>OU015755.1:2640307-2656485 GCA_907169655.1 Acomys percivali | reverse complement strand
TGTGTGTGTGTGTGTGTGTGTGTGTGTGTGTGTGTGTGTGTGTGTGTAGGGGGTGTGGGGGATGTGAGGGGTGCTGGGGATGTAGGAGTATGTGGGGGTATCGGGGTGTGTGGGGATGTAGGGGGTGTGGGGTATGTGGGGGGTGTCAGGGTGTGTGGGGATGTAGGGAGTGTGGGGTATGTGGGGGTATGTGGGGGTATGTGGGGGTATGTGGGGGGTGTCAGGGTATGTGGGGGGTGTTGGTGTGTAGGTGGGTAGTTTTACTGATTATCTCTACATTGTTTGGATTCTTACGATGGCTCATCACCCCTTTTACAATTAAAATTCCAATCCCTAAAATTTAAAAACAGAGAGGGAAATTGTGCACGCAGATACACAAGGAATTGGCCTCCAGGTGACATGTGAAACCTGCCAGTGGCAGGGGCTGGGGACACTGCTAACAGCTTCCAGAAGACTCAGTGTATTAGACCACCAGAAAAGGGACCCACAGAAATGTTAGGATCTGTTGCTGCAATGGTGCAGAGTGCATGGCGGGACTACCGAGTCTAGACGCTAAGGTGACTGTTGACCGGGCCTGGGCGATGATGGCTCAGTGGTCACAGTGCGTGGATACAGCATGAGGACAGGAGTGCAGGTCCCAGGTCCCACGTGAAAGCCACCTGCAACCCCAGCAAGTGGGAGGCGGGAGACACAGATCCTCAGCATGAGACAGCAGGACCGGGTGTGGATTCAATGAGGGGCCCTGCTCCAGTGAGGACAACACCTGATGCTGACCTTGGGCTTCCACGTGCTCACACATGTACACCAAAACCTAACACATGCACATCCACACCTAACACACGTATACCCACACCTAACACATGTACACCCACACCTAACACACGTACATCTACACCTAACACACGTACACCTACACCTAACACTTATGCCCCTCAACACTTGAGCATGCATGCATACATATATACATACATACATACATACACACACACACACACATACACACACACACACACACACACACTGCCTGTTGACTGAATCAAAGATTGTGAAAATTCTCTCTGGCATTAAATTAATTCCTTTCTGAAGAGTTCAGCTCTGATGAATACAGGTGTGAGGTAGAAGATTTGCCCTCAAAGAAAATCAGAGGTAATGCGTTTTTTCCAAGTGTGATTTCCAAAAAGACAATGTCCTTTAATAACACCACAAGGCCAATACTAAAAAAAACTGCTCCCTAACACTAAAACGACCAGGTGACTTACAACAGAACAAGTCTGTGCAAAGCTTCTGAAGCAGTTAAGTTTTACTGCCTGGATGCTTAGCATGAATTCTTTAAGACACAGCAGAAGCTTCAAGAGGAGGCAGCTCATTTATCCAGACTGAATGAAATAAGACTGTGCTCACCTACAGTCTGGGGCTGAAGGACTCTGAGGGGCTGAAGGTCTCTGCAGTGAGGTAGGTGTGCTCTGAGGACCCTTGTGACTGCCATGTGGTGGGAACTCAATCTGCACGCCGTCAAGCAGTGAGGCCAGCTAATTGTGGAGTTACGCTCTGCGCAGATGCCCTGGGGCCACTGTTTTAGCACAGTGACGAGGCTGCATGCAAAGAGGGTTTATTTCAACAGGAGCTGGCTGTTTATTCCATGCAGGTAATACGGTTACAGAACGGGCAGCACGGGACGCTCCTGGGAGGCATCGCGGGGCAATGCTGCAGGCACAAGGCAGAACCAAAAGCCAAACACCGCTACTGAAGGCCAGCTGCTGCCTCCCAGTTACCGGTGGATAGCCAGCTTACTCAACGGCTTCCAACATGACACAGAGCCGGCCTTGCAGAGAGCAGCTACAATCAATCGAATGGCTTGGGGCAGGGAAGAGCGCAAAACCAAAACAGAGCCATCGCAGCTTCCACACTCCTGAGAACCCTGTTGTCACAGTGGGTTTTACCACACAGTACTGTACGACAGTAAAGATAACCCAGGAACCATACAACACAGAGCAAACCAAGCGCACGGGGCATGTCCTCGGCACCAAGGCCTTGCCAAGACCCTGCAAGACCCTTCTGCTCTCCCAGCAGCTCTAGGGGCCTTATCCTGGCATTTGCTTAGTGTATAACTTGTGGGTTCCACCACATGGGTCTCAGGGATAAAACCCAGGTTGTCAGCCCTGGCATCAAGCACCTGCACCTGCTGAGCCGTCTTGGCAGCCTTGTCTCTCCCTTTGGAGGTGGAAAGCTTGTGCTAATTTGCCGAACACCGTCGCTCGTAAGGTCACCAGGGAAGCCAGTGCAACCGCAGCTGAATGCGTGATGCTCAGAGCTGACCCAGCCGACTCTGACCACGCCACCTCTCCTGCCCGATGGCCTGACCCTCATGCGGAATGTGAGATGAGATGACAGGGCTTTCCGAGAGACCTGGCTCTGTGCAGCCGCGCTGTCAGCCCTGCGGTGGCAAGGGACAGGTAGACCAGTGGGATCTTGACAAGTGGATTTCAACAAGTGCAACACTGAAGATTAGCTGCAAACCACGGCCCCTCAGCTGTAAGTGGTCCCTTGTCATCCTAAGTTCAGGATGGAACTATCTGGGGAAAGGCGCATTTCTAGAGGGAACCATGTGGAAATCATTCCTTTCTCAGGAGACTCACATGACAAAAGGCTTTCGGTCTAACCCTAGGGGAGTACACTAGAGTAACTCCTTCATGTGCAGGGTGTTCCCATCTTCCCTCAGAGTCCACGGAGAGTCCAGGGTCCTCAAAGGCTTCTGAAACCTGCAGATGCTAAGGTGAGTGGAGGGGCCCAGGGTCTGCATATACATCCTTGACACTCCCTTGATTGGACTTTGGGTTACCTCTGGGACACCTACAGGATCGAACACAATGTAAACATGACGCAAATCATTGCTGTGCTGTACTGATAGGAGAAGGAAGAGAAGACAGTCTGTGGGTGTTCATGCAGACAGGGTCTTCTCTACAACTGATTTCAACTCATGGCTGCCTGGATCCAAGGTTGCAGAATGCGCCGAGCTTTCTGTGTTATAAAGGAGTCCCTGACACCCAGCCCCTGTGTTTACCTCAACCAAACACTAACTTAGGCCAGGGAGACAAAGGTTTCATAGGACAAAGCTCAGCTGTCATGTCCTTGGATATATGCTAATCCCAATTGTGGTATAAATTGTAAATAAAACCAATTGCATTCCATGAAATAAGGACGAAGGCTTGCAGGTGTGACACCAGGCACGGGATCTGTACAGCGCCTAATGCCTGAAACCTTCTTACCAATAAATGGTGTCCACCTCGCTCACCACATTCAAATAGTACTGGGTAAAATCCATGGCTACACACAGGGACAAGACCACGGAGGCACTAGAAGCAAACTAAGGTGACTGTGTCTGACTGTGTCTGCATCTCAGATGGGAGGACCCATGAAAAACAGACAGAAAGCCCCCAAAGCGTAAAGGGCACAGACACATTTACCTGTGAGATAGGCTATGCTTGTGATGAAAACACCTATGAGGTAAAAAACAGCAAGGAAGGAATGAAAGAGCACATGTGCTGTGATAAAAATATGTACTTACTACTATTCAAAGATGCTATACCAAGGCAGACAACACAGAAAGAACGGGCAGCGGCCACAGCAAACAGACTTGAGTAACCATGGTATAATTTGCCAGAAGTAACCATGGCAACGCCTGTGACTCCCCCCCCCCCCCACACACACACAGGAAGGCAGAGGCAGGCAGAGCTCTGTGAGTAGGCGCCAAGCCCCAGTCTATATACCCAATTCCAGGCCAGCCAGGCTACACAGGGAACCCCCAGCCCCCTCTCAACAACAACAAAACAACAGCAAAACAACCCACAAAAGAATCTTTCCTTCACTCACAAGGAAACGCAAGACTCCACAGACACTCGGATCCCACATGTCTGAGCAGCAGAAGTCATACGAGTCCAGGAAACTTGGGACTGGTACAAATGCCACGGGGATGAAAACTGCCCTGCACCCTGTGGGCACGGCAGACAAAAGCTAAACATCCCACCTGGTAGCCCCAACTTCAGGAGTGTGCCCTGGGATTGTGTAATACTGTTTTGTAAGCGCATCCAATGAGTCAACCTCACTTGGAATCTAGTTCTCAAACAGGAGCACCTGGAGGCTGTGCGTGGTCCCCGGAGGGACTCTCGCTGGCGCAGCTCTGGTGTGTTCACTCAGGTCATCAAAAACTCGTACTTATGAGGGAGGGAGAAATGCGCTGAAGGCCTGCAGCTGCACCATGACCTGTTCTGGAAAGGACACATGTGCCTCCGTGACAGATGCAATCAGAGGGCACGGTGTTGTAAGGTTTCAGTTATGTTTACTGGGGTCATGGGATACATGTGCAGAACATACACACGCATGTAAGTTTCTGACTTAACAGAGAACAGAAGCACATAAGCCACACATGGCAGCTCGGTGTGGTGGGGTTCATGCCTAAAATTCTAGCATTTGGGTGCTGTAAGAAAGGGCCCACCCTAAGTTCCAGGCTAGCCTGGGCTACAGAGTAAGGCTGTCTCAAAAAGCAACAACAGGGGATGGAGAGATGGCTCGGTGGATAAAAGCACTTGCTGCTCTTGCAGAGGACCTGAGTTCAGTTCCAGCGCTTATGCAAGGCTCACCAGACTGTAACTTAAGCACACACACACACACACACACAAACACACACACACAAACACACACACGAACAATAGCTCTTTAACAATCACCCAAACACATGCTACACACTCAAGATACCTAGAGGCAAGAGCAGCGCACAGCGCGGGAAAGGGCACTGACCTCCTGCTGTACATGCAGGGCACACGCTGTCCTAACGTGGACATGCACGGCTGCCTGTTATCCCTGACTTAGACTCGGTGCCTCTGCCTGGCACACTGGTCTGAAGTGACTTCAGAACAGGAGCCCGCAGGACAAAGGGCACTCAGCCCTTCAACAGCCAGTTAATTCCTCTCCATGCCGCTGAGAAGTTAGGGAACCCGAGTTAAACACCAAACTCCCCGTGTTTGCAGTGTTTCTGCACAGAGGCTTCTGTGATGACCACGGCCTCCGCACTTCAAACAGCTGTGAGGTTCATTTACATGAAGTGCGAGTTCCTTATTTTTGCCTCAAGAGAAGCTTTAGTTATGAGCTAGCCATAATTACAGAAATAGTTCAGAGTTGAAAAACATTTCCCCTCCAAACTATGCAGACATGAAGAAGATAGGCAGAAAGAGTCCGCGGAGGTGTCTATAATTAAGTGCCTCTGAAGATGGGCATCTGCCTGCTGCCGTGGACGTGTGTCGCCCCAATGGAAGAAGGGATCAGGAAAAGGTGGCGCCCCCTGCCCGTGGCTTCTGTCCCTGAGGCCAGCTCCCTCCCAAGGACGAATGAGGGCTTTGGGAACTTAGCAACCAACCACAGTTTAGCTAAGCAAACAGAAAACGAAGATGGCCGCTGCAAGCTGCTCACAGGCTTGAACGCTCTGACCACCCTGTGGCGTTTTCTGGAAGCCTGTGCTTGTGATGGCCAGTGCTGCCTGTTACCTGAGCAGGTCTGGGGTCCCCTTGGAGATAGGCATCCGGCACAGTCATGATTAGACTAGTGTATGGCCACGCTGCATCCATAGCGATGAAGCAGAGCTGAGGCGTGCTTGGCTCACTTTCTTCCCTTTTAGGAGCAAAGGCCATGGCATGGTACCACCCAGGATGAGCCAGGGCCTTCCAGCATCAGTTAACCACAGTCAGTCGGCCAAGCTAATCTCTCACGGACACAGGCATAGACCAACTTAATCACGGCAATCCTCAACAGGCGTGGCCACAGACTAGCCTATCAGGACAACCCCGACCGACATGGTCATACACAAGCCTAATGAGTGTGCCTGACTCCTTCTCCAAGGTGACTCCAGACCTGGCTCTTATCCCCTGGGGCAGTGGCGATCCTGCAGCCTCACCACGGTGCAAGTGTGCAAGCCATCAGAAAACAACGTCTGCTTTTCTTGGGCCTTGCAGAACAGAGAGGGTGACTGACATTAGCCATGTGTCATCAGGCACAGCTGCTCTGAGCAGGCTCCTGCTGGCCTGTGATGGACAAACTACTCTGGAGTCAGTGTCCCCATGGCTGCGGCGTGGACAGAGGCAGCCAGCTCGGCTCTGCCAGCTCTGCTAATATCACTTGGCCTCAGCTCGGTTATCAGGAAAGCAGCTGAGCTTAGCTCTAGAGACCACTGTTACCTAGGAGGCTGCCAGTGACAGGAACCTCAGTTCTGAGCCCTCAGGCTGGTCCTCGGCAAGTTCGGGGACTCCCCTGTGCCTTCCTCAGGTGAGGTACAGGCTGCCTTGACAACACAAGCAGCTCATGTCGGGGCAAGCTGATGGGTGCCTGAGCAGCTTAGGTGTTTCTAGGTGGCAGCTAGGAACTCCATCTCTCCACGTTCAAGGCTTAACACACTTGCTTCAGATGCAGAGGGAGCCTTTGTGCACTAGGACTGTGGCGGCCTGTGTGTGTGCATTCATCCTAAAGGATGCTGGACACTGCCCATTGCTAGAAGATGCTGATTTTAAGGGCTGTGTGATGGGTCAGCAGGTAGAGGAGCTGAGTTTGACTCCCAGGACCCACATGTAGAAAGAGGGCTGACCTCTGCAAGCTGTCCTCTGCCTCCACGTGGGTATTTTGACATACGTTCATACACACAGGCGCACAACATAATTAAACAAATGTAAACAATGCTTATGCTAACTAAAAATTAAATTATATGCAATCTTTCAATTATTTGCCAGGCGTGGTGGTATAGGCCTGTAACCTCAGCACTCGGGAAGGCAGAGACAGGTAGATCTCCATGAGTTTGAGGCCAGCCAGGACTACAAAGCGAGTTCAGGTCAGCCAAGACTATACAGAGAAACCCTGTCTCAGGAAACAAAACCACAAAACCAAAACCAAAAAAAAAAAAAAAAAAACCCAACCAAACGAAAACACCCCCCCAAGCCCTTTTAATTATATATATTTCTAAAAACTATACATTTAATTAGCATATGATAACACCCTGGTATTTTTTAAATCTCATATCAGACTATTTTCTCACACTGATAAGTATGCTTTAAAAATCATATTCAATAGTATAGAAGTCTACCTTAAAACTAGAATTTAGGGCCAGAGAGATGGCTTACTGGGAAACAGCACTTGCCACACAGGCTGACAATCTGAGCTAGAGTCTCCATCAAAAGCCTTATGGAGCCGATGGGCAGCTGATTCTCCACACGGGGGTAGGGGTGGGACTTCTGCGGAACTCTCACGTGCACTCTGGTGCCCACAATTTGGTCACTGCCCCTTGGCAAGATGGCCTTGTAGACAGACAGAAGATGGGGATGCAGGCTAACCTGATGAGACCTGATAGGCTGAGGCTAAGATGGTGGGGAGGAGGGGAAGAGGGCGGAAGGGGGGGGGGGGGGGGAAATGGGATGATAAGAGCGAGGGGATAACAATCGGGATGTAATGTGAATAAATTATAGTAAATAAAATATGCATTTAAAAAGAGCCCAAAGCAGTGGCCTTGAATCTGCAATCCTCCTCTGGTGGACGGGAGCAGACACAGGAGACCTGGCAGAGTTGCTCAAGGGCCAGTTAGCCGAGAACTCCAAGCACAGCAACAGAAGTGAGGGAGGCCCTGCCTCAGCGAAGCTGAAAATACTCCCTAAGTCTCCCTCTGACCCCCTCACACATGTTCACACGCAAATAAAAAAATGTGAAGACCAGAATGAATTTCTGACTGAGCAATCTGCAAGGTATTAAGGCTTCTGAAGGTAGAAATAACGTCAGGGTTGGTGTATTTACACAGGTAGCCCCACACTGCGGACGCTTTCCGATGCACTCTCCCTTCTGAACGTGGGATTAAAGGCTGGGTAATTTGAAAGCTTTTGACATGTACCTATTTACATTTTAATTTGCCAATTAAGAGTCTAGAATCAGTTTCCAACTCCAAAGACTGAAAGGTAAAACCCCTGCTTATTGTTTTGTTTAATTTAATTTCCTTCATTATTTAATGAGCTTAGGTACACTTGGCGAAGCTAGCACAGAGAAGTGTTTTGTTACTGTGCTTTTCCCCGCTGGAGCTAAGCCCAGGACCTTATGGTAGACAAGACTTCAGCACGGAGCCACAGCCCGGTCCACACAGCTGTGTTTTTGCTGTGAAATTGCCCACCTCTCCTTGGTCTATTTCTACTGGTTTGAACCACTTTGTGATCTCAGTACAGCGGAATCCTCAGTTCTGCCTCCCCGTCCTCACAAGCCCGGCTCATCATTCCTGACCAAGACGCAAGATACGTAAATAGAAAAGTCAGGGTGCAGTTCTGAGCCCAGCCTTTCAACCCTGCACATGCGAGCAAGGGATTCAGGCTACGTCCTCACGGAGGCTGCAGAATCCCAAGCACAACTATGCAGACGTACTTACTCTTGTGCTTTTAAATCAAGGCAGGCGCACAGGGAACACGGAACAGGCACAAAACAAAGAGTTAAAAAAACCCTGTCCACTATGGAGAATGTTTAGGCGTGCCCTGTGTCTCACAGACCCAGCTCCTCTGTCCCTCTCACCCCGGTTTCCTCAGGGTATCCCTCTGCCCACTCTAGTGTTCAGACACCTCCTTTAGGAGGCGGAGGAAGGCTTACAAGAAAGGTCACCCCTGCGGACTCAAAAGGCCCCTCTGAAAGGTTTTATAGCTGGCAACAGTTTCTGGGAAAGTTTCTGCAGACCTGTCTGTGACTTTGGCAGAGCTGTGGGAGTCCAGCTGTCTTGGCTGTCACCTGTGCTGGCCTGGGCTCTCTGGAGATGCAGCTGCCTTTGAGTCACTTATGCTACGGTAGGAAAGCCCGACTACCTCACTGCTCCCTGGTTGCATTCGAGGGCAGTTGCCTCTGTGGTCTTCCCTAGGGGTCCTATAAGGATGAAGAGACATTTCTCCCCAGGAAAAGTCACAAAGCACAAGGCACGAGTACTTGGAAGTGACGCTGCTGCATTGTGGGTCGTCCATGGGTGAGAAGCACTCATTCTCTGGGATCTGACCTCAGGACATTTTATCTCATATCTCCTTAGCTTAGATCAGAGTGCCCCCGCCAAGAACAAAATGCTGTTTAAAAGCTACACTGTAAGTGAGGTGGGTGGTGGCGCATGCCTTTAATCCTAGCACTCTGGGCAGCAGAGGCAGGCGGATCTCTGTGAGTTCGAGGCCAGCCTGGTCTACAGAGCCAGTTCCAGGAAAGCCAGGGCTACACAGAACAACAACAACAAAGCTACATTGTAACACTTCACTAAAAAGATCTGTAGAGTCCTGGGAGGGAGCACACTTGTGGTTCTGGAAACTTCCTTTCTTAAAGCAACCCATGTCTAAATACCAACTGTCACAGAGAAGAAAGTAACAATGTGTGGCACCTGTGGCACATTCAGGGTGCTATGGCCACAGGCAGAGGTACCCACAGTCAACGCTCAGAGCGCCTGCGCTCACCACGGTTGCTGGGACACTGGGGTTGCTGCTTTGTTTTTACAGATTGCAAGGGCAGCAATCTGGAAGCACACGCGTCCCTGGTCAGTGCTGTTGTGTCCTCTCTTGTCAATCAGAGGTGACAGTGGTTTCAGAGATATAAACCACCCAGCAGATGCCACGGCAGACACTGGAGAGGAGGTGACTCTGGGATGCTGAGGTGGGTGGCTGCCAGCAGTCCCCCACGGCCTACCCTCTGAGGAGGGGACAGCAGGGAGGTGCATGGCTTCCCTCAGTCACAGTGTGAAGATATACTGTATTATCCTCCCTTTCCCAGGCCTAAGGTGGGACAGGGAGATATGGCCTCTGCCACCTAGCAGGGGAGGCAGAGAAACCAATGTTCTCACATAGGGGTGCTGTATGGGAAATGGGGAAACCCTTGAAACGGTGAATTGTGTGTGGAGTACAACATACAAAGGAGCCCAGACATTTTCATGCAAAGGGGACTTAGAGTCATGAGGCTGTGGCACTAGACCGAGGATTGATGCTCTCTATACACCTCTCACTGTGATTCTGTACGCTGTGCCCATGAGCAGCCGTAGGGAGGGAACACTGCATGGACGTCTAGAGAGAAAGAATGCGTGCACTTTATGCTGCAGCTCTGAGGGTTGCTGGGTACGTGCACTGAAACAGCACCACAGCTGATCTGGAAACTGAGGCAGCAGAGAGTGAGCGGGAAGGCAAAAACCTACGGAGTGGATCGCGGGACACAGGCTGACTCTCAAGCCAGAGGGAGCCACAGAGTGGGCAATTCTACCCCACCACTCAGAATGACTTCCAGGGACCCTGAGAAGGGCAGTGTGCGCCTGTGACAGTCTACCTGTACAGTCAGCAGGTAGCACTGTGTCACCTGGATCTCACAAGAGGGGTGTTTGGGGAGGTGACAGCTCTTACTGCACTGCACAACTATCGCTGTCTGTTGTTAACAGGCCTCAATTATGCCTGACTTATCACAGGGCTGAACAAGCAGGAAAAACACAATACTGTAGAAGTGTCTTGACTTACAGAAGCATTACATCTAAATAAACACATAGTATAATGAACATGTTAAGTTTAAATGCATTTAACACGCTTCATCCACCAAATGGCACAGCTCACAACACAAAGCCCTGTGTGGGTTGTTTCTCTTACAATGGGCGGCCGAAGGCAGCTATGGCTCAGCGCCATGCCCAATATAAAAGGAAATCACCGTACTGCATACCGCTCGCCCTGCGAGAGACTGCGTCTAAAATCCCACACGCTGTTGTATAGCTGACAGGTCACGGCTGGAGCCAGTCTGTAAGAACCACTTTTGAGTTCATGCAGGGTTTCAAGCATCCCCAAGGGTCTTAGAACATTCACGTCAGGCAAGGAGGCGCTACTCTCTTCAAGAAATCTCTTGAGGGAGTGTCTACTTTCCCTGGGCCACATTTGGAAAAAGCCTCCAAAGTACCAAGTTCATTCTCTTGCCTTTGGGTAAAATGTCCCCAAATCCATCCAAGTCCACTTTTTCTTTCCCGTAGGAAAGCAACCGGCTCCTTCTCCGGTAGCCCATTACATTTTTAAACAGCCTTTGTGAGACTGATCTACTGAGATGCTCAGTGACTTTATGACCATTTTCCTTCACTTTATGCAAAGCTATAAATGTTCGTCTTTTCCAGAAAAGACACAGGACAACACTTTTGTCATAGGCCGCTGCTGAAGCTGAAGGCTGCAGGGAGAGCCTGGAGCACACAAAAAAGCTCACGCAGATTAGGCAGATGCCCACCAACCCACTAGAGTCAGCATCTCAGAGAGTGGAATCCCTCAGGGGACAGTGCTGTCCTGTGGTAACCCACACACAGCCAGCACAGGCCCAGGCACCAGCTCTGTGGTCTCAGGGGTGGTGTCTGCGTGAGAAGACTTTATCAGCAGGTGACCAGAGCTGAGCACGTGACTGTGCATGCAGTCTGTGTCCAGAAGAAAATCTGTAAAGTAGGTGTGACAAAGGAGGGGGCTCTAACGCAGCGTCACTGAGCTGGGCGCCACTGCCTGCTCCTCTTGTTAGACCTCGGAGACAGAGTCCTCACTTGAGATCACCGGCTGGGTGGCCCCGTCCCTTGCCAGTTCTACCCTCGAGGCACAAATGGCTCCTAGTCAAGTAAGGAACTCTTGTCACGTTAGCCAGAGGCTTGCCACATACTCCTTACTTAGCCCAGTACAAGTGGATGCACGCCATTGGCCGACCTGTGCAGACACCGGCCGTTGTAAGTGGTTCACTGTGATGTATAAAGAAACTTAAGATAAATAGGGAAGGTGCTGCTGTAGCAGCCTCTGCTCCATCCTCAGAACTTTCTGGAAGCCTGAGGCACTGGAGGGTGGAGATGCAGGAGATCAGACTCTGCAGGCAGCGCAGGTGTGATAGGCAGGGTGGGCCACACCTGCCCACCTCAAAGATCCACCGGATGACTGACTTTGGGAACTGCAGGCTGAAATAAAGGCTTACAGAGAACAGCTCAGAACATGAAACATGGGCTGTCTTCTGCTGTCATGCTCGGGGCCTTTCAGCTCTGAGTCTGCTCTGCTCCAGAGTGAGGTGTCATCATAGCCTGTTTTAGACTTGGTCACTCCAGACAGATGCCTGTTGAATGAACAATTCTGAAAGAGGCAGATTTCTAGAAGAAGAGGCGGGACTGCCCGTGCTCCCGCCCTGAGATTTAAGTCTGTCTGTCACTGAAGCCGGCAATGAAGTTGAGAGGTCCCAGCAACTGTGGCAATCAGCCCGGGCAAACAGGATGTCTGTGAGGCTGCAGCCTGCATTCTGAAGGCAACTCTTCGTCATTTCCAGTCCCTAATTACCTCTGTGAGGAACTGGATATGACCGCATTCGGGAGTGTAAGACAACCTCTTCATCACCCTAAACAAAAACGCTTTGGGAGGTGGCAGTAGCATCTTCCTTTGCTGCATCTGTCACTGTTCTCTCTGCAGCATCTTTCCCGAACCCTCCGCTGTGAAGGCCGACTGTCTTCCCCTCACGGAAGCCTCTCACTTAACAACAATACCAGAGAACACAGAGCAGGCTTCCAGAGCATGTGTCCCTGACGCCCGACTCTTGGGGTACGATCGAGTTTAGGGTTTCATGGGTTCAAAGCTAAGCCAGAAGCCAGTGCGAACCTTGGTGAGGAACACATGAGTGTTGAGATCAGACAGTTAAGCTCTCACGTTTTGTGTTTCTAGATTAAAAAGCTCCAGGGCCCTCTTTGTAAAGTAAAGGTGGGTCCCGCATCACAGAAGAGGCCGGATAAAGACAGATCCTTGCTGAAGCAGAAACGCCAGCACTGGCCACACCATTTGGTGCTCCTGGAGCCACGCTCAGCTGACTGAGCGTCCCCAGACACCTCATGACCTAACTGTCATTGGCGGAACCAACCAGTGAGGTCACATACTGCGATGTAATGCCTGCCGCCCCTCCCGGTCCTGCTAAGCGATGCCAATGACACAGTGCAATGACGTCTTCCCTTATTGCTGTGGCTCCAGAGGAACCTGTAGGGTTGTTTTTGTCATTTGTTTAGTTGCTTTGTTGACTGAAAGGGCAAGGTCTCACTCTGTGACCCGGTCGGTCTGGGACTTGCTACATAGCCCAGGCTTCATTTTCACCGGCCTTTCTGAAGCTTTCTGCTTTCTATGAGGTTTATGGGATTTCACCAGTGGACACTCAGCTGGCTGCTGGCTGACGGGGAGGCCTTGTCTCCCTGTCTGGCCTCTCTCTCAGTTTGGCTGAAATCACTGAGCTGGTCAAAACTCCAGGCTTACACTGGTCTCAGCTAGAAACCCAGTGGCCTGGTGTAATCCTGCTTATTTGCATCCTTGCACTGTCAAGAGAGAAGCTGCCGTGGGCCTGTGTCTGCACCTCTCTATCTCTCTGGTGTCCTGTATAACTCAGAAATCTCTCTTGGAAGGGACTGAGTTTATCCTTTATTATGGGAATGCATCACATTACACTTTTTTTTTTTTTGAGACAGGGTTTCTCTGTGTAGCCTTGGCTGTCCTGGACTCACTTTGTAGACTAGGCTGGCCTAGAACTTATAGCGATCCACCTGCCTCTGCCTCCCTAGTGCTGGGATTAAAGGCATGCGCCACCACACCCGGCCCCTACACTTTCATTAAGAAATTGGGTTTGATTCTGCCCGATTTATTTATTAATTCTGTCTGTCTGTCTCTCTCTGTGTGTATCTATCTATCTACCTATCTATACTCTTGAGACAGGGTCTTGCTGTGTGGCTCTAGCTGGCCTCACGCTCACTGCTGCACATCTGCCACCCAGGAGCTCAGTTAACACACGTATACCATTTTACTTTGACATTAAATATTATCTTAATGAATGATAAGCCACCTGGTTTTAAAATCAAGTATAAATTTAGTATTTCTCATAACAAATGACCTTCTGGAAGCTCCTTTGGCTTCAGTTTTGAAGAGAGTTAAAATAATAGGAATGCAAGCTTTCTTGAAATTCAGATAAAATAGCTTCAGTCTCAGCATTTCTGAAAAAGCACACAGGAGAGCTCTCACATAGGACAGCCCTCACACAGGACAGCCCTCACACAGGACAGCCCTCACACAGGAGAACCCTCACACAGGAGAACCCTCACACAGGAGAACCTTCATACAGGAGAACCCTCACACAGGACAGCCCTCACACATGACAGCCCTCACACAGGAGAACCCTCACACATGACAGCCCTCACACAGGAGAACCCTCACACGGGACAGCCCTCACACAGGACAGCCCTCACACAGGATAGCCCTCACACGGGATAGCCCTCACACGGGACAGTCCTCACACAGGACAGCCCTCACACGGGACAGCCCTCACACAGGACAGCCCTCACACGGGACAGCCCTCACACGGGAGAACCCTCACACGGGACAGCCCTCACACGGGAGAACCCTCACACAGGACAGCCCTCACACGGGAGAACCCTCATACGGGACAACCCTCACACGGGACAGCCCTCACATGGGGCAGCCCTCACATGGGACAGCCCTCACACAGGACAGCCCTCACACAGGAGAACCCTCACACAGGACAGCCCTCATACAGGAGAACCCTTACACGGGACAACCCTCACACAGGCGAACCATCACACGGAACAACCCTCACACAAGAGAACCCTCGTACGGGACAGCCTTCACACGGGACAGCCCTCACACAGGACAGCCCTCACACGGGACAGCCCTCACAGAGGACAGCCCTCACAGAGGATAGCCCTCACACAGGACAGCCTTCACACGGGACAGCCCTCACACGGGACAACCCTCACACGGGACAGCCCTCACACAGGACAGCCCTCACACAGGACAGCCCTCACACAGGACAGCCCTCACACAGGAGAACCATCACATGGGACAGCCCTACATGGGACAGCCCTCACACGGGACAGCCCTCACACAGGACAGTCCTCACACAGGACAGCCCTCACACAGGACAGTCCTCACACAGGTGAGCTCTTACCAGCGGGATAAGCAGGCTGATGACGCCTGTGAGTGGCTTGTTGAACAGCAGCAGGTTCTCTGCAGCCTGGGTGTCTCCTCTGGAGCCTGACTTCTGAGCCTGCAACAAAAGAAAAGAACTGCCAGGAGTCCAGGTGATTAGTAAGTTTGACAGCACCAGGCAGGTGGACTCGGACAGTAGACGATAGGGCTGCCCTGGTCCCCAAGTGCCGAAAAGACAGAGGCCCCGGAAGAGACACTGCTTTGCGACAATGTGACAGCAGCGCAGACCTGGAGAGCCGTACACAACACAACCAGGATGCTGCTGCAGGACGGGTGGGAGGGATCCTGTGTTTGCTGCCTTCTGCATCTCACTGCTGCTATAAAATATCTGAGAAGAGCAACTCTGTGGGGCGTGGTGCCTTGTGAGTTCAAGGCCAGCCTGGTGCATAGAACATTCCAGGCCTGCCAAGGCTACTTGGTAAGACCTTGTTTTAAAACAAACAACTGCAAGGCAGAGGAGTGACTGTGGGGAGGAAGGAATTATTCTGGCCACGTTTTGAGTCCAGGAGGAGGTGTGGGGGGTCAGAGGTGCTTTCAACTGTGGGGATAGGAGCCTGAGGCTGCCTGTGTCTGGGTAGATCAGGAACAAACAGAAATTAAAGCTAGGCTAGAAAGCCTCAGCCCTGCCCCCAGTGACCCACTTCCTCCAGTGAGGCTCCACCTACGAAATGTTCCACAACCTTCCCAGGTGGGGACCACATGCTCAGACATATGCACCCAGAGTGGACAGTTCCTATTCAAACTACACACATTCTATACCATGTGGGGGTGGGGGGAATGGTGAGTGCTGTGCCTTCCCAGCCAACTCGAGGCTCCATGCTCCTGGCCCTACTTTCTAAGGGAGAAAACTGAGGTATACAAAATCTTAATCTGGGTGATGGCCAGAGAGCTGGCTCAGTGCTTCTTACATAAACACAAGGGGCCTAAACTCAGACCCCAGCACTCAGATGAAAAGCCAGATGTGGCTGTGGGGAAAAGGCAGGAGGCTAGTGAGGCTCACTGGCCTCCATCTTAGCTCCAGGCTTACAGAATGGCCTTAAGGAAGGAAACAGGGAGTGAACGAGCCGACCTCCTCCCGCCTGTGCGTGTACCTGAGTACACGTGCACCATAGAACACACACACACACACACACACACACACACACA
>OU015755.1:2616535-2638094 GCA_907169655.1 Acomys percivali | reverse complement strand
GGGGAGGCCTGGCTTGCTGCAGGGGGAGGCCTGGCTTGCTGCAGGGGAGGCTAGCTGGCAGGACTCTCTGCAGCAGGAGGCTAGCATGGTTTGTTCAGCATTAGGCCCCAGAGTATCTGGTGGTCACACTGAGTAAACTGCTAGATATGTGAGCACGGATCTCAGAGAAGTCTTTGAGAAATATATACATTATAGTCTCTCAACCTGGGAATGCCAACTTATGAGCCATATTGAACAGTAAATGGCCATGCAGCATTATCAAAATGGAATAAAAAAAAGTGTAACTTATCAGCATAAAGAAGCTCAGTACTAAATACAATCTGATCACCCTCAGTGTCACCAACTGAATCTAGTGCAGGGCATCAGGCACTCCACATAGGTCTGCTGATGAGCAGAGGCCAGGCATCTGTGCAGGAGGAAAAGCAAAGAGAGTCTGTCAGATATGCTGAAGTCGCCTCGAGACTTCAAAGAACAGACAGGAAAGAGGGGCTGCTTAAGAGGAGCGCAGAGAGAGTGCAGGAGTCAGAATCAGAGCAGAGCCAGTGCAGTGAGTGCAGTGCGGCGAGTGCAGTGCGGCGAGTGCAGTGCCGTGGAGTTGAGTTCATCAGTGAGTTTGTGCAGAGGCAGCTGAAGCCAGAGAATAAGGAGGAGCCACAAGATTAGAATAAACTGCTGAGGCTAGTTTGAGGCCAAGCAGAGCAATTCAATGAGAAGCTGAGAGAATCCAGATTGAATCAGTCAACTAGGAGAGGAGTCTGAGTCACAACGGCTGAGTTGAACCAACCAGCAAGAGTTCAGAAAAAGCTAGAACAGGTGAGCTTATTCAGCAGTAAGCCTCTGGCGAATAAAAGTTACATTTACAACTTCACACATGTTCAAGATGCAGCCAGAAGGTGGGGGGGTGGGGGTCATGGGACAGGGTCACAAGGGAAGGCCATAGAAATGCAAGGTGGGAAAGTCCACAGTACACCACAGACACATAGAACAGCCCCCAAGCATTGCATGCTGTGTGAAAGAGACCAAGAACAGTCCATTGTGTGGACAATACTGACAACATCACACAGTCGACTCTCCTGCCACGAGAACACTGTAGCAAGCTTTCTTTGCCACCTAAGCACTGAGAGACGGAGCCCCAGCTGGGAAGTCAGGTGACCTGGGTTGCGCCTCTGAAGACCTGCCTTCCCGGGATTCTGGCTCCATCTCAAAACCGGACTCAGAGCCCCCTCCCGTTATCCATGTGAGAGCGCCCTGGCCTTCAGGTCATTGCATTTCCACACGTACAAGATGAGTATGCGTTGCAGCGTTGTATCTTGACAGCCTCGCCTAACTACACAGATGCTCCCTGAAAACCAATGTCCCTTTCTTTAAAATTAATTAAGAATTTTATACAATGTACTTTGATCATATTCACACAACTCCTTCCAGATCCGTTCCCACACCTCCTTACCCACCCAACTTCATGGTCTTGCTCTCTCTCTTTTTTTTTTAAGATTGTATTTATTATGTATACAGTGCTCTGCCTGTATGTACACCTGCAGGCCAGAAGAGGGCACCAGATCACATTATAGATGGTGTGAGCCACCATGTGGTTGCTGGGAATTGAACTCAGGACCTCTGGAAGAGCAGGCAGTGCCCTTAACCTCTGAGCCACCTCTCTACCCCCCTCGTCCTCTATTTTTAGAAAACCCACCCAATTTATTCTGTGCAAACAGTCTTGGGAGAGGGCCTGTCGGGGATAGTGGTTGACCTACCAGGAGGTACATTCTTAAGAGAAACTACTCTCTCCAAGCCAGGGGTGGGATTCGTGCCCACACCCCTTTCCATGTGGGATGTTGTCTGGCTTGGTTGTACAGGTCATGTTTGCCATCGCGAACACTGTGAGCTCATATGAGCATCTGCCCTGCTATGTCTGTCTCCTTTATCCGCCCACTGCCTCTGGTTCTTAGACCTTAATGGTCCCTGAGCCTTGGGGGTGAAGAGCCTATACTGTTATCAGTATAAAACGGCTCCTAATCACTCTCCTTGTCCCTACAGATCAGAGTCTCTCTTGACCCTCGTCAGAGAAGCTACTTCTTACGTAGATGGTAATAAGCACACGGGTTGACAGACCATGGACGGGTCACTCTACATGAGCCAGCTATATCATACCTCCTTCTCTCGATATGGCTGAGATGACACGTGCCTGGGCCGATGCTGGGATGCTAAGTCCAGGACCAGGTGCATGGGAGATGCTGTGCTTACACTTGAGGAGGGCATACGCTCTCTGCTCTCCTTCACAAACGTTAAAGTATCTGCTTCATGGACAAGGAAACTGGCACGCCAACAGCTGGGGGAACAGGCTCAGAGCCACACAGGAAAAGTGTTGTTCCTGGGAGCCCTGACCCTCGCCATATCCTTGAGTTCTCGGTGCCTACTGGCTCCTCGTGTGACACACGCACCACTCTCCTTCACCTACTCACGCCCTCTCCTCACCAAGCCTCTCTCCCCCACAGGAAGCAGAGTGCTGCTCACATACCTGACCTTCACAGACTCTAACCTTCACCGGCGCCCTTCCACTCCCCCCTGTTAAGAGCTCCAGGGTGCAGGTTTTGAAAGCAGCAAGGGCAACTCCCTGGTGTGTGAGCATCCGGCCTGGGGTGGGCAGAGTCACGTCTGAGGGGCACCCGCTCCTGTCCTCAACTCATTCCTCTCACAGCCTTGAGGACTGCACTTCCTGAAGATGGAGATCAAAGTCAGCAGCCACCCTGGAGAGCAACCCCAGCTCATCCTGTGAGGACTGAGGAAGATGACGGTGAGCGGACAATGGGGTCGGCGGCTGTGAGAAAACAAAATGGCCATGTCTTGCAGGAGTGTGGGCAATCTGGGGAGACTTAGGAAACAGTCTGTGTTGGGGAGCTTTAGTTTTTAAAATCCCGAGTGTCTCATCCACTTAATTACCTGGTATTAAAAAGAGCACCTCGACTGTCCTGGAGTTTGTAAACTCCTGATCTTTTTCTTTAATCTAATCCTTTCATTCATAATCCCCCCCCACACTGTGATCATTCATCCATAATCCTCCACACACTGTGGTCATCAAGGCACCTGCAGCAACTCGAGGCTACATCTTAAATAACTTCTCAAAACACCACCCTGCAAGCAGCAGTGAGAACAGCGCTATCTAAAGAGACACATGGGGCCGGGACAGGAAAAGAGGGGGAGACACCTGCTTCTATCCGAGCCAAGAGGGGCCATCTGACACATGACTCGGTCATCTCACCAGTGAAGTGGCCTTGGCAGTGTGCCGTGCTCCTAATCTGAGCATCGCATGGCTCATGTGGTCAGTGAGCACCAAATGAACTGGACCTGGGGAACACCCATCACACACACACCACACACACACACACACCACACACCACACAGACACACAAGAGTCTCTCCCTTTTGGAGCACAGTGCAGACGCAGTCATATTCATGGCCAATTTACACCGTCCATGGCTGTGAGAACACATTCCAGGTGCAGACTCACCTCACAGTCCCGAGTGTTTCTCATCAGTTACTCAGGAAGCGAGAGAGTGAAGATATGTGGAATACATGTGGCGACAGACAGGCAGACAGGCAGGCAGGCAGACAGACAGACAGACAGACGACAGACAGACAGACAGACAGACGCGCCTGTCATACTTAACCTTTGCTGCCAGCTTGATATGACTTAGAACTGCCTCGAAGTGCAAGGCAGCTTATGAGCTGGGAGCCAACAATGAACAAAAACGAAGAAAGCAAGATGGGTGCTGCCATCTATGTCTGTCTGCTCCGTCACTGCTGATGCAGTGGGAACGCCAGCCGCCATGCCTGCCCACTGTGACAGACTAACTGTGGGCAAAATCAGCATTTCCTTAAACGGCTTTATTGGGTGTGTTATGAGAAGAATGAGTAAAATAACCACTGTAGATCACACCTGTAATGTGTGTAGAACCATCCAGTCGTTGTTCCCAGCATGCTCAGCTTCCTGTTGAACACACATGCTCAGCTGGGAGGTGAGTAAAGAGATCTGCCCACTGCCTGGCCAACCCCAGAATGTACCCAAGGCTAAAGCCACCCTCACATGAGTGGTTTTCCCAGGCCTTGTCCACCATGCCTTTCCTGCCTTCTGCTAAGATCTGTGACCCAATTTGCTATCCTTGAGCATGTCTGCCACCTCATGTGGCCTGGGTAGGCTGCATCCAAAGCGCATACTCTTTCCAAACAAAGCCACGTTGGAGGAAGAGGCAGAACCCTGGCTGGGAGGTGACTCACCTGCAGAGCCTGCCGCACTACTCCCGCAGTGAAGGTCAGCATGCCCAGCAGGATATCCAGCAGCGAGGCCAGCAGTGTGGCCGCTGGCTCCGTGTTGCTTTTATTGCCCCCATCCAAGCACAGCGTGGCAGTTTCTGTGAACATGTTGCACACGTGACCAACAAGTCCTGATGGTGGAAGAAAGAAGTATTCGTCATAAGAAAATAAAAATAACACGGCACGCGACCTGGCGGGGCACTGTGACGTGGTGTGGCATGAACCGTGCACGGTGCTTACCCTGTTTCTTTGGAAAACTTGCTTAAAATGAAGCTAACCCTAACCCTAACTCTAACCTTCAAGCCCCCTCAGTGTCTGCGCAGGAGCCTGGAATGAGCCAAGTGATCATCTTCCTTCCTTCCTTGTTCTTTGAGAACTTCACACACTGTGCTTTGGTCACAGTCACCCCTCCCCCAGCTCCTCTCCACTCCCTTTCCTACCCACTAACGTTTTATCTTTTTGTTTTAACTGATCAAGTCTAATTTGCTGCTGCTCATACATTCCTGGATGTGTGGCCTCCCAGGCATGCAGTCCGCGTACCTGGGGCAAGAGTCTTGAAACTGACTCTCTAAGGCTATTGGCTGCCCCTCCTCCCCTGACCCAGATGTGCTCTGGCTGGAGCTGTGCACGCTCTCACAGTGTCTCTTCTTGATGTCTCAGCTCTCAGTGGGGAAGCTGCCTTCTGCCATGGATGTCAGTTGCTATGGAGACCCACAGATGGTCAAGGTGCAAAGAACAAGAGATGGTGGGATGCACAGCCCTACATGGGACGTCTGTACCACATTCCTCCCCTAAGGTTCAGGGGTCATGTTGTGTGTGTGTGGGGGGGCGGGGGAGACTGTAAGAGCCATGGGTGGTGGATGAGGACCAGGGGACAGCACAGCAGCTGCACAGATGAGCTAACACCACCAGGGGCCCCTTAAGGCAAGAGGTCCCCAAACCATACTCAGAAACACACGTGCACACAAGTAGGCTTGGCCAAACACACATGCTGCACACAAGCTCCCAGAGTCAGTTCTTCAGTCCAGCCAATCAGGAATAGGGTAGATCCAGTTGCTGAGCCTCTCGAGAGGCCACTAACAGCTGGGGGGGTTCCGGGAGATAACACCAGCAAATTTTTCTCATGCGTTTAAACAATGCAATTAATTACAATTTAAGGAAATCCTAATTTATGAGCTAGGTTTCTCCCCTGTTTTCTCTGTTACCTCACACTATCTGCTCTTGGTGCGGTGTAATCAAAGCAAGCATTTCACCTCATGCTGCTGTGCAGCTATTTCTGTATCTTTACTGTTATTGTATTCAGCACTATTCTCTCAGTTTACATGACTGAGTCAGAAGCAACAAGAGAAAATAATGTTGCCAACATACATCGTGACTAGGACTCTGGGAACCAAAGCAACGCAGACTTGCATGTTCTCAATGAGGAAAGCCAACCTTCAAAAATCTTACACACAGGGGCACCTGGGAAAGAACCACGGACTCCCTTGAAGGCCAATTCTACTGGACCCACAATGCACCTGCCCTGAGCCCCAGATCGTCAGGCGGGTGGGAGCCTGGTCAAGCACAGCCTTTGAAGCTTCCAGTTTCTTCCACATGGTGTGAGGTGCTGCTCCCAGCAAACACAGCAAGTTTCCCCAACAAATGCAAAGGCAACAATTTTATCTAAAGGTGATACAAATTTGAGTAAGTTTTATCCAAACCACACAGGCTTCCTTCAGAGTTGTAGCTCTGTGGCAAAGGCAGATACCACTGCCAAGAAGCTTCATAACACACACACACACACACACACACACACACACACACACACACACCAAGTTACTCTGTAAAGGCATGTGGCAAGCATTCTAGCATTCCCTAGCCCACAGGTTATGTACTAGAATAACAATTATTTTTTATTTTCATTTTTAAATGTTCATGTGTGGGTATTTTGCTTGCATGTAACCATGCACATCGTGTGCTTGCAAGTGTCTGGGGCACCACATGCCCTGGAATTGAAGTTACTGGGAGGTGTAAGTCACCTTGTGTTCTGGGAATTGACCCAGGCCTTCTGCAAGAGCGGCCAGTGCTCTTACCCACTGAGCCTTCTCTCCTTTTGCAAAACTGTGGTCACCACCCTTGGGGCTTAGTACCATCTGCCTCTATAGGAAGAGATGGAGTTGCTCTTTTTACAGACAGGCGGGTGCCTTACCTCAGAAGCCACAGGCAATGTGCTAAGCCACCTCTTTTCCCAGCCCCTTTGTGGTGGTTTGAATACAAATAGCCTCTTGGGGTCTCAGGGACAGGCACCTGCAGGAGGACGCGTTGCCTTGTCGGGGTGGGCGTGGCCTTGTCGGGGTGGGCGTGGCCTTGTTGGCGATGACTGGGGGCAGGATCTGAGGTTTCAGAAGCTCGAGCCAGGCTTAGCTTGGGTCTTTCTCTTTCTGCTGACTGCCGACCCAAATGTAGGACTCTCAGCTACCTCAGCTATCTGCCTGTGTGCCACTATGCTTCCCACCGTGATGTTAATGAATGTAAACCTCTGAACTGTAAGCCAGCCCCAACTAAACGTTTCCTTTATAAGAGCTGCCACAGCAATAGAGCCCTAACAAGAGTCCTCACTCCATTCCCTCCTTTGCTCCCTTTCCTTCCTCCCTACCCCCTTCCCTCCTTCCTACCTTCCAGCCTTTCTCCCGTTCCTTCCTTCCTCTCTTTTTATTCCTCCTTTTCTTCTTTCCTCCTCCTCTTTCCTTTCCTGCCCCTCACTCTGTCTTTCCTTCCTCCATCCCTTCCTTCTATGTGTCTTTGAGAAAAGATCACGCTACACAGCTGTGAGCAGCCTGGGACTCACCAAACAGAAGCTGCGAGCCTCAAACTTGTGATCCTCCTGCCTCTGCCTTCCCAGAGCTGGGATTTCTGGTACGTACCACCACACCCAGCCTAAAACTGCCTCAGTAGAAAGCAGAGGGTGACCTTGGTGGTGTCTGCCATGGGCCCCATGGTAGGGTATGAATGAAACACTGGTGAGCTGTGGGGTTCTATGCCAGAGTGTCCTAGAGCACCCAGCCTGCCAGGCCCGGGGGTAACAAGCGGCATGGTGCCACAGGAGCCGGGGAGACATTCCACTGAGGCTGAAAGTTTCAGAGCCATTTTGGCCTAGATCGTTCCAACACGCCCTGACCTGTGAACTGACCTCGTGGGAGACATGATAGAGTTAACAAACATAGCATGAGGCAGCATCCTGGATGACCCAGGTGGACTCAGCGAGGCCCAGGCTCTCCTGAGACTTTAAAGTTGTAGGGGCTGTGACCTCAGAAGCAAAACACTGGAGTTTGGTGAGAAGGGATCATGGCTAAGTGAAGCAGGGGCTGCCACACGCTTCCCTGCTGGCTTTTCCAGGGCACAGAGCCAAGCCTCTGGCAGGAAGGGAGCCTGCTCAACACTTCAGGCTTCTGACCTCCAGAATCATACAAGAACAAGCTGCTCTGTTGTTTTAGACACTGCATTTAGCACCATGGTTGCTATGACAACAGCAAACAAATATTAGGTGGTGTGTATGGAAAGCCCTGGAAGGCTGGAGTGAACAGGCTTGATCCTGCACGTAGCAGTCTTCAGATGCTGAGCACTGAGGGTGACTGGGTCGTGGGATGTCAACTAACCAGACAGTCTCTGGACGGATTCACAGCTCAGTGGGTGAGCCTTCTAAAGACCTTACAGCTTCTCAACAGTGCCACAGGCTGGGGACAAAGCTGGCAACACAAGGGCGAAGTGGATGGCAACCGGGCCCCAAACAGCAGCTCTATGCACTTGAGAAGACAGAAGAAACCTTATGAATTGCTGTCTCTGAACCTGTTGGCACTCTACACAGAACATGTCGATAGATTTTCAATAAAAATGTACACTAAATGTGGACTGTCGTTGACAAATCAGTGTCTGCCCACACCTAAAGTTAGGCATTGTGACATGCCAGCTTGAGGGGCTTTAGCACCAAAGTCTATACGGTTCTTTCCCATTGCTGCTCTGGGAGCCTCGGCTACCAGCTGACCCACATCCCTGCAGCCACTTTACAGACGATAAAACTGAAGCCAAGAAAGGGCCATGTGGCCCCCATCCCGTGTCAGCTGCTCTCCTGTAACTAAGCAACTGGAAATGCAGAACAAGGGAGATGGGGGGATGGGGGATGGGAGGGGGAAAAGGGGGTTGGGGGTTGGAGATGGGGGGGGGCTCCGTAAGTCCAAAGTCCAAACACAAGTACTAGGCGGTGTTTGAAAACGTAGAACAGAAAGGTGGAAATGGTGGGGAGGGGCCTCAAGAGGGATGCTAGGTCACCTGAGGCACTCTGGTTTACGCAAACATGTAAAATAAACTTGAGTCTGGTGGTTAAAAGTATACATGGCTCTTCTGGAAGACCCAAATTCAGCGCGCGGCATCACACGTCTGCTCACAACCACATGCGACTCTAGCTCCATGTACAGTGGCCTCCAATGTACAGTGCTTTGCACGTAAATGTACACACAAGCACACACGTACACACATGTACACACCTACAGACGTGCACACACAGGTATACACACACACACACACACAGGTATATACACACACACACATACACACACACACACACACACACACACACACACACACACACACACACACGTGTGGGTTAGACAAGCCTGTTTTGTTGCAATTATAGTTTGCAGGTCTCACTTCCCCCTGGTAGACAGTAGTCTATGACATCACAGCAGCGGTCACTTCAGTGACATCATCAGCGAGTTACTTAGCAGGAGCCCCTCACGGCTGAGCCGCTCTAGCAGCTGCAGAGAAGCCTCAGTCACTCTGCAGTGAGGCACCCAGCAGCGAGTGTGCAGCATTTTGGGGGATTTGTTTGGGGGAGGGGGTTGGCGTTGTTGTTTTGTGGAGAAAACATGCTCATGCTCATTTATGTCTAAACGAACCCATGAAGTCGCAAAATAACCAGATTGGGGACACATGGCTAGATACAGGACAGCAGGTGTGGGGCTCTCGCTCCTGCCTGCCCTGGGCCTCTGATGGTTCCTGGACTCTAGAGCCCATTTTTCCATTGTCAGCAGGACACAGGACTCCTCAGTCTCCTGGTACCCCCACCCCAACCCCAACACACAAGCAAGCTGCTCACTTGTCTGAGGAACATCTGTCCTCCTGCTCAGCCACAAAGGCTGCATGGGCACACCACAGCATCACAGTGGCCAAAGCTTGTGCAGCCCTGGCTCCTGCCGGGTATGTCAGGCACAGGTGCTGAGTCACCAGTACACTGATGTGCTGAGTCACCAGTATGCTGCCGTGACCAGAGCCCTGCACAGTCCGGAAGCTCACTATTGATCATGGCAGTTAGTGGCTGTTAGGACAAAGCAAGGTCACTCACGGAGAGTTTGTTGGTGTGAGGAAGCCAAGTCTCAGAGCAGCCAAAGACTAAAGGGCCAGAGAGGCCTGAGGCTCCTCACTGAAGATGGGGCAAGAGGAAGCTAGAAGTCACCGGGCACCTTCTTTTCTGGCCAGGGGACACATACACATCTGGCTTCCTGAAACTGGTCTGAGTTTGTACTTCAGGCAGAGTGCACTTCAGGCAGAGTTTGCACTTCAGGCTGGCAGTCATGGCCGCATCCTCACTGACTTGTGCAAGTGTGCTAGAGGTGGCCTGGCTCCCTGGGACAGCTGAGCTGAGGCTGCATGGCACAGTTCTGTGCACACAGATCTTGCATGGTCTGTTCGTGTGCCCTCTCTCAGGGGGACGCTAGAGGCACATCCAATCCACAGCAGCCAGAAACAAAGAAAAAAAGGCCCACTCTGCTGCCTACCATTCCAGACCCCACTGGGATGACAGAAAAGTCAGGCAGCAGATAAGCTGAAAAAGACAGAAACAGACAGTAACTTCACCACAACTTGTGGCAATGTGAGTCCCAGAGGTGTCCGTTACCCGTCAGCGTATACAGCTTCCCACGCAATCTGGAGACCCTCCCTGGATGGCCTAGTGACTTGTCACCCTGACCCAACTCCTCAGGAATGCATTTGAGGAGAAACACAGACCGGTGTAAGGAAATGTCAGATGCATGAGGCTTGAGCAAACAGATGAGTATTGAAGGAAAGTGCAGATAAAACCAAACCCAAATATAATTGTTACAGGAGCTCAGAATCTTCCTGGGCCTTTTAGAAACTTAAGCAGGCTTTGGGGTTTGTTTGAAACATAAGTACAAAAGGGTAGGCAGGTGTTTTTCTTCCCATGAAACATTTCCAGGAGATAATAATCAAAATACTGTGAATCCTACCTAGGTAGGAAAAGCCACAGCTGGGGGCAGAGTGCAGACGCACATCCTGGAACAGGCAGACAAAGGGGAGCTGGCACCTAAGCCAGGAGATGGACAGATGGGTCTGTAGGAAGAAACAGTGCTGTGTGACCACATCACCATTGAATAATAATAAAATAATAGTAACAACCTTAGGGCAAGCCTCTGCAGTTCACATTCCTCATGGAACTAGCCCAACCTGATTGAAGCCTTAGTCAGAAAGGACCAAGCCTGGGGGCGGGGGCGGGGGCAGGGACAGGGGTTGGGACGGGGCGGAGTCACAGCAAGTGCAAGACAAAAGGACAGATTTGACAATGACGTTTCAGAGGACTACATTTCAAGAGGTGAGGAGAGTAACTCATGTGTGTGCAAAGTCTATTACCATCCACTGCCTGTAGAGGTGACCTTCACTCACATTGCACTAACATGTGTCTCTGTATGTTGTTAATTGCTGAACCAGCAGTGAGCTAAATGCTAACAGATTCTGGTATTGTCACTGCTATAGAGGAGTCTCCTGTCTCAATGTTGTGCAAAAATCACTCCCCAGTTATGTATGATTGGATGATAAAGAGGCTGAAGAACCTATCACGGGTCAGAGGAGACCATAGGCAGGACTTCTATTGCCAGTCTCGGGGTCCCAGGTAGAAAGAGAGGTGAGAAGGTCACCATGCCATGAGGAAGTGGTCACCACAGGGGAGTCACTCTGAGGACAAAGATGGAGCAGGAATGACCAGGGCAAGACTAGAGGGCATGTAACAGGGCTTGTGACTGGGAAACAGCTAGACTCGCTTAGACTTAGAATAGATGAATATCTGCCCAGTCATGGTGCTTTGAGCTTATTAATAGATGGAACAGGTCTCTGCCTCATTATGAGGGAGCAGAGGGGCCAGAGAAAAAAAACAGAGCCCTTAATCAAGGAAAATGCAAACAGCTGGGCCACTCATAAGTAAAGGACAGAAACACAAATGACCATTTCATGGAAAGTGCTCGAGAAGCCATTAAAGAAACTTACTCAGGAGAGTGGAGAGACTGGAAATCACTCTTAAGAAATGAAAAACAGCTGAGTGTGGTGTTGCACGCCTTTAATTCCAACACTTGAGAGGCAGAGGCAGGTGGATCTCTGTGAGTTGGAGGCCAGCCTGGTCTACAAAGCAAGTCCAGGAAATCCAGGGCTGTTACACAGAGAAACCCTGTCTCAAAAAACAAAAGAAAACAAAAAGAAAAAAGAAAAAGAAATTAAAAACAAAACAACAATAAACAAAACAACGTAGACCAACACAGAGACACATCTCTGGCACCCAACATGGGCAAACCCAGCAGAGGCCACTCGCTGAGAAGGGTCTCCCATGTCTCTTGTCTTTTCAGTGGCTTCCCGTTAGTCACAGTCCTGCTTCTATAACAGGCCATGTGAGGAGCCCTGTGCTGTGCCACTCCCTGTACCCTGATCGGGCATGATCTGCCTGTACAATGACCGGGCATGATCCACCTGTCCATGACCGGGCATGATCTGCCTGCACCATGATCGGGCATGATCCGCCTGCACCATAACCGGGCATGATCCGCCTGTACCATGACCGGGCATGATCCGCCTGCACCATGACCGGCATGATCCGCTCCGCCCGTCTCAGTCCTTATTTGCCCAGTGCTGCTCAGCAGGTTCAGGTGCGACCTGAGACAGGGAAGCTGGGAGGCTCAGTCCTATTTGTCTTCACGCCCTCAGGCTGCTTGGCAAGCTCTCCACGCATGGAGACGCAGTGCGGGTCACCCCTAGGAGTGACTCACCTCTACCTTCATGTACGTCCGCATTATTTAAATTTTTATAATGAATATGCATTGCTTGGCTGATCAGAAGACATACAGATATTTTACATATTTCAAAAAGTCAAAAGGATTGACTGACAGAACTTGAGGCAACTTTTAAATCTGTGGCTGGAAGTTTAATTAGCTCACCGCAAGGCTTCAGCTTGATCCCCCCCCCCCCCCCAACTCCCCCCTCCCCACCCATCCCCCCACCCCACCCAAAGCAGGAGAAACTCTTCCTACCTGCTCTCGCTTTCCCCTGGTGTGTCACGCTTTTAAAGAAAGTTTCAGAGTCTACACTGAAGGGCAGAGACAGGTAGTGCTGCCTGGCTGCCTGCAGGACACCGTAGTGCTGGCTCCCACAGCTGGATGATCCAGGTGGAGAAGCTGAAGCTGTAAGATGGCACCTCACCTCCTCCTTCTCGGAGGCCTCTGCGCAGGAGAGGCCTGTCCCTTCTCCTCACAGCGAGGCTCCATCTCTGGTTTCCTGCAACCTCCTCCTGTCCTATAAGGAGCCCCTGCCCTAGAAGTCACCTCCCCTCCCCCCACCACCTCTTCCCTTCCTTTCTGCCCTGGTGCTGGCTTACAGCACCGCCTTAATTGTCTTAATGAGGGGCGGCGGTGTGGGACTCAGTAGTGGGGCACCTGCCCAGCTTGAACAAGGCTCTGGTTTGATGCTTAGCAGCCCTGCCTTGAAGAAGAAAAAACCCACCGTCCTTCCTTGACTGTGACCAAGCACACAATCTGTTCTTTTTCACCTTTACAAATCAGTCTATGGCTTCACTTTCCCAAAGATACTTCGTTGACGAGCCCTCTAGCAGACAGGATCGGTACTCAGCACCCAGCTATGTTTCGCTGTCTTCCTGGGCTCTGGATGCTCTGTGCTAGCTGGCTGGGGAGACCATCCTGGAAGCAGAGGTGACTTTTGAAGACTGGGGTCATTTAGGGGCAGTGATGACATCACACATTTGGCCTGGGGCCTCATGGTCATTAAGTGGATCTCCTCTAACATAGAGCAAGTCCTGCAAACAGCTCAGAAGGTCAAGCCATGCGACTCTCACTCCTGGTACAATATTTCATTCACCACCACAGCATACCACCCCTGCCTGCCATAGCCTGAGCACCACGCCTGGTTGAGAATGAGCCCAGCCCAGCACTCACCTCTGCAGGCCTACCTGCGGCACACCTCCAGCCACTGCCTTCCCTTGGTCACCCATCACACGGAGGTGCCCTGTTCCCGCTGCTCTGTGCAGCTCCAGGCTCACCTCCCTCCACCACCACAGCCTTGGCTCCCCTCAGCCCCCACCCACTCTGCACACAACACCATCCTCTCAGATGAGGCATCTCTTCCCAGCTGAACTGCAAGCTCCTCACAGAAAGGGCAGCTATGGAAGCAAACACACCTGTAAACGTGAACACACACTCAAACCGAGGAAGGTCCTTTCTGAGCTCGACAGCAAGGACGACGGTTCTGGGACACAGAAGGAACTCAGTGCGCAGGTTTGTGAGTTAACCAGTCCTCAACAGCTGGCACCCATGTTAGGTAGATGTCTGGGAGTTTGGCAGCAGGAAAAACACACGGAAGACAGGAGTGAGAGTTAGAGAGTTATGACTCCCACACACAGGAGTGTGTTCATGACAGGCACACAGCAGACCTCCGTCAGACATGATGTTAATTCTAGGTGTTGCCGTAACTGGTGCACACAAGTCCTACCACCTGTGATGTTAACCCCAGACCAAGCACAGGAGAGAAGAGTTCCTCAAATGTGAGACGGGAAGCTCCCAGGGCTCTGACTCCTGAGGGAAACGTGGGTCTAGCTCTCTCACGTCTGCAGCTTCTGGTCTAGGGGAACTTTCCCAGTTGGGGCCTGAGCAGAGTGCTCGCTCTGTCTTCCTCTTCCAGGAGCTGGGGCTGGCGTTAATCTGCTGAGGAGGCGGGAGGTTGAAGGTGGAGGGATGAAGAGCCACTCAAGAGTCCTGCAAGATGCTCCCCAAAGTCTCTAACTAAGGCGCTATAGAGGTTGTTCCTGCAAGGTCCCCAAAAGCCGGAGTCTCGTGGAAGCGCACGCTCCCACACAGCTGGGAGACAAGCTCTAGCAACCCGAGGGGAGGCTTTGCTGAGGACTCCTGAGCATTTAACTAAGACCCAAACGTCACTCCTTATTAACCCAGCCGAGGCATCAGGAATTTAAAATGAGCCTTGAAAGAAATCAAGCTGAGCCTCCTAACAATTAATGAACAGCTCGGGGAGACTCGGCATTCTGTCTGTAGAGCAGAATTCAGATGCGCGGCATGGCCCAGAGTGACCACCTGAGACGTAAAAAGAGCATAAGCCCCAAAACAAGGAAATGCAACCCACGACCAAGAAATGATGGAGAACAGGGAGAGACAGGAAGTCATGCGGCTTCATCACGCAGTGGAGGATGAACATGGGCAGACACGGAACACATGGTCATGACAAAGTAACCCAACCCTAAGACAAAAACTCACGGACTTTCCAAAACAAAAAAGTGCATTATGCATCTCTGTGGGAGGAAGGGACCAGAGATGGCGGGGGTGGGACTCAGCACAGGGAAGGCAGGGCTGTAGAAGTGACTCAGTCTACAGCGAGGTAGGAAGAAGGTTAGATTGGGAAACAGGCCATGGCCGGCTGGATGAGAGTTAAGTATGTCTGCAATGCATGTATTGGTTTCCTGTGAATCATGACTGGAGGTTTAGCAGAAAGGGGGGAAATGGGGCTGCCGGGCTATGTCTGTCTGTCTGTCTGTCTGTCTGTGCATGGACATTAGAAGACAGTGTTAATCCCCGGAGCTAGAGTTCTAAGTGTTTGTCAGCAACCTATCTGGGTACTGGAAGTCAAACTCAGTTCACCTGTAAGAGCAGAACCGTGCGAGCTGCTGGGCGATTGCTCCAGCCCCTATCAGCCATCTTAGCTGCTCCAGCCCCTATCATCGGCCATCTTAGCTGCTCCAGCCCCTATCCGAAGCAGTTTTTTCTTTCTCTTTTAATAAACAAAATGTAAGCACAAGGCCTTTGGCAAACACAGACAGAGAGACTGCCGGCTCACACTTAGATGGCTTCGTGTGGGTGGCTTTTGAAAAGGCAATTGGGAGCCTGGTCACTGTTATCTGACATTTCAACATGCTGAAATGACAGACAGATACACTGTGTGGAGACTGCATTTGTATTAGAAATATCTGATAGACCTTAAAGTCCTAGAAATACTAACTGAACCGTGTTGTTGCTGTAGTCTTTATTTTCAGCAATAGTTTACACTTATGTTTGAGTCCACAAAAACAAACAACAATCTCACCTGTCACCGAAATAGAGAAATATTAAATATTCTGTTTCTTTTGAATTAAGACAGGAGCAGTCAGATGGCCAGAGAACACCTGTCACTTACGGGATGGCATGGCTGACCCCCTCCTTCTCTGTCTCTTTCCCTCTCTCCCTCCCTCCTACCCTCCATGATTACACTCAGATGTGCTCATGAGAAGAGAGGCCTCGACACTGGCCTTGTATACCACACCTGCATGTCACCGAGCCGGCCCTCCTGTCACGCCCCTACCTGACATTCCTACCACACAGGCCAGTGGCCGCCAGTCTTCTCCTGACAGCGCGTACTGTTAGGAAGTGGCCTTTGGTTTACCCAGGTCTGACCAGTCTACAACAGGGGCTGCAACTGGCCAGTTCTCAACAACCAAACAAAACAAGTGCGAATCATGAGCGACTGGAAATTAACCCAGTTCTCTATGAGGTGCTCAGGCCTCTGACTGATACAGATTTCTGAACTCATTTCCCATTGGAGCCTGATCAGCTGGTAATTAAATGCAATGGCTGCAAAGGGAGATGCTCTGTAGACAACTCCCTGATCAATGACTTCAGAGAAGCTAGCCACGCCCCCTCATACACGATGGCTCTCTGAGGGGAAAGACAGGGCCACTATTTCCCTGTAGAAACGCTCACTGTAGCTTTGCCCCATATTTGAATATATCACGTTGATTCAGAGTTGTACTTAAGTCTAGAAATGCAAAGCACAAACATATATTTTAAGATAACATTTCATGTCTATGTAATTTTCAGTCTAGTCAAAAGCTGTAATTTACAATGAGCCAGCACTGAGCTGGGGAGATGGCTTAGTTGTTAAAAGCAATGGCTGCTCTTGCAGAAGACCCCAGGTCAGTTCCCAGCACTCATCACAACCAGCTGTAACTCCAGACCAGGGGAGCTAGCGCCTTCTTCTGACTTCCACCAGCACCTACATGGATCTCACACACACACACACAGAGACAGAGAGAGAGAGAGAGAGAGAGAGAGAGAGAGAGAGAGAGAGAGAGAGAGAGAGAGAGAGAGAGAATAAATCTTAGAGAAAAGGACTAGCATGGCTCTTAATCACAGATATACTCCTGTTGTTGCATGCACATACACATACAGAGACCCAGACACAAACATAGAGATATCATCCATTGCAAATGGAATTTACAACAGCTACACTTGGAGGACACACTGGCCCTGAAGGCAGAGAAAGGGGCATATTAGCAAGGCTGCCTGTGCCAACATTAACTATCAATATAAATAAACAAGTAAGGAAAAGAGCATTGCCCCCTAAACTGTCCTATGAGACAATGCCCCCCCGAAACCAAACTCCCTGTGAGACAGGACCAGCGAGATGGTCACTGTCCTCTACAGAAGCCCGACAAGGACACAGTGAAAACGCGGAGACTGCAGAACCTTATCCAGACAGACACAGATGGAAATCCACTCCACAGATTGTTAGCAAGTCCAAGCCAACACTGAACAAAGATCACACCGGCTGGAGACGGCGCAGAGATTAGGAGAGCTTGCTGTTCCAGCAGGGAACGCAGCTCAGCTCCCAACATCCACGCCAGGAGGCTCACTTAGGCTCTACTTACGGAGTTGGAGAAAAATCCTAAAATTCACAGATGCACAAAGAGCCCAAAGGGCCAAAGCAAGAACCTTCACATCTTGATTTCACGTCACACTACTGAGTCACCAGAACCAAAGTGGCACAGCACTGACATCCCAAGTCCCCAGCCTGTGATCAGTCACTGTGGATCTGTCTGGACTTGAGCTTAGCAAGGAGTCACTGTCCCTCCCTCTCCACTCCACAAGGGGATGATGACTCCATATGATGCCTTCTGGGATTGAGAGTGGGAAGCAATGCCATAGCACTGGGGTCCCACCCAGAGTGCAGCCCCCACTCTGACCAGCACAGCACAGTGGCAGAACTAAAGCCACACCTCCATGGACAGCATGAGGGCAGTGCAGCCTCAAGGGGTGCCAGCATGCCACTGTATGAATAGAGCCAAGGGTTTCCACCTGTCAGACCCAATGCTCTAGTCGTGGGCACTGGACTAGAGCCAAGGGATGCCCGTCTCCTGTATGAGTAGAGCCAAGGGTTTCCACCTGTCAGACCCAATGCTCTAGTCGTGGGCACTGGACTAGGGCCAAGGGATGCCCGTCTCCACACCCAGGGCTGGACTTCTCTGGCCTGGCACTGACTGTCCAGGCCAACTCCTGTACTGACTTCCCCGCTGACTCCCTAGCAGACAGTAGAGGGGAAGGAGGTACCCAGGCAGACAAGCCCAGGGGAGCCTACAGTTCTGTCTGCAGACACTGAACTCAGGCTACAGCCTGGACTTTATACGCCTTCCTCCCAACGGTCAGCTTGGTGGAGTCTGCAGTCCCCTAGTAGACAAACCTCCAAGCACGTCTGTGCGGGATCATTCGACTTTCCAGCACGACTGGGAGAGAGTGTGTAGTGAGGTTAACAGAGATGGGATATCTAGGGTGCTTGTCAGAGAATGTCCCCATAGGATCATATGTTTGAATGCTTGGTCCCCAGTTAGTGGAACTGTGTGAGAAGGATTGGGGGGTGTGGCCTTGCTGGAGATGTCACTGGTGGCAGTGGGATTTGAGGTTTCCAAAGTCCACAACACCAGGCCCAATCTTGCCTACTCTCTCTGCCTGCAACTTATGGATAAGATATAAGCTTTCGGAGCTGGAGAGATGGCTCAGCAGTTAAGAGCACTGACTGCTCTTCCAGAGATCATGAGTTCAATTCCCAGCAACCACATGGTGGCTCACAACCATCCACAATGAGATCTGGTGGCCTCTTCTGGCCTGTAGGTGTACATGCAGGCAGAGCACTGTATACATAATAATAAATAAATATTTTTTAAAAAGATATAAGCTTTCAACTATTGCCCCAGAACCATGCCTGCCTGCTGCCTGCTGCCGGCTGCCTGCTGCCTGCTGCCTGCTGCCTGCTGCCTGCTCCCTGCTCCCTGCTCCCTGCTGCCTGCTGCCTGCTGCCTGCTGCCTGCTGCCTGCTGCCTGCTGCCTGCTGCCTGCCTGCACCATGCTCCCTGCTATGATGGTCATGGACTCACCCTCTAAAACTGCACGCAAGCCCCCAAGTAAATATTTTCTTTTGTAAGTTGCTTGGCCAAGCCACTGGACATCAAGACAAACACCTACCCTAAAAGCAACGGCCCTGGGACGGGGTCCTGGACTGGCCAAAAAGAAGAAATGGAGCTGAGCACAAATGCTCATCACTCTCTGCTTCCTGATTGGCTGCGATATGACAGCGGCCTCAAGCTCCTGCTGCTGTGACGTGACCGCCGTGATGCCCTGTCACCTCAGATGATGGCCCAAATACGCCCTTTCTCCTTTAGCTTGCTCTCGCCAGGGTATTTTATTTGTATTCTTGAAGTTGGAGGAGAGGTGGCACAGGCCACTCTTCCTCCTGGGCTTCCTCAAAGAGTCTTGCTTTGTTGTTGTTATAAAGCTGGGCGCTGAGGCGCCTCGTCTCTCTTCCCTCAGGGCCGGTGGAAAGTATCTTCCGTGCATAGAGAGTTAACGGCACCAGTTTCCCTGCAGCAAAGGTTGCAGGAGGCTCTTGCTCCAACACCAACATTTATTAATGGCTTCTGCTCCTGAGCAATTTTTATTGAGCAACAGTTAGTGGCCGTTTTGTTAAGATGGGATGAGAAGGACTGAACACTGCTATGTTGGCAACACTAACCTTCTTACAATCTAGGAGGGTCCTGTCTCCAGGTGACTTTCTTTCAAACCTAACAAATCCTCTCTTCTTCAGAGTTATTTCTGAAATCCACCTTGGAAACAGGCATTCGGGTGTACCCTGGCAGCCACATGCCAGAGCACCAGAGTGGGCCTCCAGCTGAGAGTCAGGCATTAGGAAAGCAATCCCTGGGAGGGTGTGTCAGCTTTCAACTCAAAACACTATCGCTTCAAAAGGAGTCACTGTGGATTATCCTGAGCTAAAGACGAGTGACCGAAGATTTGGGTTGCCCTGGTGACAGGCTCTGCTGGGGAAGAGGTCGCACGAACTTCTATAGTCAGACAACAAAAGAAATGAAAGCAACAAATCAAGTCACCTACCCAGATATAGTTCTCGGATCATGGGGTAGGCAGGTTACAGCACAGCGGGGAGTCTCGGCTACTGGTTTTGGAGGCTGATAAAACCTTAGATTTGCTGTTGGTGGACACAAGAGCTTTCTTATGATGACACGTTTTGAGGCGTTTGCTAGCAGTCTCAGCCAAGTGGCTCTGTGGTGGTTATACTGGGACTGTGAGCTTCCTGGGGTGGACACATCTGTGAGGGATTCTCTGGACTGATGTAACAAAGGTAGATGACCGAAGTCGGGGCACCCCAACCCATGTACTAGGTCCACAGTGTGTGACAGAGAGAGCAGAGCCCTGCGTCACCTCACCTCACCTCTCTGCTTCCTGATGGCCGATGCCGCACCAGCCACCTTGTGCTGCCAGCCCGTGCCTTCTGCTAGGATGGACTGCCCCTCCAACAGTGGCTGGGAAACCCCCCTTTCTGTTGCTTTTTGTCTCGTATTCTGTCACAACCAGAAAACTAAGTAATATACCCAGTAAGCAGCTAATGGCGGCCATGACGATCATGGCTCTTGATCTGTATCTTACTTACATTCCTATCGCTGTAGTAAAATACCCCAACAAAAGGCACCTTAGCAGCGGAAAGGGTTTGTCTTGGCTTACAGTTTCAGAGGGATGTAGTCCCTTACATCAGGGAGGGCACGGATGCAGGAGCGTGACACTGGCCTGGCAGTCAGGAAGCAGACTGATCACATTTCATCTGCCCACAGGAACAGGGCCAGGCTGCAGAGCTCAAAGCCCAGGATGACAGACACCCTCCAACAAGGCTCCACTGTCTCGGGGTTATAGGACCTTCCCCAACAGAACCACCAATGGGGACCAAGGCTCCCAACACATGAGCCGGACACTTCACATTGAAACCACAACTATCAGGGGCAGTGCGCCTCCCAGCAGTCATAGAGCGCGTATGTGGAACCTTTGCTCTGGGTACAGCTTTAGGGACCTTCAGCACATAGCTGATTAGCAGGACTGAATACAGGGACTTTCCTAGAAACTAGCCAGATATACGTACATACATACATATATACGTACGTATACACACACACACACACACACACACACACACACACACACTTCTTCATCTCTGAACATACTGAGAGCTAATGAGCAGTGTCTACACAGGTTATCACTAGCACCAGCCACTTCTCAAAAACTAAAGCAGACAGCAGGGACAGATGGGAGGTGGAACACAACACCCAGTGGCACCTGTTGGTGCTACCTTTTAACTCTATTTTACTTGGGTTGTCTTATGCCTCTACATCCCTTGCACAAACCCTCAACACAGGTAGGAGAGAAAGGCTAGTGGGGAGGAGAGGCGTAGGTCTCTTTACTCTTTCATGCTGGTTAGGGTCATTGGGTTCTTTGAGGCAACAACAATCTCAGCTGTCAGGGTATTCAGCAAACAGCAAACACAGCAGCGGGCTAGCAGCAGGGCAAGCCAGCAGCAGCAGCCTTTCTTCCTCCTCCAACCATCTCGTCTCAGAGCATCCTTCAAAGTGTTTCTCTCATGGAGTATCCCCTCTAGGAGCATTCTTTCTCTCTCTGGGGTCTGGTATTTATACCCTCTTAGAGTCCTCAGAATTAAACTTTCTGGAACTGGCAAAGACCACGCTCCTCTCTGAGCTGCACGAGGCTGTCATCAGCTGTGGACAGACTAAGGCAGCCTATGTCCTGCACTTGGGAGTAAAGACCACGCTCCTCTCTGA
>OU015755.1:2601646-2615819 GCA_907169655.1 Acomys percivali | reverse complement strand
TCCTCCTTTCAGCCTCTGCAGAACTTCCTCCTTTCAGCCTCTGCAGATGCCGTTTAGCAGGTTAGCTAGGGAATTTCCGAGGATAGTTAGCTAAGATAAGATAGGAATTGTTCTGAGGTGAACCACAGGATGTTCCCCTGCTGGGATCATCTGGAGGCATTCTCGCCCCCCCCCCTACTGCTTAGCTCCTGCCTCCACCCCATATAAGCTTTTGCTTTTGAGTCAATAAACAGACCTTGATAGGAACGCTACTTGGTCTCGCCTCTTCTTTCCCGTCCCATCTCTCAGGTATGGCTCCCCTCGCGACCCCGTAATTACTGGTCCTGCTGGATGAGACAAGTGGTGCCCCAACGTGGCCATGAGGTACAAGCCCTCTACCGTGACAGAGACCCTTCGTGGGCAATAGTTCAGAACGCCGCGGTCAAGTCTCTCGCCGAGGTCAAACCGAAAGTACCTCCGATTGTCTCCGGTGCGGGCCTGCTGCTTACAGGACCTCTCCGCACTTCGGTAAGTGTTCATCTCTGTCAATATGATGGGTAAAAGTCTCTCGAAGGAGGCGCAATTTCTTCGCCACCTTAAAACTTGTCTCAGGGAAAGAGGAGTTAGAGTTAAGAAAAAAGACCTTGTACGTTTTTTCTTATTTGTTTCCCAAGCCTGTCCCTGGTTTGTCATTGATGGTCCTAATATTAATCCTGACCGTTGGAACCGTGTTCGTTGAGAATTAGACTCCTATTTTTCCCAACATGGTCCTGAGACCATTCCTCTTCAAACTTTTAACTACTGGACTTTAATTAAAGATCTTATCTCTTCTGATGCCCCTGACATTTCTACCACGGTTGCTTCAGCTGAGGCCTTCATTCAGCCCTTATCTCATCCCGCCTCCTTGGCCTCCCTGGAGTTGCACGGCTCCAAGTCGTTACAACCCCTAAAATCCCCCTGCCCGTCTGTTGTCGTAGACATGGGGGGATGACCCTCCCGCCTCCAATAAGCCTTTATATCCTTCCCTGTCCAAGCTCTCTCTAGTGGATGATGCCCCCACAGACCAGGGCCCTGCGACCCAGGCTTATCCTGTTGTTAAGACAGTCCCCATCTCGGATGATTTAAGCCCCTCTGAGGAAGCTACCTTAGAGGAAGAGGCCGCCAAGTACCATAACCCAGATTGGCCGCCCCTTTCGTGCCCGCCCCCTTATAGGCCCCTCCTTTTATTGCCCCCGCACTTCAGCCTTACCTTCTCGGTAAATCCTCCTTACATTTGGCTAAACGCAACTTAAAACTACAGATTCAAGACCTTAAAGAGGTTCTTACTCTTCAAAAGGAATATTCTGAACTTTCTATGGAGGTCCAATCCCTCCAAGATGCCCTCCGACAAGCTCTTCTACCGCCTGCCCCCACGACAGGGGCCACAATTCAGCGCCCCAAGGCCCCCTCTAAAAAATGCCCTATGCTAGCGTTTCCTGTGATGACCCGGCTTCAAGCCAATTTCAAAGAGTCTCCCGGTGCCAAGGCCTCTACTGAAGATTCTCCGCCACAGGGTGACGAGACGGCCGATGATTTAGATGATACTGATGGTCATGGCTCAGATGATGAGGAACAGGGGGGCTCTGACCCTTCCCCTTTGGACCCCAACCTAACTTTTAAGCCCCTAAAATTCAAGATCCTAAAAGAACTCCATAATGCGGTTAAAAACTATGGGCCCACTGCTCCCTTTACTCTTTCTCTGCTCGATTCTCTTGCCCCTGAGGGCTGCCTCGTCCCAGGAGAGTGGCTCAAGCTTGGCCAATCGGTCCTCCAGCGTGGACAATATTTACTCTGGAAAGCTGATTTCATGGACCGCTGTCAAGAAACAGCAAAAAATAATCAAAGAAAGTCCACTTCTTCTTCCTGGACTTTTGATAAATTAACGGGGCAGGGCTGCTATTCCTCAGAAACAAAGCAAGTGGCATTGCCTCCCGGGCTTCTTGCCCAAGTTAAAAATGCAGCCTTGGGGGCACGATGCGCTCTATCAAGGGAGGGCTCTCTCACCACCCCGTTAACCAAAGTAGTTCAGGGCCCCCATAAACCTTACAGTGATTTCATTGCACGTCTATTTGAGACTGCAGAGAGGGCCTTGGGGCCAGATGAATCTGAAAATAAGCTTTTAAAACAGCTTGCTTATGAAAATGCTAATAGTGCCTGTAAAACCACCTTGCGCGGCCATACGAGGGGTAAGGATATTAATGATTATATCAGACTCTGTGCTGATGTTGACCCCTTTGCCCATAAGGTATCCCAAAGTGTACATCTGGCAATAGGAGCTGCCCTCCAGGCGGCCCATTCTGGCCCCAGGACCTGTTTTCGCTGGCAGCTGCCCAGTCATTTTGCTAGGCAACGCCCTGTCTTGGCTTCCACCATTGGTCTCCCTGACAAGGCGCCTTTGCCTACCTCGAGCGTTGCACCAGCAACTGTTTGCCCGCGCTGTAAACACAGAAAACATTGGGCAAACCTTTGCCATTCCAAAACCAATATTCAAGGTAATCCCTTGCCCCTACCGCAGGGAAACGGATGGAGGGGCCAGCCCCAGGCCCCGAGACCCATACCTTTTTGCCCAGCCTCGAGGACACAGACAGGCTCGACGCAATCAGTCCCCCTACAATCAGCCCCACCTCCTCGCTCTGCCGAGCCACTGCAGGGAGCGCAGGACTGGACCTGTGTACCTCCATCGATACAATATTGACCCCTGAAGACGGTGTCCAGGCCCTCCCTACTGGGATATGTGGGCCTCCACCCCAAGATATGTTCTTTCTTATTCTTGGCAGAGCCTCAACTACGCTCAAGGGTTTGACTGTTCACCCCTCCATTGTAGACAATGATTATACTGGGGAAATAAACGTATTGGTCAGTGCTCCCTCTGGCCCCATGACCATTGCTAAGGGACAGAGATTGGCCCAAATCAGGTCTTACAGGACCAACGGTATGATACTGATGCACGCCACCCAACAGCCACTGTTACACCCCACACCACCCTGTTTCAACCCACCGTACCTCCCGGTCCCTCACCTTCTATTAATATTATCCTGACCATGGTTAATGAATCCTGGTCTGCCCTACACTTTTGCTTTTGATTCAATAAACAGACCTTGATAGGAACGCTACTTGGTCTCGCCTCTTCTTTCCCATCCCATCTCTCAGGTATGGCTCCCCTCGCGACCCCGTAATTACTGGTCCTGCTGGACGGGACACTGGGCCAGGCCCTCCCATCTCTGGTCACTGCAGGTCCTTCCTGGTGGGAGCTTGAGGTCCTAAGTAAGCATCTGGATGCTGTTATTCACCTTTTGTCATTTGAACAATAAAGAGCTTAAAACCAACCAACCAACAACAACAACAACAACAAACCCCACTGCAGCTCTAAGTTTCCCGTAGTTTGAAGGTAGTTTGCTCACAGCTGAGGACAAAGCTCCTACCTAACAAGGGTGAGAGGACCTGGGCTCAGATCCTCTGAACCCAGATAAAAGCCAGGACAGTGGTGAATGCCTAAAGCCCCAGCAGCCTGTTGGCGAGATGGAAGGCGGAGGCAGGAGAACCCTCAGATGTTCCCCGGCTAGCTAGCCTGGCGCTCATGGTGGCCAATTTCAAGAGCTGGGATGTGGAGAGCAATGCCTGATGTTGCCCTCTGACCTCTCTGCATGCATGAATGCACATGTGATATAACATTAGCAAAACACAGACGGTCTGTTCAATAAAAGGGAAGGAAACAAACCCAGTGTGAACAACCTTTGCAACAGGAAAGAGAACCTTCCAGGCAATGTCCAGAGAAAGAGGAGAGATACACTGTATATCCAGAAAGTGTCCATGGGATGGAACGCCCGTGTGCACTCAGCCATTTGTGGGAAACTGAGGCAGGTAAGAGCGGAACCCAATTCAACCTACAGTTGAGTGCTCAGGTAGACAAGCCCTCATCGCCTGCCAGTCCCTGGCTTCCACATCTGCAAGTGGAAGGGGCCTGTGGTCTACCCTAGCAAAGTGTTCATCTGGACCACGGCTCTCTGGGGTCTCATGTCATAAACGTTTGGGATCCTGAGAGCTTGAACGATAAAACGCACGTGAGGAAACCTCGTCTAAGTTCTCTCTTGACATTCAGCTAAAAGTCAGGTCCTAAGACAGACAGCACACTTCACCCGTGAAGGGTGAGCATTAGCCTCGCTTCACGGAGTGTGGGGAGTTATTAAATGCCTCCACACAGCTTTATTACTGTTTTAATCCCATTAATAACCATCTCCGCTTTAATGTCCCGCTTGCTGGATCCTGTAGCAATGAGCCGCAGTAACTACCACCTGCACGAGATTTGTTTGATATAAAGAGAAGGCAGCAGAGAGCTGCGCAGTGCTGACTCCATCAAAGGGAGGGCCGAGGCAGATGCTGCCGCTTTTTCTGCCGAGTCTAACCTACTCGCTGCCACGTTTGCCTCCCTAGCTCTCGACAGAAGGGAATTAAGTGAATGTGCGGCAGCTCGTCAGGAACGCTCTCACACACGAACGATTTACATCTTAACAGCCTGCTTTCCTCACATTAGCTTCTTCCCTGCACTTCATCTGGAGACAGCTGGGCTGTTCAGTCAACACGGACGAAGCAGGCAGGAGGCGGGAGCTCTGCAGGCCAACCTCTCACACTGTGTGCCCAGGTCCAGAGCTGCCCTCCATACCCACGAGTCTCCAGCCCTCTGAACACGAAGGGGCTGTCTGTGGAGTTCCAGTAGAACTCAGGCCCTCAGTGCCATGGCATCGCAACTCACAGGGAATTTGAGGTGTCCAGGAGGGTGTACCTAAGCCACATGGCAGACTGTGCGCCATCCTGTCCTGTCTGAGAAGCTGTGAGCTACAGTATTCACCAGGGACGCTGAAACGGATGCTCAGCATATACCAAAGCATAAACTAAAGCAATGCCAACAAAAACAACTGACCACAAAACACCTCAGGGTCCAGCCTGCGGGAGCCACTCAAGTCTGACCACACCTGACCTGACCACAGGTCTCCACATCACCATCAGCACTTCTTCTGAAATGTTTCACCCATAGTTCAATTCTGCAATCTCCCTCTTGAAGAGGCCCCACAGTCGGGACACTACTTTACCCTTTAGGGAATATGAAGTGACATCCCCATGAGAATGCCGAGGGGACGGGGAAGAGAGACTCTGTGGCAGGAAATGTCATTACTTGCGCATCTTCTTTGGGGCAAATGTCTATTCAAGTCTTATACTCGTTTGTGAATTAGGCCATCTGTTTTCCTGTCATTGAGTTGTAGATACTCTTTACATGTTATGGATATCGGTTTCTCTTTAGATCCATGGTTTGCAGACATTTATTTCTCTGCTGAAAGAGGAGAAAGCTTACCTTCTTCATTCTTCCATTGACAAGTGCAAGGAATTCTAGGCCTCTGGGGGAATGGTGGGCCATGACAGAAAGCACCAGATACAGTGAAGACGAAAGCCAACCACAGACCAGGATGCTAACCAGACAAACGACCACTAAACGAATACTGAGGTGAAGCGACCTCTGTTGTGCTAATCCTTCAGAAGTGTGGTTCATTTTCTCCACAAGCCATGATCAAGCAAGAAAGAATACTCTGCATCTGGTTCAGTCTGGTTCAGTCTGGTTCTGCCTCCCAGGCCTCACTTCCATCAGTGTGCTCACACATGGCCCCAGGTCTCCCCTGATGAAGCCTTCGTCTATAATTATCACCTCCTAACAGAACTGTCCCTTTCTTCAGAATCCTGCAGTCTCTCATTTGAAAATGAGTCGTTTTCCACTTACTAACAATGGGGGGGGGGGGGGGCTCAGGAGCGTTGGCTGCTCTTTGCTGGTTGGTGAAGGCTAACTCAATTAGACCTGGAGACGACTCTGCCTCGCTGAGTGGCTCAGCTGCTGCTCCCTTCCCCTTCTCGTGATCGTCATATGGTCAGATGTCACACTGACAGGCTCACTGGCTTTTACTACCTACCTGTAAATGCTTATGCTAATCTCAGTAATTGTGCATGGAAATTTACATATATTATCATTTGACTTGCAAAACAAACACTTGTAAGTGGCACCTTCATCTCTAGAGAGGAGACTTGGAGCATCTCAGGGAGTAAGCTGCAGATACCAGATTCAAACCCACGTCAACCACCAACCCCAGGCCCTGTTGCACCTCAAATGCTTCCTGATATCTGGATGTGCTCTCTCTGACGGAAGACAGTTAAAGGACAGGCCTCTTGGCAGCTCCTGAGCACCACCGAAGGCACGAGCGCCTGGGCTCCTCCTCCAGTGTCTCAGACTCACTTGCCATGGAGTGTTTTCTGCGCCCCTTAATCCCGTACCCGGGAGGCCGAGGCACGTGTATTTCTATGAGTTCAAAGACAGCCTGGTCTACACAGTGGGTTCCTGGACAGCCCAAAATACATAGTGAGACCCTGTCTCAAATTCTCAAAAAAGTTTGGAAAGGGCGGGGGCAACGTGTCAAGTGTCTTTTATGGAAAACCTTTTGGGTACCTGGTAAACGGCTCTATTATTTCAAAATAAACAGAAAATGAAAGACAGGGAAGATGAGGCCGCCGCATGAGAGGGTTAGCTCCCAAACACGGATGTGTAAAACCCCAAGGCGCGCTGATAAACTTGGGTGGGAAGGGTCAAAGAGGTGAACGTGTCAGCTGGTGTCAGTCTTGATGGTCTCAGACTTTGAACCGCACAACGTCTCGCACACAGTCGATTCTCCATAGCTGTACCCAGAAGGGAGGGAGCGGTGTTCCACCGCCAACGGAGGTAGCGTCAAGGTTGGCACACCCATACACGTCACCTTACGGTGGGTGAACTGCACAGAATACGAACACACCTCAGTGGTGCCCTCTTTAAAGGTGAGATCCCGGCTGAAAGATGAAGGGGCATCATTGTCCAAATGTCACCCCCCGCTTCCCCAATTGTGCCCTTCACTCTTTCAACTCACATTCCATTGAATAGATTTTCACAGCAATGCTTAAGACACACCCTGGAAGCAAAAAAACCAGCAGCTCAGAGAAGAGCACAGGCGAGCAGTGCCGCAAGGCCCTGGATGGCCCTCGCTTGAACTCCCTTGAACTGCAGAGTGCTGGGACCAGAGCCGAATACAAAATGGAGACCAAGTGTGAAGTCCTTCAGCATGAGGCCACACCTGAGGCAGGATGAAGGGCTAAGACCAAATCAAAGAGCACCAACAAAACGGGGAGAGGGGCAAGACCTGGGGTACCCGAGGCTGGTACATGTATTTGGGGACTGGCGAGTACCATGGTTGCTCTTAAGCATTTGTAGCTCTTAAGTGCTTCATGCAGCATCTTACCTTAAGCCCTGCCAACCCTGTGTGCGCAGCCTTGCATGCAGTGCCTGGCACACGCTCCATAGCCACGGCTTTTCATCCTGTTCCCATGCCAACAGGGTATCAGAAAGGCTGAGTGCAGGAGGTGTCTGAATCCAGGGTTGTGAAGCAGCAGGGAGAAGCAGGCAGACGGGCAGAACTTCCCTGGGGGAATCTGACTGCTCCTTTGTCAAGCTTTACTGTGTGCTGGTTCACAGCCACTAACCAGCTTCACCCTCACAGGCCCCTCCACATAGGTAGGCGGGCGAGATGTCACCATCCCATTATAGAGGTGAGGAAACAGGCAGAGACGCTAGGTAGACACCTCAGGGTGACAAGTGATGACAGCAGAGCTGAGATGTGGACTCCTGCTGCTCGGCCAGTTCCCTGCCAGGGAGCCTGGAAGCAGGGTTAGTTCAATGTCCGCTCTCTGCTGGCTGAGGCTGTGGAGACAGCTCCTTATCCACAGAGGCAGACAGTTAATGCGCCCTTCAGATTTTGTACAGCTTTGTACAGGGTTAAGGAGATCTGTGACCAGGTAACTGCTAACTGTCCCAGTCAGGGTGATTAAGCTTTTCAGGCATCTGCACAACTAAGACTTCTAGAAGCTTCCAGAAAGCCCGGTTCAGAACTCTAAGGAAGTTTCTCAGATTTCGCTAAACATGAAGGAAAGACAACACCTGGTCTGGAGACCAGTAAGAAAACAACAACAGGGCTGGAGAGATGGCTCAGAGGTTAAGAGCACTGACTGCTGTTCCGGAGGTCCTGAGTTCAGTACCCAGCACCCACATGGTGGCTCACAACCATCTACAGTGTGATCTAATGCCCCCTTCTGGCCTGCAGATGTATACACAGGCAGAGGACTATATTATAATAATAATAATACATAAATAAATCTTAAAAAAAAAACAACTACAGCTGTCGGCTATAGCTCCACCACTAGGTTAGAGGCATGCATGACAGTTACTCACTGCAGAAATGAGAGCAGGGACTGGAGAGGTGGCTCAGTGGCTAGAGCACGTGCTGCTTATTCGCAACACCTGAGTTCAATTCCCAGCACCCACACCAGGCAACTCACAGTCACCTGTAACTCCAGCTCCAGGGGAGCCAACTCCTCTGACGTCTGAAGACACCCACACTCATGCCAGCACAGACAGACTGATTCTTACAGAGTTTAAAATAAAATAAAATTTTAAAAAAGATTTATTTATTTATTTATTGTATATGAGTGCTTTATACCTGCAGGCCAGAAGAAGACACCAAATCTCATTATAGATGGTTGTGAGCCACCATGTGGTTGCTGGGAATTGAACTCAGGACCTCTGGAAAAGCAGGTGGTGCTCTTAACCTCTGAGCCAACTCTCCAGCCCAATAAATATTTTTTTAATGAGATGAAAACCAGACCTGGTGGCCACATCTGTTATCCTAGTCCTAGAGAGACTGAGGCAGGAGGATTGCTTCAGGCTAATGGCCAGCCAGAGCCACCTGGCAAACACTGTTCCTGTCCTCCAAGTGTTGCTCACTGACTCTCCTGGTAACAGGGTTGCCAAATTGTCTAGTGAATTTGTCTTTTTTGAAACAGGGTTTCATGTAGCCCAGGCTGTCCTAGAACTCACTATGTGGCTGAGGCTGGCCTTGAACTGATGTTCCTGCCTTCACCTCCAAAGTGTTGGGATGACAGGCATGTGCCACCCAGCTTTGAATGTTATTCTTAAGGGAGTCTAGGAAGGCTGTCAAGTGTGGTTTCTTTATTCTTACAATGCAGACAATTCTTGAAGTGATTTTCTGGTCTCTTGAGTAAACACTGATTTAGATAGATTAATATAAACTTGACAAAAAATATCAGTGTTTTGATTTCTGACACTCGATGAACCATTGAAGACAAAGAGAATTCCTTTCAATGCTTCTTTGAAGGTGCTCGATTTTGTTTTGTTTTTTCACTTTGTGGCGCTGTGCTGTGCAAATCCATTACCCTGACAGCTCTGCTGGGAAAGCCACGCTGGCATCCAGATCCATTACAGAAATGTCATGGCGCAGGGGTGAGCCCAAACTCAACTCCAAAATGTTAATAACTCTGGTATTTTTCAAATATAAGCAAACAGTCCTACTTTGCTTTATAATAATTCTTATCCTGCACATTTCATTTAAAAATGAAAATGTTGAAGGGAAAAACAAACACCCAAACCACTGATTTACACATTGGCACTGATACCCAGAGGCGACGGCACATCTGAAACCCCAGCCCTTGGGTGGGAGGGGTGGGAGGGTCAGGCGTTCAAGACCTCTGTGTCCCAGGACACTCACACTGCCCAGGGTGGTCCACACAATGCATCTGCACTCATCTTGCTCTTGCCTCTACTCTGGCCTCAGGAGAGGAAGCAGAGGATTCTGGGTCACCTTCACCACCCACAAGCTGGACAGTGCAGAGGCCATGCTCCACCCGCCTGTCGCGGTGGGCCTTGAAGCTCACTGCTGTCATCTGCGGCCTCCTTTGCTCTCCTCCCACTTCAGCGGATGCTGCCTCCCTCTGGAAATAGGCCACACTAACCAGATGACGCCAAGTCCTGACAGTGTGAGGCAACCGTCACCGCTATGTGCCCAAGCCCTGCAGCCTTCGCTGGCATTTCCCCCTGGAGGTGGATGCGCATTCTTTTTAGGATGGGAAGATACTGGAAACTCTGGAGCACATAGAAACCACACAGGTCTAATGACTAGTAGGGGCTGCCCACAGCTCCAGGTGGTTAAGAGCAGTGGTCCCTCATCCAGAGGGCCCAGGTTCGATTCCCAGCTTACCTTGCTCATAAAGCAGCTGCAGGTTTGAGTCTTTGTAGGCAACCAGATTGTGGAGCAACGCGATCACGCTCTGCATGGTATTCCCCAGAATGTTCTCCTGATGCCCCTGCAACAGACCGGCCAGAAATACTGTTACATGGTCCTCAAGACAGACCACCTCTCTCCTCCACAATCCCAGGAGGCACAGGGGCCTGCGGTTCCTGCCCAGGAGCTGCAAGGCAGCCACTTGTCCTCTGAGCCTCAGGTCAGCGGCGTGGAGGCACCAGACATCCCAGTGTACAGAGCTGAGGGCACCGTGAGTGGCAGCGAACCTGAGGCCCTGATATGGAAACGTCCCATTAGGAGTGTGCCTGTCACGTTTGTCCGTTCCCTCGCCTGCCACACAAGCCATGTCGTGTGTGCGGTGGCCCTATCCTGCTGCAGTACAACACACTACATGTAAGACCTCAGGGGACCTGACTTCCTCGCAGCTTCACACGGCAGGTAACTCAGGCCCCAGGAGGGTGTGGAGTGGGGCTATCTTTAGTCTCCCAGTCTCACGAAAGGCTGCTTCTAAGGGCCCCGGGGTCACAAGATAACCCACTTTCCTGTGCCACTTTGTCATTCCTTCCATAAAAGCTAAAGCCATCTATTATAACTGAAGTTATACACTTCGCGGAACTCAACAGAAGAGACAGACACGTTTCTAAGGCCAGGATGGACGTGAAGTGAGGAGATGGGCCACTCACATGGGTTCACACACCTACACGTTGAGCACAGGCATTTCTACATTTCTAGAATCTTTACTCATTAAGGACAGTCCCAGCCTGAGGCCCGTGCCAGAAGCAGGAGTATGTCGACTGAGGAAGCACCAGGTAGACCTGCCCCACCCCCACCCCACTCCCTTTCCTCGCTCTCACATACACAGTCAGCTCCATTTTAATACACTAATCATATCTGGTAGTTATTGAGAGTCTGTTTTGTGCCGGGAGGTGCTCTGGGGAGCAGAGGAGACTGGAGAATCAGGCTCCTTATCCTCACAGACATGGGCCTGAGCCTGCAGCATGGCCAGAAAGTCATGACACACGTCAGGAAGGGGAGACTGAGGAGGGTGCTGGGAGGGCAGCCCTGGGGCTCTGCCTGCTTAAACACGGTGGCTGCGGTGGGCGCCCCTGAGAAGGCAACGCTGGATGGAAATGCACCCCTTTCTAAAAACAGAAGCATTTGGAACCCCCGGGGTTAGGCACTTGACCAAGCCGATCCTCCAGCCTCCTGCAAGCAAACCTCCACAGTTGTTAAAGCTCTCTTCTGAGACTGAAGCGTTGCAGAAGGGGAGTTTAGCCTCTATCGTCACTCCCCGTGTCAGCGCACCAAGCACAGCAAGGTTCTCAAACTGGGATAGTAACTAAGCGAAACCTTTGTTCAGGTTTCACCAGGCATCATCAGCGTCTTTTAGTTTCTGCAACAAATGTTCACTGCACCCTAAGTGTCCTTGGAAATAAAGAAGAGGGAGAGGAGTGGGGAGTGGGGAGGAGGGAGGAGGGAGGAGGGAGGAGGGAGGAGGGAGGAGGGGCAAACAAAATCCTGCCGTGGTGGAGTCGACCTCGTGGCAGAGGAAGACGACAATGCACATAAGTATGGAAACGAATGGATGAAGCACAGAAGGTAGCAACTTATTGATTGCAGGGATGTGGTGGAAAGAGTTGCAGGGGTGAGAGGTGTCCTGTGACCCACAGCCTGCAGAATGGCGCATCTGCCCTTTCAGTAGCTCTGAGTCCCGCTCGCTGGGATCCTCCCGGACCCTGAGCAGCATGGACCTCACACCTCCCAGGGTCACTATTGTACCTACAAATGCTTGAGGTGATATTTAGTGTGTTTCCAGGAAGGACTTGTAGCGACAGCCACAGGCTTGGTGAGATGTTGCCAACAGAACTGTATCACCTGTTCCTCTCAAACTCCTCGACTTGGGCATCTACACCTTGGCACGAGGCGACATTTTGACACCCACTGCTCTCGAGACACCTGGAGCAGCCTCTCCATCTTTCTGTAGTGGTCTCTCAGTGCCACTCACCTTGTCCTTTCCCACTGCCCACATCCATGCTGGCCAGACTCAGCAAAGCCTTACTGCAAGCCACCTCGCCTTGTTAGTGACCTGTTTTCACGCTCTTCTCTGAGTTCAGAGTCACGTGCACACACTCCCAGGCCCTCAGTACTGAGTCACGTGCACACACTTCTAGGCCCTCAGTACTGAGTCACGTGCACACACTCCCAGGCTCACAGTACACTGGCATGTTCCTGCCCACTCTGACTGGGCACAACTGTGACTGTCCCCTGGACAATTACCTATACTTGGGCAAAAGCTTTAAGGGTCAGCAAGGTTGTCATCAGTCCTCCCCCACCTGTAACTTCCACCTGCCTGGGGTCAGAGCAAAAGCATGGGCCGAGAGCCCAGGAGCTCCGAGGGAGACATGGCGTGCTGGGCACAGTGTGTGCCTGTGCCTGGGAAGCTTCCTCTGGGCTGAGCCTTGTTACCTTGTGGGTAACAAGGTTGCACCGTCTCTCTCTGTCAAACGAGGTGCGAGCTTTCCAAGCACCAGTGTCTAAGTCTGATTCAGAAGCACACGTGAACAGAGCCCCCCTGGACGGATATCCACAGCCCAGTGTTTCCCTGACAGGAGTGTAAGATGATGGATGCGCAGGCGGCTTTGTGCTTCTGGCTTCATCCAATTATGCACACAGTTCGATGGCGGAAGAAAGAGGTGATTAATACGAGCCCAGATGACACGACATGCTGTTCTTGATGAAGTAACTAACGATACATAGCAAAGTTGTTCTCGTCAAGAAAGCAGAGCCAATCAATCTCTGATTTGGGACCTTTTTGGAAAATGACACAACCACTCCTTGTTCACAGGGCACGATTGTGGCAAACGCAGGCCAGTCTCACCAGGATAAATCTATTGATACACAGTGCTCGTGGCAGCATGCACCTTTAAATTTTTTTTTTTTTTAATTTTTATTATTTTCAAAGACATTGTCTCGATATTAGGCCACAGAATCACTTTTGGCCTGGAAGTCACAGCACTGACCAGCTCTCTCTCTCTCTCTCTCTCTCTCTCTCTCTCTCTCTCTCTCTCTCTCTCTGCCAGGCTTCCAGGTGGGAGGGAGCTGCCACGAGGGCTCAAACTCCTGTCCTCCAGAGACCAGCAGTGGAGGCTGCCCTGAGCTGCAGCCAGTGTGCTCCGTGCCAAAGCCCTTCCTGCAGCATGGCAGGCAGCTTTCAGACCTCTTACCCTCGGCCACCAAAAAGGCAGATCGGATCCTAGCTAACCAGAGTGGGCTCCTAGCCAGGGGAGTTCCTGTAACACCTCAAAGTGAAGGCCTTTGTCAGCCATACCACTCCACCTGCAGAGGCCTATGGCCCCAAGAAAATGCCCTGGGAAGCACATGCTGTCACCAACATCATGAGGGGGAGGAGGAGAGGGAGGGGAAAAGGGAGGAGGAGGAGAAGGAGAGGGAAGGGGAGAGGGAGGGGAGGGGAGGGGGAGGAGAAGGGGGAGGGGAGGGGAACAGGGACGGGGAGGGGGGAAACAGCATTTGGTGCACAGTATAAAGATGGGCTTCCCAATTCCACAGGCACTCTGGAGTCACTCCCTCCCTGCTCTCAACACTGCTCAAAACTGTTCCACCTGCTTTACTTCCATCACAGATCCTGGCCTCACGCGGCCTACAGTAAGGACTCAATAAAACTAGCACTCCAGAATGACCTTTGCGTGCTTTTCCAACTATAGGTAACAGGCTTCTACATCAAGGAGACGAGACAGGGGGGTCTACACAGACAAGTGCTCACAGTGAGGAGGAGCAAGAGCAGTCGAGGAACAGGCCACAACCTGCAGTGCCACAGGACTAGGTCACCACCTGCAGTGCCACAGGGACCAGGTCACAACCTGCAGTGCCACAGGAACAGGCCACAATCTGCAGTGCCACAGGACCAGGTCACAACCTGCAATGCCACAGGACCAGGTCACAACCTGCAGTGCCACAGTTCCAGGCCACAACCTGCAGTG
>OU015755.1:2591438-2601636 GCA_907169655.1 Acomys percivali | reverse complement strand
CAGGTCACAACCTGCAGTGCCACAGTTCCAGGCCACAACCTGCAGTGCCACAGGGACCAGGCCATGACCTGCAGTGCCATGGGGACTAGGCCATGACCTACAGTGGCTCAGGGAAGGCACGAGTGTGGGCTAAGCCCACACCCACTAACATTTATCAAGTTGAGCCATTTCACTTCTTAGACTTTAATAATATTTGTTCATTTATCTCTTTAAGTCAGAAGATGATCTGGGGATGAGAACAAGGAAGTGAGTAGCTGTGCACATGCAGTAGTGCTGCCGGGAGACAAGGGCCAGGAGCCAGCTCTGGTCAGAGGCCAAGTCATCCAGGGGTGCTCCTCTGGGTCAGCCCTTGCCCTCCCCCAAAATGTGTGCTCCTTAGAAAAGGAGGGGGCCCCACAGCACTGTGTCCTGCTGACACAGGGCCAGCAGGGAAGGAGGAGACGGGCAAGCACCCAGGCCTTGCAGTCAGACCTTGGAGCATGGCGTGGAGTTCAGACACCAGCATGAGCAGAGTGACCTCTCAGGTGGCCTCAGGGGCAGCCACATGAGAGCTTGCTGCATGTAGAACAGCCTTCCCAGCATTCATCTCATCTCAGAATCTCATTTCACCCTCACAAAAGCAAGCTCACTTCTCTTTACAGATGAGGTTAAAGGTGACCACAACCACGCCCAACCTGCCATGCTCCACGGTGCTAAAAGTGGAAGCCAGTGTAGGCTGGCAGAGGCCATGCCTCTGTGGGTGCAACATTGAGACAGGATATAGAAATGGTGGGTCAGGCCAGCGAGCATTCGCGGCAGGCCATGCGGTCACACCTGCAGATCTGTCAGGTTACTTGACCAGAGTGCAGGTGTAACTGGATACTCACACCTGACTCCAAGCACTTGGAAGGCAGAAGGTCAGCCTGGGCTGCAGAATGACAGCCTGTCTCAACAAACAAACAAACTTAAAGCAACCTGGACGCAGGGTAGGGAGGAGAGCCACCCATGAGTACAGATTTGGGCCACAGTGGGGTTACGTGCCCTCTCTCCCTTTATACCTGAGCCCTTGGCACTGCTTGCCGAGCTCTAAGGACATGTGTAGAAAGAATAAACACACTACCCAAAACAACAGCATGCAGAGTCCAGCTGCTGCAAGGTTGATGGATCTATCAGGAAGCCTGGCTCAAGAGGGAAGGCGTCCCTCAGTGCCAAGGGCCCAGCAGCGAGCCAACACTAGAAACAGAGGAGCCTTGCTGAAGCGCTAGCTTCGCTGCAGGCCAGCATCGCACCTCACTGTGGTGCCCCCGGCACTGAAGGGTTAATGTCTCCGTGAAGAAGCCTGACACATTCATGGCTGCATGGCCACAACTAGAAGAACACAGAAGCAGCTGAAGGGTCTACTGGGAAAGACAAGAGGAGTCCCGACAGAGCAGTCATCAGTCTGTACAAGGAAGGACTCCACCTGACACCGCGTGGGCAGACCTGGATGACGCTGTGGTCAGTGCGATAAGCCTGACATGGGAAAAAACAAAAAAGCCACTCATGTGATGGCTCATAGCCACTGTCAACCTGGCTGGCTGGAGACTTCTACAGGGTCCAAAGTGAGGCTCCAGGCTGTGACAGTGCCCACTCGCTTCCCTCTGGGGGGCACTCTGGCTTCTCCTCAGAAGATGGTCTTTACAGCAATGGTAAACACACACGGCGGCGAGAGACTCTGCTTTCAACAGGAGACTTTTCAAATGGTCCTTTTGCCTACAGCTCCAGCCCTGTGGGTGCTGACCTGAGCCCGCCCCCACGTCCTTCTGTTTCTTCTACTGGCAGCTGCCCTTACACTAAGCCCAGCGTCCCCCCTCACCATGAGCACTCTCTCGAAGAGCCACCCCCAACAGCACAGAACTCCTAAAGCAACAAAGGCTCGGCCTCCATTCCCAAAGCGTCTACCACAGAAGCTACAAGCTGGGGTGGAGCGTTAGCTTCTACAGAAAGCCCAAGGTCATGGTTCCTAAGGATCAGCTTGTGTCCAGGGCCACGGTGCGGCTTAAAACCCTGAGGAGACAAAACGGTGGAGTGCCAGGGCGTGGGAGAAACAAGGCACTGCTCTGACACCCTCAATTCCAAGAAGCTTTTTTCTGAAGAGTTTGGAAATTGCTCTGTGACTCACTGAGTCACACACCAACCCCTGGGGAGAGGATGGGCAGGAGGCAAGTCTGATGAGACTCAAAGGCCACCAGCTAGTTTAAAATGAGTTCAGAGGACATCTGTGTTGGGCTAATATCCACTTATAAGTGAGTATATACCATGCGTGTCTTTCTGGGTCTGGGTTACCTCACAGGGATGGTGCATAATCACTTAGAAGTGGATATTAGCCCAACATAGATGTCCTCTGAGAGACTCCACCCAGCGGGGGATCAGGACAGATGCTAGGAGGACTTGGAGTGAGAGTGGTATGGAAAAATGGGGGGATGGAAGGACCCAGAGGGTTCAGGAGCCCCACAAGGAGACCATCAAGACTGGCAGATCTGGGGGTGGGGTGCACAACTGTTACATCAACCAAGGACAATGCATGCAATAAACACAGACCCCATGTTCAGATCTAGCAAATGGACAGCTCACTCTCCATGGCTGCAGGGAGAGCGGGGACTGCTTCTGACATGAACTCTGGTGCCTGTGATTTGATCACTTCCCCTTGGTAGAGGTCTGGCCGCACAGAAGGAAGAGAAGCAGCTATCTGGATGAGACCTGATAGGCTGTGGTCATATGGTGGGGGAGGAGGTCCCCTTCTGTCAGAAGTCTAGGGGAGGGGGATAGGGCGAAAGAGGGAAGGAGGGTGGGAATGGGAAGATACAAGTGAGAGGATAACAGTTGGGATGTAATCTGAATAAATTATAATAAATTAAAATAAAAACAACAACAACAACAACAGTTCAGTCATTTACCTCACAGAGGTAAGGAACTCCTGGGAAGAAAGGGCAGGATTTGGGGCCCCTCATGAGGCTGTCTGAGGTGTGATGGCAGAGGCTGCAGTACCTGTCACGGCACCCGCTGTTGCTGAACAGTTTCTCAGCTAATGAGGCCAGAGCTTGCCAGTGTGAGCGGGCTCTGCCACAGGCTGGGCAACGGTTAAGGAGTACCTGCACCCAAGGTGTATGTTGCAATCACCCTAATATCCTGTGGATATAAGACAGAGTGCGCATCACCCACACTTCGGACTACAGATGAGAGGCAGGAAGTAAACGCTATTGCTAAATCTGACTGGCAGGTACCACACAGGCCCTCGAGCATCAGCAAGTACCAATTACAGCGAGTGGAGCTCTCTACCTGGCAGCACAGGCAGGTCAGAACCAACCAGGCTGTTGCCAAGCCATTGCTGGCTCGTCCTTACAACTCTAGTCCTGGTTCCGCGATGGTGGCAGTGTCAAGTGGCCCTTCTGGCAGGTTAATTGTGTCACTTGGCTCCCAGCCCTGCACATCCATGCCATTTGGAGTTCCAGCAGCAAGCTTCCGTGGTCCTGGCTCCTGACGGGGTGTGCCGCAAAGCAGCATGTGGGACCACTGCCAAGACCGCTCAGGTGGAGAACACTGGCCACAGAGTCTATGGGAGCTGCCAGGACTGGTGTCCCTGGGGATGGATGGCGCCTCGCTTATGTGCCTTCTTGGGGAGTTGACAGGCCAACCTGGCCTGCGGTGTGCTTAGCAGAAGAGCAGCCTGGAGCAGGGGGATGAACCTGAAACACGCCAGTGTGCACACAACTCCCTCACCTTCTCCCCTCACCCCTCAGCTGCCCCACATAACAACAACGGGAATCTGAGAGTTGGCTCATTGGTAAAAGTGCCTGCCGTGCAGACACGAGGCGCTATCTGAGTAGAATTCTCTTGTCGCAGGGCCGAGGAGCAGTTCCCCCACTGGATCGTGGCCTACATGCTCAAGACACCAGGCCAGACACCAGAACCTCTCCATGGGCAAGGGACTAACTACTGAACCAATGACCACCGCTATGAAAGCAGTGATTGCCAGTTAAACCAACCACTCCACAGTGTGGTGGCACATGCTTGTAATCCTAGCCCTGGAGCAGTGAGGCAGGAGGCAAGAGACCTGTTCTTAAGTCTGGGACCAGCCTTTGTTCTGTGGAGAGCCTGTCTCAAACAAACAAAAAAACAAAACAAAAAAACAGGACAGTGCCGGGCGTGGTGGCACACGCCTGTAATCCCAGCACTCGGGAGGCAGAGGCAGGCGGATTGCTGTGAGTTCGAGGCCAGCCTCGTCTACAAAGAGAGTCCAGAACAGCTGAGGCTACCCAGAGAGACCCTGTCTCAAAAAAAAAAAAAAAAAAAAAAAAAAAAGGACAAAACAAAATGAAGTATTAACTAATACATTAAAATATAAGAAGTTCCTCTTAAAGAAAAGCATGTCTTTTTCTTAAAGAAAATGTCTTAATCACTGTCTCTTGATTGGTGGACACATGTGCCAAAATTGCATTCTCACCACTACACTGTTGCCCATGGCTGCCATGAGGGCCATGCTGGGCGTCAGACCTTTCCACCTGTGAGTGTGGAGGGTGAGGGGTGTACTCCCCTCAGGAGGACTGACTCATGCAGGGAGACGGAAGGTGCCTCTGAACACTGCCATGAGACTGGGTGTGGCGAGGGGAGCAGTGAGGGGGCATGGCCTCTGGGAGATGCTCCCAATTTTAAAGGCGCTTGTACATCACACCATGAGCAGGTGGCCGCCTTTGGTTGTGAGACTGTCTCATCTGCTCAGGCACAAGCAGCAAGTTAGCAAGCAAGGAGATTCAACCCAGCTCTGGAGAAACCAGACCACACTCTTCCTCCTGCCCTGCTCTTCCCTCCCATCCCCTCCCTGTCTTTTATTTTCTCAGACAAGTGATCTTCAGCTCTGTCCCCCCTCCCCCCAAGTGCTGGGAGACATGAGTATGGCCTCGGGGCTGGCCTGGCTCATTCTGCTGTACCCTGAGCTCAGTATGATGCAGGTTCTGCTACTCAGGGCTGAGGAGGCCACCAGACAGAAGAGCTGGCACCAGCATCAGCAGGACCACCAGGGCAGGGAGGGGGTGCTCTCACAGAGCTGGAAAAGCACAGCAGCAAACTGTGAGGACAAAGAGCCATTCCCCTGCGGTGGTTATGGGCATCCAGCTGGCTCAGAGTGTCAGTGGCTGTGGCCAGATGTGCAGCTGGGAGTGCAGCCCAGAAGGCAGGAGTGGGGACAGAGCGCCGTGCTCAGCGGGGGACTCAGGCTAGACTCCACGGTCCTTTTCTGCCGTCCATCCTCTGCGGCCAAGCCTGAATCCATGTCTTCCCAGATTATTCCTAGGGAAAGCCACAGAACAAAGCTGAACACCAGCAGACTATAACCTTGCTGAGCTCTGCGACAGTGTTCAAGCGAGCCGATTTCCTCTCGGTGACTTCCTCGTGGACAGTGGCAGAATCATCCACACACAAGGTCTAACAAATACATACTTGTGTGAATGCACATGGACCAAGCCCAGAGCAGCGTGAAGCTGTGAAATGACAAGACAAAGTCCTCGGAGGCCAGCTGAGTGCCCAGCGACCATCATCAGCCCCACACCTGGGCAGGCTCAGACAGGTGACGCCGGCATGCCTTTCCCAGGGATGCCCACCTCAGCATCCAAGCAGTGCAGCAGGAGTACCAGCCTGTCTGGTCTGCCATCCATGCAGCCCACCAGAGGAGGCAGAAGCTACACACATACACACACACACACACACACACACATACACACACACACACACACACACACACACTCTGCCTCTAGCCCCTTCTGTCACTTTCCAGGCCTTAGAACCAGGATAGGTCTCATCATGGCCTTCAGACCAGCAGTGCTCTGCCTGTGCCCACCCACTCCAGCCTGGCCAGCAGAGGCCCCTAGCCTGAGAAGCTTGCTGATTCACTCTGATGCCCAACTTCCTCACACAAGCACGACAGGAGCTCACGGTGTTGCCGAGTCACTGTTGATAATCACGGGGTTTTATGAAACAGAAAAGCGGCTAAGCTCCTACACAATGCCACGCTGTGATGCATAACAATGCACACTCAGACACAACCATCACACACACTCAGACACACCCACCACACAACTCTCAGACACACACACACCACACAACTCTCAGACACACACACCACACGCACACTCAGACACACACACCACACACAGACACACACACCACACACACACTCAGACATACACCACACATACACTCAGACACACACCACACACACTCAGACACACACACACACACACACCACACACACTCAGAAACCCACTACCCACACATTCAGAACACACACAGATGGACAAGAAGCCATTTGCAGAGGGACATGTGGACACTTTAAAAGTTTGTCACTTTTGTTTTGTTTTGTTTGAGACAGGGTTTCTCTGTGTTATCTTGGCTGCCCTGGACTCGCTTTGTAGACCAGGCTGGCCTCGAACTCACAGCGATCCGCCTGCCTCTGCCTCCTCAAGTGTTGTCATTTTTAAAAAATGTGTTAATTTTAATATCTGTATGTCTGCATCTGTGTGTGGGTTTGTACACATAAGCACAGTACCTGAAGAGTCCAGAAGAGGGTACCAGATGCTCTGGACCAGAAGCTCCCAGTGTGGGGCACTGGGAACCGGACTCAGGTCCCTTCCAAGGGCAGCTCATGTAAGTGCTCAGCCATCTCCCCACCATCTGTTGGGGTGACCTTCATCCCCTTATGAAGGTGTGTCTCTGTATCGTCCATTGCTGATGGCAGTGTACGCTAGGCCCTCTGGAGACGCCACACGAGAGCCCTAACCCCGCACCCTGATGCAGAAACACTTTGGTTGTACTGAACATGGATCACAGTCTATGCCAGTGAGACCCATGGCTGCAGACTCAAGTCTACACTGCCAGCCGCCTTCTACGGCTCTGGTTGCTTTTCAGCTGGGATCATCTCCGACCTCTGCTGAAAACATAGCCACCCAAGACTGACCTAGACCAGGAAACGTCAGAAACACTCCATGCCACCTTTTCCCGCTTGCCTTGCCCTGGGCTCAGGCCCCAACAGGGTGCTGAGGATTTGGCCAGGTGAGGCCAGTGTGAGCTGAAGCTCACAGGGACAGACAGCAGACCCAGCAAAGAAAGGGCTGTGGGAGAGCACCAGCCCTGGTTCCGCCGTCCAGGTTCCGCATGGAGGTGTTTGCAGCTGAGAGACATTCAAACTTACCAAGGCCAGCTACACAGTCCCCCACACTGGGCTCATTTAGAATCCACGCCAAACTTCGGGTAAAAATTAATACCTAGAGCGTGGAAGACAGCTCAGTGGGTAGGAGCACTTCCTGTGACAGCAGGAGGACCTGGGTGAGTAGGAGCACTTCCTGTGACAGCAGGAGGACCTACATTCAAACCCCAGCACCCACTTAGAAGCTGGGAGCGGCAGGCATGCCTGTAATCCGAGCAGCAGGTAGGGCGGAGACAGCTGGCTCTTGGGAGCTAGGCAGGCAGCCTAGCCAGAAGCAAGAAGGACTCTCGGGAACCAAGGTGGGAAGCAATAGACCTTACTCGGTGCCAACTTCTGGCCTTTGCATGCACACAGGTGCGTAAAACATACGAACATACGCACACGCACACATCAGTGACTACGACGTCGATTGCTTTAGGAGTCAGTGGAATTTAAGACCAGTGAGAAACATACTACCTCCGTATCAGAAAGCAGTCACAGTATTTTTGCACCTCCTGTCTGCTTTGGGCATTGGCATAAGAAAGGCAGCCCACACTGCCTCTGCTTGAGCGGGTCAGCAGACTCGCCACCAGCTATGGCAAACCACAAAAGGGCCAGGCGTTCCCGGCATTTTCCTCAGGGGTTTCGGTTTTTAACTATGCTGGTCCATCATGTTCCGCAAAACAGATTGGGCTACGATGACTGTTGATGACTGAATCTGAAGCATTGCTCAGTTGTGGCGACGCTTAGGATGGGGGCTCAAGGGGCATCTACTGGAGTCCTGGGAGCCTCTGCACCCTGGGGCTCGCTCAGCAGTGAGACTCGGTTCTGTTCTGAACTCAGGAGCCACACTTCTTCCCGCCTTTGAAGGCTCCCAGATGAAGGCACGGAGAGCTATCACGAGATGAGGCAAGCGTGCGCAGGTGGGAAGCTCAGACACACGGTACGGCCATCAAAGCGCAGAAATGAAAGGACAGAACAGCATTAGTGATTTCCGTCATAATGGCACCCCAGCCTCCCACGTGCCCCCAGAAACATCTCGGAGCTGCGCTGTGACAGGATGCCTAAATGAGGTCTCAGGGAAGATAATGGAGCTTTAATGATGGAAATAGTAAGAAAATTAAAGCCCATCATGTTCCATTAAGCACACTCTCAGCTCCCGTTTCCACTAAATTATTTTATTATGGTTTTGCTTCTGCCTCGTGAAATAACCTTTCATGGTGACTTGACTTGCAAGCACAAATAAGGCCCGTTTATATTCCAACACGAGCCCCTGTGAGATTAATAAGAAGAGATGGGCCATCTACGATCTCACCACTCTGCAGCTGGGGAGCCGGTATCTTGTCTGACATTTGTGTCTGTGAGAAGAGCACTGCACCGTAGTTGCAGGCTGAGCCTGCAGTCATGCCAGGCCTGCTGGAGAGGCCACCTTCAGCTGGGCAGCTCCTTCCATCCTGCCCTCTCCTCGTGCTGTTGTCCTGTCTCACCCATCACCTCCTCGGCCCTTAGCCTTAGCCCTGCTGCTCTCTGGTGGACGTTGATCACACCTTCAGTGCTTTGTTGTGACTGACAGAGATGCCAGACTGCCTCCACCCAGCAGGATGCTGCAGCGGAGCCGCCTAGATGCACATCCCCAGGGCCAGCACTGAGGGACAGGACTGTAGTTCACTCCCTGCTCCGCAGCAAGCACAAGCGCCCGCCACGCAGGCTGGAAGGAGTGTCTAGTGGAGGGAGAAGGACCAGGCACGGATCCACACATTTCCCCATATAATGTCATAACTCAGGGAGAAAATGAGCCAGGGGAAGACCAGTTATTGACACAAACATCTAACAGATAAATATGAATTACTAACATGCATTAACAGACCAACAGCATTCATAAACCCAGAATCCCTTGATTCACCTCCATGAACCTAAGAGGAGTGAAGGAAAGCCAGTAACACAAGATGTGAGCAAGAGACTCGTGAAGACACAGCTTCTGGATGCTGAACCCTACACGGAGCAAGGCATAACAGTGTTCCAGAACACACAGCTTATGAAGTTCACCCTAGTGCAAATAGTAACTAAAACACCACCTGCTGCAAAAATCTAGCCGTATCTGGGGAAATGCCTCTGTAAGACTGGCCTATAGGCAAGTTGGTGGAGGCCTCTCTTAGTGATAGGTGTGGGAGGGCCCAGCCCACTGTGGGTGGTGCTGGTGGTCCTGGCTATATAAGAAAGAAAGCAGGCTGAGGGCTGGAGAGATGGCTCAGAGGTTAAAGAGCACTAGCTGCTCTTCCAGAGGTCCTGAGTTCAATTCCCAGCACCCACATGGTGGCTCACAACTGTCTATAAAGAGATCTGGTGCCCTCTTCTGGCCTGAAGGCAGAGCACTGTAAACATAAATACATCTGAAAGAAAGCAAGCAGGCCGAGCAAACCCTGAGAAACAAGCCAGTAAGTGGTGCTCCTCCCCAGCTTCTGCTTCCGTTCCTGCCTCCCGGTTCCTGCCTTGAGATCCTGTCCCAACTTCCCTCCATGAAGAAGTGTAACCAGAGAGTTATAGAGTGAAATGAAAGCCCTTTCCTCCCCAAGCTGCCTTCTGCTCAGTGTTTAACACAGCAACCAAAACAAAACTAAGATAAAGCAGTTAAAAGATCTGGGAACACAATCCCATGATTCTCAGTAACATCAGAACGCAGGAACTGGAAAGATGCTCAGTGGCTGAAGCTGGAGGACTGCTGCTTGGTCCACAGAGGCTACTGAAACGCTGGGTGCGCACAGTGGCCCTGCCTGTAATTCCAGCACTTGCTAGGAGAGCAGAGACAGGAGATTCCCTGGGACACGCCGCTGACCCGCACAAGCTCCGTATCACCAAGCGCAGGGTTCAACTGAGAGAGCCCTGTCTCAACAACTAATGTGAATGTGGATTCCTGAAACTAACCCTGGGCTACACACACAGGCACGCAGGCACGCAGTGCCCCAACACACATGAACACACATGAACATGAACACACACACACAC
>OU015755.1:2567816-2580493 GCA_907169655.1 Acomys percivali | reverse complement strand
CACAGATCTGACATCACACTAACCACACACATCTGACATTCACACTCGCCATGCACATCTGACATCACACTCACCACGCAGATCTGACATCACACTCGCCATACAGATCTGACATCACACTCGCCATACAGATCTGACATCACACTCGCCATACAGATCTGACATCACACTCACAGTGCAGATCTGACATCACACTCACCACGCAGATCTGACATCACACTCGCCATACAGATCTGACATCTGCCTCCTGCAGCTGTGCTTGATAACATGCCCACCCCCACCTCTACTCACGCCCAGTGGAAATGCTCGTAATGTATGTGAGTGACAGTGCTAGGACGTGCAACGTCTCTATCCCTCCCTCCCACCGCACGGCACCACAAAGCCCCGTGCATTCCCACCCTCTGTCCTGTGGGCCACAGCGAGGCCCTCCACAGGCCTTAGGCTTCAAAACAGTAAGACGCGGCCATCAGCTCCTTGTACACAACCCAGAGTGTAGCTTTAGCATCGTAACAGGCGGCTTCGAGGAAACCCAACCAGCACCCTGACCGGAGCGTGAGTCTGAGGTGCATTCGGTTTGCAGGCACACACACGGTGCACACACATTTGCAGGCATATCTGAAAGGAATACGGAAAGCTCCCTCCCCCACCGCGCCTTGCCATCACTAACCTATGCAGGTTGGGGTGCTGGTAAAAAGGAAACTTTTCCTGGCTGGTGACACTCCCTGTATTCTAAGCTGCAACCCATTTCCAGGCCAATTCTCAGATCGCCAGAGTCTAAATGGGGCTTTTTGCAGGCAAAGGAAGCCAGTGTCGGACTCCACTTCATTCTCCTCACTCAGGAACCACAGAGCAAAGATTCGGTTTGGTAGGTAGTGTTCATTTAAGACTCTCGACCTTTGTTGGGGAAAGGAAGCTAAGCTGTCTGGGTTCTGAGGAAGACTTCTGTATGATGGCTGATCTGGAACCTAGTGGTGGTCATGCAGAACTGAAGACAGTTACACACAAGTGCAGCAGGAAGGAAGGAGGGAGGGAGGGAGGGAGGGAGGGAGGAGAGGAGAGAGAGGAGAGAGGAGTGAGAGGAAGAATAGAAGCCACATGCTGCCTAATTCAACAGAACAAATGCCAACTACTTTCAAAGGGCAGCTCTCAAGACTCCAGCTTTGTGCGTTTCCAGCGTGCCGTCCCTGTGCAGGTCTGAGAGCAGAGGCCCGAGGAGACTAAGACCAAAGCAAAGGACACACAGTCTGTGGGGACAGAGTCTGGGCTAGAGAGACAACCGTACGATTCACCCCAAAAACTTTAAAACTTGGAATGGTCACTTGAATTGCAAATGACAGACTTACAATCTTACCAGAATTACTTCAAAAAATGAGCGGGACCAGTTTGCTCTCCTCCACAAGCCTGTAAGGGAAGAAAGGGGGGTTAAGTGAGCACACGTGCAGGGATGTGTGTATGACCCCCACCCTACAGGCTGGAGCAAAGCCCTGTCTAGCTGCTCAAACAATGATGGAGAAAGTCTAACTGAATGAACGGTCACTTTAATACCCTGAGCCTTAGTAATTCAGCATGAGAAACACAGGCTACCTCTGGGTGATCAGCTCAGCCTTATTGACATTTTAATGCAAAAATTAACTAAGATTCACAATTATTATAAAGACGCCAAGCAAGGTACTGCTGGGTGAAATAACCCACTCACCACACACGCGAGTGCCGGCATGTGATCTGTCACTCTTTATCCCTGCTCGTTAGCTCTCTTCCCAGTGTAAAGAAATTAATGCACAGTGAATTTTAATGGCCTTTAATTTTTAAAAAATTGGACACCAATCACCCAGTCCACTGTAGGCACTTTCTATCATCAAATCTGGTTATAAATTATCATCAGTTACAACTGAATAATTATTTCATGAAATTTCAGAGAAAATTGCCTTGATTCATCCAAGTCAGTAGTTTTTATTAGGCTTGATAATAAGCGGGCTGGGGTGCAGCTCAGTGGTAAAAGCTTCACCCCAGTGCTACAAAAAGTAACTTTAAGAAAAAAACAAAGCAGTGACAGGCCAGACAACAAACAATGGACGCTCGGTCTCCATAGCAACCATAGCCGAGTGGCATAATATGAAAGCAGCTGTAAGTGGTGCTGGAGGAGACAGGCATGGCTGTGTACAATCAAACTTGTTCTCCAAGTGGGCCACGGGCTGCAGCTCTATGTTGGTTAACAAGGATCACATCTGGCTGCTGGAGAGATGGCTCAGTGGTTAAAAGCACATGCTACTCTTGCAGAGGATCCAAGTTCAGTCCCCAGCATCCACACAGGGCAGCTCACAACTGTCATTAACTCCAACTACCAGCCCTATCTTCTGGCCTCTACAGGCGTCTCTGTGCAAGCAAACACACACACACACACACACACACACACACACACACACACACACACTCATGAATACCCATACACGCACACAATTTTTTAAAATATTAAAAATAAATCTCAAGAAGCATGTTCTTTTTTAGTATCTTGTTAGAATCAACTCTTGGATAAGATGAGCATGCTGCCTCTCTGCTGATAGGCACTATGTGTCCTGTGTCAGACACCAGGCAGACAGAGGCAGAGCTGCAGCATCTGGGCCTCAGGAGCTTGTCTGTGATAACACACAGAGAAAACAAATGTCTGAGAAACTAACAGGAGGGCCTCGCAGTGCTCGCAGATACGTGCTAAGGGAGCAGGAGGCAGACTTCCCTGGCTGAAACACAGAAAGGCCAACATGGTGTCTGCAAAAGTGAGTATGACCACATTCATCATGAAATGTCTGTGACCCTGAGGCACGTCAACAGCCTGGGTTCCCTTCCGAGAACATGAGCACAGAAGCGTGGTCTAGGCATGTGATCGCATGCATGCCAGTCAGCAAAGGGGAGGATGGAAACTGTCACTGGTGACAGTGGCCCACTGGCTGTAATTCTAAATAAAATGAAGCAGGCACAGACACACGCTGCAGGAGGCTGGATATGGAGGCACACACACAGAAGCCCAGCTCTTGGGAGGATGAAGCAGGTCCATGAGTTCAAGGCCAGCCTCATCCAAACAGTGAGTTCAAGGCCAGCCTGAGCCATCGTCAATAAAGACAAGAAAATGCGGAGAGATCTCACTTATACATGGGATGCAACAAGTCAAACTCAAAGAAGCAGAGAGCAGGGGCCAGGCCAACCAGTCTCCGTCTGCCTGGATGTAAGGTCAACACCAGCTTGTGCTGTAAGCCTGGAGAGAGGAACAAATAAAGGGGTCTAGTGACTCCTACACTCATCATCAGGGTCCTGACATGAGGCCTGGGTTTAAATAGATGACAAAGTGGTACACAGAGCACTGGAGGTGCACACAGTCCTGGTCACAGTGTGGTCCTGCCCACCATCACTGTCTAGGATCCATCTCTCCTGCAAGGTGGTCCAGCAAGTGGCCAAATCATGTGTGATCTCTTGCTGGAGGCAGGTTCAAGTCTGCCCTCTGGCTGGAGTCAGGGTGCATCCATTTCCTTCCCCAGCATGAGATCCCTTGGGAAGTCTCACCCACTGTCCCCAAAGTATGGCAGCACAAATGTCTCCCTAGAAATATCTTTCCAAAGCTACCCCACAGCCCTGGCCATGTGGTACCCTCCATCTGCCAAGCCAGTAAGGGGTGTGTCCCTGTGTGTCCTGTGTGTCCTGTGTGTCCTGTGTTAACTCTGGACCAGATTTGCAAGGCCAGTATGGTGGGGCCTTCTCTACATTCTAAGTTCATTTAATTTGGGGTCATAACTATATCTGCAATAACACTATACAATATCATTAAATTACTGTGGGAATGGGTCAGTGGGCAAGGGGGGGCATCTTCCAGGGACTGGGAACTCAGGCCTGTCCTGGAATGCTGTGGCTCTCAGACCTGGCCTTCACCACCTCAGCTCCACCACACCTCTGCCTCCTTCCAACAGAACAATTCTAAGGTCTTCCACCCTCTGGAGAAGTCGGCTTCTAGTCCATCTTCTTGCACACCGAGGTGGGGGCTCACACACTGAGGTGGAGGTGCACACACTGAGGTGGAGGTGCACACACTGAGGTGGAGGCGCGCACACCAAGGGGGAGGCTCACACACTGAGGTGGAGGTGCACACACTGAGGTGGAGGCGCGCACAACCGAGGGGGAGGCTCACACACCGAGGGGGAGGCACACACACCAAGGTGGAGGCGCGCACACCGAGGTGGAGGCTCACACACTGAGGGGGAGGCGCACACACCAAGGTGGAGGCACATACACTGAGGTGGAGGCACACACACGCTGAGGTAGAAAGAAGTGCTCAGCCAGCTGGAGGGACACTTAATCAACACTCCAACAACACAGGTTAGGAGTTTTATATTTTCTATTTATTCTGACTAAAGGAGTAGACTATACACAAAGCTTTTTCACTTATATAATTTACCAGTCTAGTGGGCCAGTGACAGTCATTTTAAATTAAAAGTCCCCACCGTCAAGCTGCATTTCAAATTACTTCAGTGAGTCGGCTTCAAAAAGAAATGGCTTCTTAATGTTTAGTTACAGGATGGTATGTCATCTACCCCAGAGCAATACTTGTGGCATTTCTCCTTCAAATTTACTTATAGAGGATTGCAGGGCTCTCATCAAGAAGTTGGTGTGTGTGTGTGTGTGTGTGTGTGTGTGTGTGTGTGTGTGTGTGTATGATGTCAGGGTTGAGGTTTCCACAGTTTTAAGACACATATTCATCTTGCAAAGATCCAAAGAATTCTGCCTGAGCAGGACACTTCATCCCTGAGGACGTCCACACACCAGTGGACACAAACACACAGACATCACTTAGTCAAGCTGTAGGCCTGACTGCTCCACCCTCAGAGAAAGCCTTAGACTAAGCTACAATGTCAGTCAACAACGAAACACACTTTCCACACCGAATAACGGTCATGGAAAGGGTAACAACTTTCACAAGTGAGTGTCTGGTCAAGTTAAAATAAGTGTCTTCCAATAGGAAGGACACTTGAGGTGACACGGGAATTCTGTTACATTAACAGCCCAGTGCTGCTGCTGGCACCTCACAGCTCTGGACGATGCACATCTGCTGAGTGAGCCAAGGCCACGGCTGGTCCTCTCACAGCACACGCTGAAGCGGACAGGGAAGTTGTGGCCGTGACGGTCTCTGCACAGTGGGCACTGCTCTCATTTACGCACCCGTAACGAGCCTTAGGCAGCAGATGCCAGGGAACACCTCAGCAGGCTCTCCATATGCATCCCCACACGGGCCGAGGGCCGAGGCTCACGGCTCACACACCTTGCTCTGTGCGGGTCTCTGATGGGTCTCCATTTCACTCTCTGCAACAGGGACTGCACCCCAGGAAACCATGGGCAGGTCGTCCACGCCCCAGGGTGAGAACGCACTGGACAGAAGCTGCATCAGCAAGATTAAGGATCAGCAGGGCCAGCCCGGGCAGTGGCGCTTGCCTGCCGTCCCAGCACTCGGGAGGCAGAGGCAGGTGGATCGCTGTGAGTTCAAGGCCAGCCTGGTCTACAAAGTGATTCCAGGACAGCCAGGGATACACAGAGGCAAGTCCCCAACTTGTACATACTGCCATAATTTCCCTTCACCTCCAGATACAAACCCCAAAATAATGAATAAGTAACTTTAACTGAAATTATGAATGTTTGGGAGAATTGGTTTTGGGTTTGGTTTTTGAAACAGAGTTCCTGGACTTGCTCTGTAGACCTGGCTGGCCTCGAATTCAGAGATCTGCCTGCCTCTGCTTCCCAAGTGCTAGGATTACAGGCGTGCGCCACCACACCCAGCTACATTTTCAGTTTAACAAACTGAATTTTTAATTCAGTTTTTAAATTTCCCACCCCTCTTTTTTCTTTTCTTTCTTTCTTTCCTTCTTTCTTTCTTTCTTTGTTGTTGTTGTTTTTTAGTTTGCTTCATGAAATGTAGGGGTTAGAGGTTTGAAATCCACTTGCACTATGGTCAGGTGACCGTTTCTGCTTTTTCTCGCTGCCATTCAACAAACATGGACAAAGTGCCTACCATGTACTGTGCACAGGCGTGAGTGAGATATGTGTTCTGTGTACTGTGTGTACTGTGCCATGGCAGATAGATCCAGTCAGGGATCGATGGAAGCCACGAAGAAATTCTTCTATTCACAGGACAGAGTGCGGAGCTTGGCGAACAGCCAGCCGTGATGGCTACGGTTGGAGGCACTGTGAGTCCTTTGCTCTTCAGAGAAGAAATTGAGGTGCAAACAGGTACATTAAACAGCAAACGGTCAGACTGAGGTCCAAACCCCAGCACTGTAGGTCAGCACCCATATCCACTGAGACAGGAACTGCAGGAGGAAGGACCAGAGGCCACTCGCGGGGTGCAGGGAGCAGCGGGAGGGGAGGAGGGCAGGTTGCATCAGGGTGACTGGGGTGAACAAACCACACAGCACAAAAGCAAAAGGCAGCTCGGAGAGAGGTGAAGGATGCAGGAGGCTTGGAGGTCGTGTGCGCACAGACAGGCAGACAGCGAACCTGAATGCTAAACACAGGCTGTTCCTTCATGAAAGGGTGCTGAGACACACATTCGTGGAGCCGAGACGTCTCAGCGGTTCAGAGCCTGCGCTGCCCAGCTTCCGTTCCCAGCACCTACCGCAGTTGGCTCACAATGGCCTGGAACTCCAGCTCCAGAGGCTCAGGCGGCCTCTTCTGTGCTCAGTGCGCTCACTTGGTGAACGTAAATTCACGTAGCATATGCCCTCGCATGTGTACACATGCACACATGCACACATATGCACATGTAAGAGACATTTTTAAATTTAACTTTTGTGTTTAAAACACAAGTTCACTCGCTGAGCTGAGGAGGCCAGGCTGGCCCCAAGACACTTGTTAGCCTGAGGAGCTTGCCCTTCGCTTTGCCTCAGGGTGGACAAGGACACCCAGTGCCCAAACTGCTTTCCAGCAGCCTGCGTTTGTATGGCCCATGAGCTGAGAGCTGTTGTTGGGCTTTTTAAAGGATGGAAGGAAATCAAAATTTTTAATATATGAAAATTATATGAAACTCAAATTTCAGTTACCATATATAAACACATCAGTGAAACTAAGCCTGCTGTTCAGGGAGTTCCATCCTATAGATCTGAGGGGTGGGACAGACAAAGCCTGAGGTGGCACAGTCACCCTGCAGCTGAGGCTTGTGGGGTGGGAGGATTAGGAAAATGCTGTTATTCACAACTCCCACTTTTACGCTGATGATTTGGGCTATAGTGAGAATGGCAGGAAAAGAAAAAGGATTCCGGAGCCAGATGCTCCATCAGCAAACTAGGAATGCGCTCAGGAGGGCTAAAACCGGGGCCGGGACACAGCTCAGTGGACGCACGTGTCGAGCACGTGCAGGGTCCAGCGTATGATCACCAACACTACAAAGAAGAAAATGCTAAAATCAAAGCAAGGATCCACCAGAAGGGGCGAGCAGAGAGGCACTAACGGCCCCATGCTGGCCGTCACCAGGGCACAGCAGCAGTGAGCCGGTCACTCCCTGGTGCTCCTGTGGCTGGATGCCCAGAGATCACGAGGGCCTCTCCCTCAGTCTTGCAGAGGAAGCCAACACTGAGCCTGTAACAGCTGATCCGCTTCCGGGTTCACAAATGCTGACACTGTGAAGGAGAGGAGACTGAGCAAGCGATGAATGAGTTACATTTGGAGCGGACTGGGGTGGGGTGGGGCTGACTTGGGGGGCTGACTTGGGGAGCTGGCTGACACGTGGACAGGAAGTATACCAGCAGAAGAAAGAGGGGCAGTGGGGGCAGACCAGCAAGACCCTGGGGATCCCACACTCTGCATGTCCCAGTCACCACCGTCGGATTCCAACCAGTCCCACTGCTACCAATGATGCTGGCGTTGCACTGGGTAATTTCATACCTGGGGAGCAGTAACTGTCTACAACAAACTCTTTCCAAAGCTCAGACGATTGGAGCTATGGCCAGGCAAGCGCTCGACCCACCGAGCTACGCTGCAGGTGAGTTCCTTGTAAATCACACAACGACTAAGTCATCCGCTTCTGGCCCAGGGTACGTACTCCATGTTATGTGACCTTGAACTCACACATCTGTGGACTGAGACCAGGCTGGTCCTGCAGCGAGGGCGGCATGGGTCTGTTCTATCACACTCACCCTCCCGAGGCAGGGAGACCTGCCCCCTGCCTTCTCGTGGCGTCTTTCTCGGCTCCAATTCTCTCTCCACTGAAATCTAAATCTTATGTGCGTACCCTGAAGGTAAACTTGGAGCCACACATCCCTTTATTTACCCCTGCATGTGTGTGAGTGTGTCTGTGTGTACATGGGTGCAGTCTGCATATGTGTAAATGTGTGTATGCAGTCTGTGTATGTGTATGTGCACACATGTGTGTGCACGCGTGTCTGAGTGTATACGTGTGCAGCCTGTGTGTGTGTGAATGTGTGTATGCAGTCTGTGTGTGCATGTGTCTTTATGTGTGTGCACATGTGTATGTGTGGTTATATGTGTATTCACTGTATGTGTATGGGTGTGTGCAGTCTGTGTGTATGTGTCTGTGTGTGTACACATGTGTACGTGTGGTTATATGTGCGTGAATGTGTGTATGAAGTCTATGTGTGCATGTGTATGTGTCTGTGTATGTACACATGTGCATGTGTGACTATGTGTTCAGTGTGTGTGTAAGTGTGTGATGCACACTTGCAGGTCCCATGTGTGCTTGCAGTCAGATGACAACATCTGGGAGATTGTTGTCACTTCCGTCCTCCACCCATGTCTGACATGATCTATCTGGCAGGATCTTAGGTGAGGCTGACTCCACTTGTAAGCTGGGACTGTCCCTGGGGTGGGAGTAGATGCTTCATGAGCCTGCAAGGTTCTTCCTGCAGCGTGGTGGGCTGAGCTCAGACGTGACAAAGTTAACGAAAATAAAACATCTTTGTGCTTCCTTTTGTGTAAAGAATTTCACAATAATTGTTTTGTATACTCAAGACAAAACTGAATTTGTTAAGCAGTTCTTAGGAAACATGAGAAGTGCAGACCATGACCGGCTCAGACCAGCAAGGAGCCTGGGAACCCATTGGTCAACACAACACATCAAAACAGCACAAGGTCCAATCTTATTAAGACACAGACTATCTGCCCGAACATCCTGTGACCGTGATGTAAATCCTTAGGGATGTACAAACAGACCCCTAGCTTCCACCAACACCTGGGGCTGAGATCCGCCCACGGCCTCCCTGTCACATGGCCACCTGACACTTTCACCCGTGTATCTGACAGGCCCCTTGACTGCTGAGCCTCCTGGCTCTGTCTCTGTGAAAGCTTACTGACCCAGCTACCATGTTAGAACTTGGTCTTTTGCGGATTATCTAGCCCCTGGCTCTGGCCACAGTCACTCAGGTTTGGTTCCAGAATAAGGCAGCTCTTATTGCCCATGAGCAGTCAGCTCAGAGGCCTCCTGCCTCTAAGACAGCAGGATCTCCATCCAGGCAGAGGCCAGCCTGGGTTACATAGGAAGACCCCATCTCAAAGAAACTGCGGCTTCTCGAAAGTCCGTCTCCTGCGCCCCACCCACTGTCTGTCACCATTTGGTAGCCTCTGACTAGAAGTGAAACAAGTCAATCAAAGGCTGAACCAATCACAGGAGGAAGCGAGCTGAAGAGGGCAGCCTGTGGCCAAGGGCGGTCCTGTGAGGCGTAGAGCCTCCTCTTGTCGCAGGCCCCCATGGCACACTGTGTCCCTGAGGGACACACCACCGACTCCTGTGGGCTTCCTATACAAGATCCTCAAGTTTCATTTCTCTAAAAAGCATTTTTATGAATCTTTGCATAAAACAAAGAGCTGTTAACATTTTGAACAAACTGAAATGATACTTCTTCCTAGATATGGAACATAAACAACCTCACTGGGATTCTAGAAAAAGTTCAATTCTTCTGCAAAAGGAATCATTAAAATGCACCTCTGCCAAGGGCCGAGACCGAGAGCTACGAAGCACTGCGCTTTCAGTGGGATGGCTTGCTGCAAGCGGCTGTATATTTAAAAAGCAAGCAAAACAACTGGGCCCTGGGGAGCCATCCCATTCCTCCCAACAGTCAATAGAGCTGGTCTGGACAACAGTTTACCTTTCTGTTAGGAGCTCAATTGTAAATGGGCTTTACCAGGGCCACAGCGCTAAAGCCGAAAGGCCGTCACACACGTCTGGTCTACTTTATGTTGCTGTAACAGAGTACACATGCGGGTGACTGATAAGGGAAGGACGTGTGTCTAGGTTTACAGTTTGAGAGGCTGGGAAGCCCAGAGTAGGTGGCTAGAGCTAGTGAGGGGCTACAATGTGGCCGAAGTCAGATGAAAGAGAACGTATGTAGATGGCAGAAAACAGGCCCTCCCCACCCCCGCAGTAACTAGCTCCTCCCACAAAGATAAGTCACTAAGACCCACCTACTGACTCCAACATCTACCCGAGGCCCCGGCCCCCACAGCGGCACTGAGCAGTCACAGCTGCGGCAACACAGCAACACGGGCTTTGAGCCGCTGAAACCATAGCAAAGCAGGGTGTGGACTTGATCACTATCCTGGTCATTGTTCTGCTGCTGCGGAGAGACACCACGGCCAAGGAAACGCTTATGTAAAGAAGCATTTAACCGGGGGCCTGCTCACAGTTTGAAAGGCTAGTCCACCCTCATCATGGTGGATACAGACCCCACACAGTGGGTGGCGCAGTGGCTGCGAGCTTTACATCCTTTGAAACCTCAAAGCCCAGAGACACACCTCCTCTACTATGGACACACCCACCTCCACCAACTACAAACCAAGCCTTCAAGCACACAGGAGCCTCTGGGGCCACAATCACGTACTTGCTTCTTAGGGGGTGCTAATGCAGAGCTTTTAAGGTTTGCTTATAAGTTCTATTAAGTAAAAATAATGTGCAGAAAGAAACAAGAAAGCTCAGCAGGCAAAGGTTCTAGCAGCCAAGACTGAGAATCTGAGTTCAATTCCTGGGACCCAGAAGTGGAAGGAAGAATGAATTGCCCCAGGCTGCCCTCTCATGTCAACATGTCTACAAATGAAAACTAAAATATAGTAAAAAATAATGTTTCACTTGATGCAGGGTGCCTCAAATGCCCAATAGTTAATTGGTTCTTAATGTAGACAAGATAAATGATCCTCTGTCGAAGAGGTACACACAGGAAGCAGAAGTTCAAAGCCAGCCATGGCTACATAGCAAGTTCAAGGCCAGCCTAGACTATTTAAGAGTCTCCCCTCCCCCCCCAAAATCACTCTACTAAAGTATACTTAGTAGATCTAAAAATCATAAACCAATCTACTCAGTTGTATTTTATTTTTAAGTTCTGGAAATAAAAACAAAACCCTGAGTGTAGCTCCATGCTTACAAGCCCTCTCCTTCCTGCAGTGTTGCTGAGGGCACATTTATAGGCTGCACACGGGCTCCCATGAGGGGGACACAAGGAGACACACGTTAAACGCCTCACTCTTGACCCCCAGAGCCGCAGACCTTTGTAAAGGCTGGGGGGGGTGGTTGGGTATTGGGGTGGGGGTGTGAAGGTGGGGGAGGTGGAGGTCGGGTGCAGGTGGGGTTTGGGTGGGGGTGGGGGGACGGGGGTGGGGAAGTAGGGGTGTGGGGGGATTAGGGTTGGGTGGGGCAGAGGTCAGGGTGGAGGTAGGATGGGGTGGGGTGGAGGTGGGGGAGGTGGGAGTTGGAGTGTAGGTGGGGTTTGGGTGGGGGTGTAGGGGGATGGGGGGTAGGGATGGGGTAGGAGTGGGGTAGGGGTGGTGGGGGGCGGGGGTGGAGGGTGGGGTAGGGGTGGGGGTGAGGGTTCACTGTATAGACTAGGCTGCTCTGGATTCACAAAGGTCCACCTGCTTCTTCCTCCAGAATGCTGGAGCTGAGGACGTAAACCACCACCCTAGCCTGCAATGTAGCTTTGATTTTTATTAGACAAAGAGAATAAACACTGAAGAGATTCAATATTATGAGTGCTAAATAAAATGAAATCCAATTTTCATATATTAGTTCAGCAAAGACATCCCTAAGGGTACAAATAAGCACAGGGGAGCAAAGCACCAAGGTGTTTTGATAAATAAAAAAAAAATCAAAATTTCAAGAAAATAGAGAATCATAATCTAAATTTTTAAAAATCAACCACCACAATGCAAAGCTACAACACTCCAGAAGACACACACACACACACACACACACACACACACCAACCCACAATGCTGTCATTATGTACTTAAAGATTTTTTTCTCTTTTAGAGAGCTTATTGTTTCAGGTGTGTGTGTGTGTGTGTGTGTGTGTGTGTGTAAGAGATGTGTGTATGTGCACTTGTGTACACGCACCAGGATGTTCACATTATGCCACATGTGTCAGTCGTAAATAGACAACTTCATTGGTTATTTATTGGGGTCCTGGCCTCTGCCACCTGATTTGACACAGGGTCTCTTTGCTGTTTCTCATGTGTACGCTGAGCTAGCTGGCCTACCGGCTCCCAAGGATTCTCCTGTGTCTAGAAGTGCTGTGACTGCAGATGCTCACACTGTGTATCTGAGTGTTACATGGCCTCAGTAGTGCCGTGACTGCAGATGCTCACACTGCACATCTGGGTGCTACATGGCTTCAGGAGTGCTGTGACTGCAGATGCTCACACTGCAC
>OU015755.1:2554895-2567416 GCA_907169655.1 Acomys percivali | reverse complement strand
CTTCAGGAGTGCTGTGACTGCAGATGCTCACACTGCACATCTGGGTGTTACGTGGCTTCTCAGACTCCAACTCAGGCCTCCTGTGCTGCCTCCCCCAGGTCAAGCTTCACCATTTTGAAGCATCCCTCACCCCATGGGGTGCAAACGCAAGTTAGAGGCTAAAACCCGTGAACTCGGGCCAAGACAGCATGAACGATGACAGCACAAGGCAGGGGATTTGAGCAGCGACCCCGCTGGCAGCTGAAACGCTGGTCTCCCAGTACCTGGAGAAAGCAGGGTTGTGTTCTGTCATGGCAACAAGCAGCTTCAGAGCGTAGGCCGGAACTGGGTCGGGCTCCGTGAGGATGTGCTCGTACCTGAGAAGCAAAAGCACCAGAAACAACTCAGCTTTCCTCCCTCGCACGCCCCGGATGTCAACGGATTGTAACACGCCAACATTTGGGGGAAAGCACATGTAACTCTGAGCACAGGACTTGCATGGGCTACTGCTGGTGACACTCCGTGGTGGTGACACCCACTGCATAAGACACTAATGAAGGAAAATAGACCTGAGCTGTGCAGCCGGAAAGAGACCTGGGCAGCAGGCATCCATGCTAGTGTCACTAAGCCATCCCACACTTGGTTTCCCTGGGGGCACAAGGCCCAGTGTTGTACCCATGGCTGTGTCCATAGTTACACCATGGCTAAGATAGCGTGGTGACAGTGAAGACCCTCGGGCCAATCACAAGAGGAAAGACGGCCGGCGATGAGAGGATCCCACATTCCACTTCCCTCATGTAGGCAAGCACAGACACAAGAGTGCTGGTCTGCTCCCTGCAACTCTCATGCCCACCGCACCCCACTCCGCCCCACCCTCTTCCTGTGTGTGTGTGTCTGTGTCTGTCTGTGTGTGTGTCTGTGTGTGTGTGTGTCTGCGTCTTACTGGGAATGGAAGCCAGGACCTGGCAAGTGCTCCCACATGAATTTCACCCTGACCCAGAATCCTGTGCCTGGAGGAAACAAAGAAAGTTCCAGATGTCCACTGAGCCACAGGAACAGAAAGTAGACAGTCCGCACAATGATCACTGCTAGGCAGGATTGCTGCGACAGCTAACTGAACCTACAGTGTGTGGCCATTGACGGGAATCCATCAAGATCCCAAACTCTCAGAGGAAATGCCTTCTGACCTGTGTTCCTCCCGGAACTCTAAAGATGAAGCCCTAATAATTTATGAGGTCGAATGACCCCGATGATTTTACAGGTAACAAGAGAATTTTTTTTTTAATGAGAAAGAAAGAAAGGCTGTGTTTATATTCCCCAGGAGACACACCAGGTGGCACGCTATCACAGTGACGCTGCAAACTCATTTTACCAGCATGAACCTTCCAATGCCAAACGCTCAGCTAAAAGCTAACCATAAAGACACCACAGAGCTCAGATGCGTGTGTGACTGCCCCTGCTCAGCCCCTTTAGCACCTCTGACTTCGTGGTCAGACAGGAGGCCCTACATGCACACTGTCAATCCCTCCCACCTGCTCAGGGAGCCCTGTCTTCTCCTCTGCAGTCTCCCTGCATGGAAGCTCACTCCTCACTCGGGATGAGGCTCCTTCGCTTCAGCTGGAGACAGAGAGCAGGTACCGCCCCACACCCTTCCTTGCCGCCATCTTCGAGAGAAAACAACCCTGGAGAATCTTCCCTCCACACCCCACCCTGCCGCCGTGAGGCTGCCATCCGTGAGAGTGACAAAGCTGAACATCACAGGACAGCCAGACCCATCTCAAGGAAAAAGAAGTCTTCTGGCCTCTCTGGGCACCTGTACTCACATACACACATATCCATCCGTAATTAGAAAAGAAAAACAAATCCTTTTTTAAACTCCTAGGAAAGTCTCCACCCATTCTCAGAAATTATGTGATTTCTACCCTTGCGTGTCTACCCACGTCTAGTCCTGGCCCGGGATAAGCTCCACTCCAATTGGTCAGCAACGCCAAGTGGGTGAAAAAGAAAGGGATGAAAACCGGGAACAGCACTGGTCAGCCGACCTGAAGGACTGTGCACTGGGACAGCCTGTCCTGACACTGGTGTGACCAGGGAACTCTTGCTCCTCAGTCGCAGCAATGGTAAGTTAGCTCAGCAAATGACGGTTCCAGCCCCATCAGGGGCGGCCTCACCTTACTGCACAGTCAGCTCTCAGCTGTTTGCGTTTCTCAGACTTCACTGATAGTGATAAAGTCCTGAGAGGTCCTGATGTTAATTAACTAACAAGGTCGATTTGGGCTTAAGTGCCATTAAACACTGTCTCTTCTCGTGGCATGGTCCTTGAAAATCCATCCTTGTCTATCCACTGACTAAAAACCAGGATGATTTTCTGGAAGATGTGAAATCTGTTTTCCCAAAGAGGAAAACCCCTTCTTGTTAATAAGGTGGTAATGTTGCCCAGACCCCACCAGCTGAAGGGGCAGAAACAAGCAAGGACATGCACACGAGTGGACAGACCAACAGACACAGGAGCCATCAGACAGAGGTAACTGCCAGGCAGCCTGAGTTCCCTGACCATGGGGACAGAGGGAGCCATCGCAGAGATTCTGAGCATGGGACTTGACAAACGGCTGCTGGCTTAGAGTGGGTATATGAGGATGGGGCACCGAAGCCACTGGAGCTATGGTCCTACAAGAGTGGGGTGAGTCAGCACCCTCTGACGTCACTGTGTGGGTCCCAGAGCAGAGCATGCAAACAGGCCTGCCATGGAGAGTCTTCGCAGGCCTTCTGAAGGATCTCGGGCTGTTGCCACCCAATCTAAGATGGACTCTAAACCCAATAAGATCTTCTCATGAACGAGAGACAGATGGGATGTGACACATGAAGATGGGGGAGGGGCTCCGGTGTGAAAACCGCAACAGGCCAAGGCCAGCAGGAAGTCACGGTACAGACACAGCCTAAGAGCTTCACCATGGAAAGCAGCATCAAGCCTCCGCACCAACGGAGTGCACATGTCTGTCACCCCATGCCAGCTGGTCTCGGGTGACATGTTACAGAAGCCATATGGGACTGATGACACAGGAGAAGCAGCTCTTCAGAGCTTGAGGCAGAATCCCCAGAGCCCTTGGGTGGGAGCTACCAGTGGGACAAGACTGTGTGAAGCTGAGCAGTGGGTAAAGGTGCACGGGGCCATGCTGATGACACAAGATCCATCCCTGGAACTCACATGGTGGAATGAGAGAACCAAGTCCTGAGTGTTGTCCTCTGACGTCTGCACACAGCCACCCCCCCACACACACCCCACTCTACCTCACCCCACCCCCACACATACAAAACAAGTGGCTTCTTCAGTTAGAGGCTCTGAAACTGTAACACAAAAACCTGCAGGCGGTGACGGACAGCCCTGCAGATGGTGACGGACAGCCCTGCAGGTGGTGACGGACAGCCCTGCAGGTGGTGACGGACAGCCCTGCAGGCGGTGACGGACAGCCCTGCAGGCCGTGACGGACAGCCGGTCATTGCCCCACAACTGGCTGGAGCAGGACCAGCCCCTTCCCATCATGCACTTTGTTCAGGCAGCCAGGCCGGGCCGAAGCCGCCTGAAATGTTAGACTTTATGCGGATCTAATGCTAGGTGAGGCATTTCAGACCCTCACCACCGGCAAAGCGCAGCACAATTACACCTGTTTCCTGCTCTGTGGCAAGCCCACCGTCCATACCACAGACAGAGGGAGGCACCGGGCGAGGCTGCCAATCCAGACCACCTGTACATGTGACTGACTGGAGCCCAGGCCTGACCGAAGCCACAATCTGGCAAGCACAGGGATGCAAAATCAGCAACCTTGCATTAATCCCGTAAAATAATCTTATAGGGAGAAGCAGCACCCCCGTTAGCACTCTGAGAGGTGTGGTCTGCGTGCCTGCATTGTCAGCATGAGGCTGAGAGAGGGTTGTCAACTCAAGGCCTGCCTGGGCTACATACAAGTTTCAGGAAAACTTGGGCTACAGAGAGAGACCCTCTTGAAATAAACAAAAAGTATTCTGTTGCTCCAACTGAGAGTTCTCTGCACCATGAGACTCCACTTAGAGCTCCCCTCTCCCCACTGGGAGCTCCTGGGAACCCTGTTGTTGTGACCTTGCCGTGTGAGCAACAGGGCCACCGGAAGAAAGAGCGAGCCCCTCCTGTTCATATTCACCCAAAGGAGTCCGGGGAGAGGGAGGATTGGCCTCCATCACTTATTTCTGAGACGTGCCAGGAGAAGTCTCAATTCCACGCTCCACTAGTCTTGAATCATAAGCCCCTCCCACCCCCTGCTAGGAACATTTTCAGTTTGCATAAGAATTCTGGGGGCTGGAGAGATGGCTCAACAGTTAAGAGCACTGTCTGCTCTTCCAGAGGTCCTGAGTTCAATTCCCAGCAACCACATGGTGGCTCATAAGCACCTATAATGTGATCTGATGCCCTCTTCTGGTATGCAGGTGTACATGCAGATACCTGCAGATAGAGCATTCATATAAATAAAATAAATCTTAAAAAAAAAAAAAGAGCTCTGTACCCGCCAAAGATGCCCAGCAGAGGCTTGTAAAGAGGAACTAGTCTTCTGCGTCCTCCACAGTGGAACAGCCACTGCCTGTGTCTAGACCTCTCCAGCGTAAGACCATGTACAAAGACACGGGGTCGTCCAGACCTGACCCTGTCGTGAGGCCAGCTGGACAGAAGCTCCCTAGAGAGGCGCACACCCCTGTTCGCGTAGGCAGACGGTGCTTACTGAGGCAGCAGCTCGCCCTTGATGAGTGCCAGGAGACTGCTGTCGGAATCACAGCTGGTCTCTTCGTCGCCGTCCTCCGCCTCCTGACTCACCAGCAGGGTCGTGGTCTCTGAGAGCAGCCGCAAGCTGAAGAGTCTCCACTCCACTAGAAGGAAGAAAACAATGCCAAGACTGTGAGTCTGTGCAGAGAGGGGAAGACCAGGACGTGCACTCATTGGTGGTACGCACTCATAAGGCAGGAGGGTGAGGACAGGCTGCTCCGAGTCCCCAGCAGCACCCAGCTACTCCCAAAAAATAAAACCCAAAATGTGTAACCCGTTGTTCTCAGTGTCATCATCTCACTCACCGTTCTGGCTTTGAACCAAGGCGACCAAGGGTGGGAGGATGTAGTCAATGACCTAGGAGACAGGACAGGAAGCTCAGCTTGGAGCTCCATAGGGACAGCAGCTGTGGGAAGCCAACCCTGACCTGTCCCCAGGCAGAGTCACTATCATAGGACAGAGGTCATCTGGGCTAGCAATGCGAGGGTGATGCCCTCATGGTAGAAGGCGTGGTGGCCGGAGCAGGAGGAGCTGGCCACACGCAGAGGTCAGGATGCAGAGAGATGAAAGCCAGTGTTCTACTCACGTTCTCCTGTTTATTCAGCCCAGGACACTGCCTAAGGAATGATGCTGCCCACCTCAGGTACCCACCTTGGGTCCCCCCCCTCAGCTGACCACGTCTAGAATGTCCTTCGTGGTTATCTTGTCTGCAGTGATCTGCATCCTGTCAGGCTGCAAATCAAGCATCACGCTCCCCTTAAACCACGCAAGAAGCAAAGGCCCTGGCTGGAGATTTGTCTGCGCTCCCGGGACCTGACAGTGGAGCGGTGTGATGGATGCAGGCCAAAAACTAGACAGACAATAGGAGGAGAGCAATCCCCGTGGGAAGAGGCCTCCACAGCCAACAGACACACAAAATTCCTCAACCAGTGACATCAGACACACAGGGTTTAAAAGAGCTAATACGTTACAGACAGACAGTTTAAACCAAATCAGCCAGGGCCTGCAAGTCTTCGGAAGGGGATCCAGATGCCTCACCACGTTAAGAGTGACTTCATATAGTGGATTAGACACCAATCCCACCCCACCACCCACACCCAAAGTCTCACCAGCTCCACTTCTGTGACCCTGATTACATGCATGAAAAGAGAGAGAGGAAATCTCACAACTGACAACAGCATTCGGATGGCATGACAGTCCGTGCTACGAAGGAAGGCAGTGTGTGTCCTTGCATACGTGCTCAAAGACTTTGGAATCTAATTCTACCAGCATTTCGTTTTTAATTAATGTGGCATGTCTTCACTACCTCAAGGCAACTGCAACGGTGTTCCAGAGTGACAAGCTATCTTGAGGGGTGAGGCAGGGCCTCTGCACAGCAGCCTGCAGAGGGAGGATGGGGGTTTAAATATGGAGCTGGAGTGCTAAGCCCACTGAGAGGACTGCTCCCTTGCGGCTCACCAGCACCGATTTCTTTATCAGACGGCTACTCGATTGTAAATGCGTGAGGGCTGAAGAGACGCCACAGCTCCGCAGAGGACCAGAGTTCATTTCAACACAAAACTGCTGAATGACTCATGACTACATGTAAACCCAGCTCTGGGAGTCCAGTGACCTGTGGCCCCTGTGAGCACCTGCACTCAAATATGCATACCCGTGCAGAGATGCACACAAACACACAGTACACATATACACACATACACATAAAAAGACATGTACACATGTACACATACATACACACATACAGTATACATACACACGCATGCTCACACACACACAGACATACATACACACACACATATATATAATAAGGAAATAAACATTTAACGACACGAGCATTAGTGCTCAGCAATTCGTACTGAAGGACAGAAAAAGTAGAAACGTAGGCGTGGCTGTGGTTGGGATGCTTCATATGAAAGAAGAGTAAATAAAAAAACAGAAAACAAAAAAAAAGTTGAGAAGTAATCTGGTGATTTTCATTAATATTCTATTTTATAACTCCTGGTTCTTAAGGCAGGTTGTTGTCTTTCAGACCGTAATAAGGAGAAGGAGACCATCTCTCTTTTGACAGAATATGCACCTTAATGTATAACGACTCTAGCAAAACAGAATGCATGAACACACAATTTAAAAGATTAAGTAATTATGGTTTCAGGGCACAGGGCCAAGAAATGTTTTCAGTTCCTGGAGTTGATATGAGAAGAAGGAAAAAAAAAGGGAGAGACTAAGAATGAACACTCAAAAACCGTCCTGCAGATTTCCCATGTCCCCCAGGACACCTCGAGGGTCACTGTCTTTAATGACAGTCCTGGGTGAGGGTGTGTGTAACTGACACACCCTAAAATCAACACATGTGACTCCTGTGCCGACACCATCAGCCAGTGTGTTTGCACAGTCATAGGATAAATTACAGAGGTGACAGCCGGGTGGTGGTGGCACACGCCTTTAATCCCAGCACTCGGGAGGCAGAGGCAGGCGGATCGCTGTGAGTTTAAGGCCAGCCTGATCTACAAAGTGAGTCCAGGACAGTCAAGGCTACACAGAGAAACCCTGTCTCGAAAAAAAACCAAAAAAAAAAAAAAATTACAGAGGTGAGCTGACAGTGTCCACAGGGGGCTCGCTCGGCACCACTGTGTGATCACATATAGATATGTGCACACATAAATACAGCAATGAAGAGTTGGTGACCTGGGGCTTCTGGGAAGTGTGGGCATGTTTGACGCAGCCACTAGGTATCGGATTGGAGGCTGCCAGAGCCTGTGGCGACCAGGCTACTTGATGCTTCTTCTCTGCCTAATGCAGACTTTCCACTGTCTCCTAGGGCTACAGGCTGCAGTCTGAGTGTGCAGGGGAAGGGAAGGAGGGGGCGCCGCGTGCTCATTTTAAAAGGTCCAAGATGGAATGAAAGCAGTCCTCTAGAGACACCAAGCAAGATGGATATCTACATCCAGAGAGCAGTCTGGCCTTCCAGTTTGTCCCCACGGTGACGATGTCCAATGCCAGGAACACCACTCTGTAGGGCTGACCAGGCTCCTAGCCCCTCCCACACACCTGGCCCCTCCCACACACTTGGCCCCTCCCACACACCTGGCCCCTCCCACACACCTGGCCCCTCCCACACAGAGTGGGGCAACAAATAATACAAGTGACCCATCCACGCAGTTCAGAAAAGGGCCGATTTTGACAAGGTGGGGATAAAGCAAAGGGTCACTGTGATAAAGATGTCTCCAAAAGGTGACATTCAGACCTGAGTGGTTCAAATGCTAGCCCACCCCCCACCTGAGCTGTTTCTTTGACCACAGCTGCCTTGCCTGTAACTTTATGCCCCTCCTAGAGCATAAAAGTGACTTGTGTACTAGGCGTGGTGGCGCACGCCTTTAATCCCAGCACTCGGGAGGCAGAGGCAGGTGGATCACTGTGAGTTCGAGGCCAGCCTGGTCTACAAAGAGAGTTCCAGGACAGCCAAGGCTACACAGAGAAACCCTGTCTCAAAAAACAAAAACAAACAAAAAAAAGTGACTCATGCACCTAAATCCACGAAAACCGCCCCTCAAGCACCGCTGACGACCAGGACACCTCTCCTCACTTCTCTCTGATCCCTCTGTGGCTCTTCCTCCCACCTCCCCCTCCCCCGCCCCGCCCTGCCTGCCAGCTCCCAGGTAAGGCCGCTCTGGTCAGGTGAAGCCGACCTCGCCACCCATTCAGGCTTCCTTCCTTAAACTTGTGTGCCAGGGAACGGATGCTGCCCAACTCTAGGCTTGGGCAAGCAGAGCCACACACCCTCTGCCTCTAGCACACACTTTCTATCCCGCGTAACACTTGACTCCCCTTGCACACTCAACTCAAGAAATGTGCCCTTACACAATCAGGCACAAACCAGCAGACATCCCTGGCATACGACATCCTGCACACCTTGGCCTTGCTCTCTATCTGTCTTAGTAACAGCACACGCCGGGTGCACACAGGCAACACAAGCTCAGGCTGGGCTGACTGGAAGGCCTCACCTCAACTCACTGCATTCTCCAGCCTTCCTTTAAAGGAGTGGTTCTGGTTCACAAAACAAAACAGACAAAACAAAAAACAACAAAAACTCACCTTACTTATGATAAAAGAAACTTCACATTGTCTCCAGTTACTGAGGCCAGAAAGGAGGGGTAAGGGTTAAGGGGGGTTAAGGAAAATACCAGTTACATTTAATCTTTGCCTAATATCCCATCAGTGTGGGCCAGGAAGGGCACGCCACCCCTTTCGGCACAAACTTCTGGAATGCTGACAGAAGTTCCCAGGAACATGAACACGTTCCCTCTTAGACTGAGGTCCTGGTTGTCCCAGCTCTGCACACTTGACAGGTTCAAGCTAAACTGTGTTTTCCCTTCCTGGAAAGTCAAAGAAACATATGCAAGGAGCTGGGGGGGGGGGCTTCCCTCTGCTACCTGATGCTGCTGGGCTAGCTCACACTCACTTTCTCCTTTTTCATACAGTCTAGGACATAAGCCCAGGGAATGTCGCTGGCTCTCTGCCTCGCCCACCTGCCCACACAGCCCCCCCCCCCATCGGTTACCATAATCCAGGCAATCGCCTACAGACCTGCCTACAAAGCAACCTGGTCTAGACAGTTCCGGGAGGCTCCCTCCCTTCCAAGGTGACCCTATATTGTCAAGTTGGCAATTAAAGTGAATTTGTACACAGACCTGGTGCTGCCATGTTCTCAGTGATCCTCTCCTTGGTCAGGCTCCCTACTCAGTGAAGGGCGACTCACAGGGTGCCTGTGCTGGGTGGCGCTGGCCTCAGTGAGCCTGTGGAGCAGCAGCGGCTGGCTGGCTCAGTGCTCAGCATGAGGTCAACGTAGCTGGCTGTACTGTGTGAGCGGGCATCGATCAGGAGCCCTGACCATGGTGTGGGCCTCCCTGGGGTGCGGGCCTTTTTCCTCATGCATTGCAGTCATGCCCAAGAAGAGATAATTAGAAGCTCTCCCATGGGCTGTGGCATTGCAGAGCATTTTTATGAAGTTGTAAGTTGTGATGATGCCTTCTCTATCATAATTGAGGCTGTAGTGGCAATAATTAGCACACGTGTTTCATGATTAGAAAACACACTAATTAAATCTCTATTTAAATACAATACAGATATTTATAAACTCTGTATCTGAGCAAATTAGCCATGAGCTTATTGTTCATTAAGCAACAGGATCAATAAGTAACATCTCACTCAGAGGCCTGGGACTCGCCGGCAAAGCACCGAGACCGGCCCTCTCCTATTAGGTGTGGATGGGGACATGAGCCAACAGTATGATTGAAAAGCCTGAATTCAGACAGTAGAAAAACCTGAAGAGACAGCGAGGCGCTTAGAGGGCCATTTCTGTGCGGACGTCTGTGGTATAAAGTGACGGACGCCAGCAGGAACCGCTCACCGACCAACCAGCACAGGAGCTGAGTGAGGCACCTGCCCGTGGGTCTGTGCAGAGAAGCGAACACCGGCTCAGCCACCAAGCCCTGGCCACATATTCACTCCTACAACAGGGAGAAGCATGTCCCTAGAAGTGTGGTCTCTGATGTCACCTGCACATAGAAGGCCAAGGTGTGACAGGGCCTCAACTGCGGGAAATGGAGCTCCTGGCAGAGGCCAACACGAGGCATCTGAGGAAAGAGTTCACACAGAGGCTTCAGGGAGGAAGGACAAACAGTGCCTACAAGGCCGCCTCACAGACACAGGAGCAGTGTGACAGACACCACAGAGAAAGGCACAAGACTGTCTTCCGATGCTGGCATTAGCAACTGCATGAAACAGATGGAAACAGACACATCACCAAATGGAACTGGACTACAGGGGTCAGGAAATTACTCAGCAATGTAGATGTGTCCACAAGACGCCTTCCTACTAAGAGGACAAGCGACTGAAATCACGACCAGTGGCTGCTTCAGCCGCCGCCTGACCATAGTAGGAGCCAGAACAAGTGACTTGGTAAATCAAAAGTCACAGCTGCGCTTGGGCGTGCAGACGGACACACACATGCACACTCACACATGCATGCGCACACACACACACATAGGCACACACACACACACACACACACGCACACACAGGCACACAGCCATGCACACACACACACACACACACACACACACACACGCACACATGTGCACCCACACATACACATCTGCAACACCTTCTTCCACAGGTATGTGCTACTGCCCACCACAAGGAGAAGGGGGCCGGAAGTGATGGAAATATTCAGAGAAACTTGCCCCGCCCCGCCCAACACAATCGGAGGGGAGGCAGCTTTGCAAGGCTCTCCCTGCTCTTACACACGGCTTCCGTATGGATGAACATCTGTCACCCAGTACACAGGCACACAGGATTACCAAATAAACGACCAAGGGCTTTCCCAGAAACTGACCGTAGCGCGGTAGTTGGCCAGCAGAACCGGGTACTGGATCACAGCTTCGAACGTGGACAGAGTGACCTTGATGAACTCCTCCGATGCCGCCATGCCTAGGATCACAGAGGTCTTTACTGTCATGTCTGCCCGCCCTTTATGACTTCCATGAGTCGGCGCACACACTGCTCACCTATGGCTCCATCTATGTTCGTTTCTCCCAAGTCAACTGACGTGATGTGACTCTGGAAAAGACCAAGTGCTCAATAAATGGAGTTTCAAAATAACTCTGAAATAAAAGTTAAGCAGTTATTAACATTTTGCCTGAAGCCACACCTCTGATTCTTTAATTCAAGGAAAAGACTAAATACATATATTACAAACACTGCAATCAGTTAAAAAATGTGCTTATAGCCGGGCTGTGGTGGCGCACGCCTTTAATCCCAGCACTCGGGAGGCAGAGGCAGGTGGATCGATGTGAGTTCGAGGCCAGCCTGGTCTACAAAGTGAATCCAGGATGGCTAAGGATACACAGAGAAACCCTATCTTGAAAAACCAAAAAAAAAAAAGTGCTTATATAAATATAAATACTATACATAGCATAAACAGTTAATATTCTCTCTCTCTCCGTGTGTGTGTGTGTGTGTGTGTAAGAGAAGGTGGCTCAAGGGTTAGGAGTTCAATTCTTGGCACCAAGTTGGGTGGCTCGCAACTGTGACTCCAGGAGTTCCGACACCTTCTTTTGGACTCCCCAGGCACCTGTGCTAGCATGTGTACACAGTGCACACACGTGTGTACATACACATAATTTAAAAGAAATATTTCTTAAGATTTATTTTATGTGTACGTCTTGCCCATAAATACATGGCCCATGTGCATGTGGCTCCCAAGGACTGCAGAAGAGGGCACTGGGCCGCCTGGAACTAGAGCTAAAGAGAGTTGCAAGCCCCACAGGGTGCTGGAAACTAAACCCAGGTTCTCTGCAAGAGCAACAAGTGCCCTTAACTGCTGAGCATCTCTCTCCAGACACCTAATATAAATCTCAAAATTTTACTACACATAAATTAAAACCACAGTTTTTAAATATACAAATGAGATTTAATGTTGCAATAATTCATTAGTAAAAAACACGCACAGAAGTGAAGACAGGTGGCAGCAATAGCCACTTATGCTGTCATCCCCCCCACCTGGAGGCTAAGGCCGAGGGCAGGCCCTGAGTGTCAGGCTACCCAGTGATACATGCGATAACCAGCTGTCCCTACAGTGTGAAGACCTCATCTCAAAATCCATGAATGAGAACAATCCAGCTGACAGATAACTCTTCCCGCCAAGCCACCTCCCCCTCACCACCTCCCCCTCACCACCTCCCCCTCACCACCT
>OU015755.1:2527212-2546072 GCA_907169655.1 Acomys percivali | reverse complement strand
CCTGCAGATGCCGCTACATGCTCTTAGCCCCCCAGTGCAGGCAGCACCCCTGCAGATGCTGCTGCGTGCTCTTAGTCCCCCAGTGCAGGCAGCACCCATGAAGATGCCGCTGCATGCTCTCACCCCCCCCCCCAGTGCAGGCAGCACCCCTGCAGACGCCGCTGCGTGCTCCTACATTAAAGACTCTCCTTCAAACCACCTAAGGTATTAGATGTTGAACCATCAAAATCTGTGACATCAAATTTTAACATTTCAAATTAGAAAATTAAACCTATATACACTTCTGGATAGTGGGGGTGGGGGTAAAGATCAGAAAACTTAGCACTTGGGGGGTGGAGGCAGGAGGATCAAGAGTTCAAGGATACCCTTCTGCTACATTGTGAGTTCAATTCCAACCCATACTTTGTCTCAACCAAACCAAACAACAATAAAAACAAAATGGTTGTGATGGCACATACCTTTAATCCCAACACTCAAGAGGCAAACACAGACACACAGATTTCTGAGTTCCAGGCCAGCCTGGGCTACATAACGACACTGTGTCACGAACAACAACAACCAACCACACAGCCAACAAAACAAAAAATATGTTTTAAAAATTATTTTGTTAATAAGTATATTTATGGCTTTAACTTCAAGGGAAGATTATTTCTTAAGATATGGGCAGCTCACGTCTCAGCCTTTTGGCTGGGCCAAGGGCACACACATACAGAAACAAATTGTGAGGAAATTAACTCACATTGACCATATAAGTCCAGTACTAATTTGGGGGGGGCATGGTTCTTGTTTGGGGGATTTTGTTTTTTCTATTTTGAGATCTGGGGGAGGGTCTCAACCTCACTATGTAGCTGAGGATAACCTTGGACTTTTGACCCTGCTCCCTTCACCTCCCAAGTGCTGGATTGCAGGAAGGTACCGCCAGCCACACTGGGTTACGCAGAGCTGGGCACGGAAACCAAGGCTGTGTGTGTGTGTGTGTGTGTGTGTGTGCGTGTGCGTGTGCGTGTGCGTGTGTGTGTGTGTGTGTAAGACGAGGCCGCCTGAACTACATCCTGGCTCATTTGTTTTACTTGCTGTCTACCTCAGGTAGCACCCCAATGTGACACACTGTCACCCCTGTGACTGAAACAAAACAATTGTAGAACAGACACAGCAAACTTGTCTTAAAGTAAGTCACAGAGTCAGGAGAAGTATCTCTACACTCCCTGCAACACTGAGACAGGGGACTCTGATTGTGACAGCTTGTACAGGTCCTGCGCAAGCTCAGCACAGACAGACAGAAACCCAGACAGACGACAAGAAGAAGGCTGTGCGGTGCCACCATCTGATGGCTGCTAAGAGAGTGAGTCTCTGTGGTGTTTGTTTAATAACACGTCTTGGAGAAGCTGATTATAGCTCAGAGCAGGCCCCGATCCCAAGGCCAGCTAGACAGTGCAGCCTTGACTTAGTGGGGAAAGAAAGAAAAAGAGGAGGAAGAAGAAGAAGACAAAAAGATGAAGAAGAAATCAAAGTTGAGTGGGAAGTGCTGGGAGGGTTGAGAGGGGGGGAGGGGGGGAGTTGAGGGGTGTGAATATGTTCCAAACACATAAAATACTTCATTTTATAGAACAGGGGAGCAAGAATGAAGAAGAGGTGACGCCAGCAGCCACCCACAGAAAGCTAAGCCTGGAGGAGGCGGCTGTCATTTACCCAGGATCCTCGGCGGCTCCCGCGCCACGTGCTGGATGAGGAGATCCAGGCACCTGGCCAGGTACTCGCTTCCGCTCTGCAGTTCCTTGCCAGGGGAGGTCTTCCTGCTGTCTCTCTCGATGTACATCACCAGCCTGCAGAGAGCGCCAGGCCAAGGTTACTGCTCATGATAGGACAAGCACAGTGTCTGTGCTAAAATGCCACTGAGGAGAGTGTTTCCAGAGACAGTCCCAGCTGTGCTGACGAGCCAGGCACAGTCAACTGCGCCTGACAAGCTCAGACGCTTGTGCAGAAGAAAAATGGGCTACATTAAGGCTCTCCCCTGTTACAAACAACACCCTGATTTCATTTGCCTTTGGCCAATGGAAAGACACACTCTCCAAGGGACAGATGGTGACCAACAAAGACACTTGTGCACAAAAGGCTCTCAGTGTCCCAGGTTCTCCTTTGGTAACAGCCATTTTGTTGGTTGTTAATATTAAGCTTGCTTGGATGCCCAGGACATTCAAATGAGCTCCTCTTCTTCTGGGAAACCGTGGGCACAGACTCAGAGAAAAGTGGGCAGCCACGGTTTTATTTACACATCTCTGTCCACTAGTTTAAGATGCCTGCAGTGTGCATGTGCCCGTGTGTGTGTGTGTGTGTGTGTGTGTGTGAGAGAGAGAGAGAGAGAGAGAGAGAGAGAGAGAGAGAGAGAGAGAGATGTGCTATAAGCTGTTCTGGTCATTCATGAAGCTCAGCATCTTCTCATGTGTTGACAGACTGTCTATAGTAAACCCGTGTGTGAAGGGCCACATGTGTGAAGGGCCACATGTGTGAAGGGCCACGTGTATGAAGGGTCACGTGTGTGAAGGGCCGCGCGTGTGAAGGGCCCACTAACTCTTGCTCCCTTTTCTCCTGGGTTCTCTGGCCGAGGAGCTCAGTATGGATTGTCCGTGTGATAAGCGCCTTCCCCTGGTCTTTGCCTTGATTTGGATTTTTGTTTGTTTCTTACTATGAATACAACAGAAGTCCCTAACTTTAAGTTAACAATATGTCGGTGTTTCCTTCATGGTAGAGCTTGTGGGTCCTGTCTGTTTTGCTAGAATCTTCCCTGCTCCAGCTTTTCCCATGCAAACATGCTTACACCTACCTGGTCTTGCACAGCATAACTCAGGGTTATTTTAACTTCACCCCGTCTGCATTTCAGAGATATGATGATGATGCTGTTGTCACTCTGTGTCACCTTAATTTGCATCTTCAATTACTGTCTTAACTTTTTTCTAATCACTATTGTGCGCAGGCCCGTGTGCACATACGCGGATGTAAGGACAACCTTCACCAGTTGTTCTTTCCCTACACATTTGCACGGGCTCCAGGGCTTGAGCTCCGTTCTCCAGACTTGCGTAGCCAGCATCACACGCTGAAGCATCTCTCTGGCCGTTTCTTCAATTATTAGTGGTGCAAATTATCTATCCCTGTTGTTAGAAATCTCTTTAAGTAGAGAGATGATTGTGTGTGATATGTACAAAATCACATCGGTTTTGCGAGCAAATAAGGTTTGCCTGTGGTTCTTATTTTATGTACATAGGTGCTGTGCCTGTGGGTGCAGGTGGTGGTGAGCTGGGGTGTGGGTGCTGGGACTGAACCTGGGTCCCCTGCAAGAGCAGACCGTGCTCTGCCTATGCCTTTGAAGGGACAGAAAAGCTTCCAGATTATACAGAACTAAACTAAGTATTTGCTTCTGTGTTTTCTTTTCTTGCTTAGATTTAAACATATTTTCTTCCAGCTGCCTATGGTTTCTTTGGGGTATATAATTTTTAATCCATCTGGAATTAACTTTTGTAGAAGCAGAGAAAATAAATTTTCCCACACAGTTAACCAGTTATCCAGAGTAAAATTTTTTTAATCTCTCTTTTAAGATCAAAGCAGGTATTTTTTAATTTCACTGATTTCCATATTAACAGAGATGCCACAGGGGCAGGGGTGGGGGCGGGGGCGGGGGGCAGTGAGGGGGAGAAAGCCTGACCCCTCAGGAGGCTCTCACACACAGCTTGCAGCACACCTCAGTGTGAGTGCTATCCATCCTCTGAAGGAGCAAGCATACCCATTTTGTCACTTGTCACCTCCATCTGACCACAGAGCCGTTTGGAGAAACAGACAGACGTTTGGGGGCTGTCCTATCATGTCTGTCTGGCGCTGCCCGCTCACTTCCACCACCCGTTCTCATGGCCGAGGGATGGGAGGGGCTGACATGGCCCCAAATGTGCTGAAATATAGACCATCAAGGGGGGTGGCACTGACAGGAAGCAGAAAAAGTACCTACAAAGTACCAAAAAGGTTGTCGCAGGCTGAGGGCAGGAGTCGTCCATCAGCGGCAGACAGGCCCCGTGAGCAGCAGGGGCCAGGAAAGGGAGGACACGGCTCCATACAGACTTCAACAGTTCATCTTGTGTACTTTCCTACCCAACCTGGCGCCTACTGCAGACACCGCAACACAGCACCTGGGCTGCACAGCCACTGTCCTCTGTACTCTCTCTTTCTGAGAACAATTACATCACCAAGTCAAACTCCCAAGTCTAGAAAAATAAAATCATTTTTTACTGCCTTGAAGATCCTGTAGCCCTTTTAATTTTTTTTTTATAACATTAACTTATTTGTTTTGTTTACTTGTTTGTCTGGGGGCTGTTCTCTCCTTCTCATGTGTGGTTCCCAGGGATTGATCTCTGGTTATCAGTCCGAGCCCCCCCTCAAACACCTTCCCCTGAGTTACTTAAGACACCTGATACCTGATCCCTCATTGCCAAGTGCTGCCCCCCCCCCCCCGAGCCCCCAGCTTTGGTTTGTTCATTTTGTTTTTCATTACAGGAGTGATACGCACTTATACCTTGGCTACTTTCCTGTCTCAGCCCTGGTGTCGGATAGAACAGTGAGTCCATCCCAGCAGAGAAGGTGTGGCAGGGCTCATGGCTGCAGGAGCAGCAGCCAGCACTTCCCCCACCACAAGCAGACAAAAAGCTGGCCCAAAACCAGAAGGATGGGACTTCAAGGGCCACCGGCCACTGCTGGTGAGTTCCACCTGCCACAACCTTCAAGCTAGCGCCATCACCTGGGGACCAAGCATCAGACCCGAGAGCCACTGGGGTCACTTCACACTCAAACCATCGTGTTTAGTACAGCAGCCTAAAACCAAGCGGAGAAAAGTAAGGCCTCTGTCCCACCCGCTGCAGACAAGCAAGCTGGTATCCTCTTCGGTTCCTATTTTTGAGGGGTGTTAAGAGACACATGGTCATAGATGTATTCTGTCACTTCTTTTACCAAAACGTCTTCGCAATTAATACAGAACCAGCCCTCCCCTTCCTCCCTCATCTATACCTAGTGAGCATGCCCAATGTCAATCAAATGACCGCTCACAGGATGCCGTGCCATCGGTACTGGCTGTAGCAGGATGCTGACTGACTGCTCACAGGATGCCATGGGCAAGGAACCACAACCATTCGCTTTCACAGGCTGACTATCAGACATAAAACAGCAGAACGGGAATTTGGTGGAATAACTCAGGCTCCACGTGCACCCGGGATTTGAATTTACTCTTCTGCTGAGATGGAGCAGCCACACTCTCCCGAGTTCTCTATCCACCCAAGACCCACTGGACGTCACAGTACAATAACTCTAAAAGTAAGATGAGCCTAATTAGACTCCAAAGGGTAAACAGGAAGGGAGCTGCCTGGATTTGCAGGCCGTGGGACGTGAAGAACAGGTGGTGTGGCCGAGAGTCTCCTTCAGCTGTGCCCTGAGTGTCCCACCCCAGAACAGCCCGGCAAGTCCCCAGGAAAAGCATGCTTTCCTGAGCCCTGTAAAAAGGCAGCTGACACATCAAAGGGAAGCTACACACCACTTCTCCCTCCCCCTCCACAGCGGGAGTGGGCCAGGGTCAATGGCCTCTCACTGCAGCGCCCATTTCAGGTCGGCTGCAAGGATGGAGCTGACAACAGTGGCCCAATTCCCTTGTGCAGGAGGGAGTCACGAGCCATGGGCTGACCAACATTTCTGAACCAGCTGGGTCACTCCGGGTTCCCCAGCGGCAGCAGAACCACTGTCTAACTGGGAGCTATCTTCCATTGCCCTGATCCCCTCACAAGGGAAGTGTGAGAGGCCCAGTGACCAGCAGCACCTCCTTCTTCACACCCCTGACCTACTGGTGAGGAGTGAAGAAAGACTCAAACCTCCTGGGAAGAAAACATGCAGAATGCCATCAATACCACCCATCAAAGTCAAGATGTGGAAAGTCACAGCACTACCAGATGAGACCAAACAGGGCAGAAGCGAAGGCAGCGAGAGTCTATGCTGGGAAAAGCTGGCGGACAACAGGCATCATTGGGACACGCTTCTGTAATGGCTCCTGCTAGCAAGGAAAGGTGGCTGCAGCCACACTTGATGGCTAGGCTCCACCCTCAGGGCTCATACGGTGGAAGGAGGGAACAGACTCCTGAAAATTGTCCTCTTACGTCCACATGTGTGTTAGGGGCATGCATGGCCCCAACTCTCAAAAATTGTGGTTAAAAAAATTAAAATTTTCAAAAAGCACTAAAACTTCTCTTAAATCCAATGAAGGAATTTAAAGTCTTTTTTTAAAAAAGACTTATTTGGTATGTATACAATGCTCTGCCTACATGTACACCTGCATGCCAGAAGAGGGTACCAGATCTCATCATAGATGGCTGTGAGCCACCATGTAGTTGCCTGGAATTGAACTCAGGACCTTTAGAAGAGCAGCTAGTGCTCTTAACCTCTGAGCCATCTCTCCAGCCCTGAATTTAAAGTCTTAAATGAAAAAGAAAAAGTCTTAAAAATAAAACCAAATGAAAAATGCAGCCAGGCATAGTGGCTCCGAATCCCAGCATGCGGAGAGGCTGAGGCAGGTGGATCTCTGTCTACACAGTGAGTCCAGGACAGCCAGGGCTACACAGAGAAACCCTGTCTTGAAAAAAAGAAAGAAAAGAAAATAATTGGAACAACCTTACTAGATGTACTTAGCAGTGTAGGAAAAGAAAAGGAATTTGAGAAGAGATCATTTGAAATTATAAAGCCGAAAACCCAGAGGGAACAAAAAAATAGTTAAACAAACAGGAGCCTTGGCAACAATAGGACAATGACTAACCCTTCTGTGTGTGTTACCCTGGACTCCAACGAGGAGGCGAGGGCAAGAGGGCTTGAAAAAGTAGCCAAAAAGTCATGGGCAAAAATCAGATTTCCTCAAAAGACTGAAATCTAGATTCAAGAAATATTTCCCCAAAGACTCTGTATAACTTCTGAGCTTGAATGGGAAGAGCCTGTCTTTCAACAGCAGCGAGAACGGACACACTCACTGTGTAAGAAGGAATGCTGGTCCAGTCCACCAACATAGACCTGAAGCCAGGACAGGTGACGGCAGCCGCGGAGACTCAGCTGTGTGACCAGAGAGTCGTCAACCACAGGAACAAGGGCAAAGGGAAGAGACTCGGGAGCAGGAGGAGGCCCCTCCCATGTGCCCTGTGCGTGCATGTGTGTGTGTGAGTTTGTATGAGTGTGTATGCTCGTGCGTGTGTGTGTGTGTGTGCGTGCGTGAGTGAGTGCGTGCGTGAGTGCGTGCGTGCGTGTGTGTGTGTGTGTGTGTGTGCGTGTGTCCTCCTGCCTATGGAGGACAGAGGTCAACCTTGGGTGGTGTTCCTGTGAAACTGCCCACCTCAGCTCTTGAGAAAAGGAGCTTCCAGATGTTCTCTCTTGGGACAGCAGCTGGAGAATGAGCTCCAGGGACACTTCACAGCTCTGCCTTCAGAGCACCTCCTGCTCCCATTCCAGCCTTCCCAGAGTTCTATATCAAGTCTGCCTCTCCCCTGGTAGACAGTGAAGCACCTCAGCGGCTTCCTTCTTGCTGGGTGAGCCAGCTGTCGGTCAGCTTCCCAGTATTCAAAGCACAGCAGTGAGGTAACAACTCCACCTCGCTGCCATGTTCCTCTCTGCCTCAATCCTCCTTGTCATTGGTCTTCCTGACATTACCCTAGGTCAAGCAAGCACCAACAGAGAGTGCTGCCATCTGGCAGAAGCCTGCTCCAGCTTCCTGAGTTAAAAAAATTATCCGTCCCTAATCCCTGGCACTAGGTGTGTGAGGGCTCCAGGACCTGCTCTGTCTTCTGATGACTGTCCCTGCACTCTGGGTTTTGCTGTTGGCTCATATAGTTTATTTGGCCTTTCCAAGCATCAGGACCATCCTGCAGAGCCCAGGGCCATCCTGAAGAGGCCAGGGCCATCCTGAAGAGGCCAGGGCCATCCTACAGAGGTCGGGGTCATCCTGCAGAGGTCAGGGCCATCCTGCAGAGCCCGTGTCTCTTCCGTTCTGCTGATATCTACGCAGCCGCTCACAGAGCCACACTGATGGCTGACGTTCTCCTCCACCAGCTGCGTGGCCGTGTGCTACGTGGTCCTCCTCTCTCTCCTCCAAGGCTTCCTACACAAACGAGGATACACCCTCCCTGCCAACGTCTTCAAAGTTCAGGGATGGGCGGAGGGCACCAGACACAGGCAGGGGACGACCTGCTCTCTTTAAGGACAAGGCGAGTGCTGGCCCCACAGACTGGCCCAGCAGCCCCACAGACTGGCCCAGCAGCCATATCAGCCCTGCCCTGGATCATGCAGCCTGCACACAGGAGCAGCCACCCTTCGGAGTTGCATGGCCTCAGGTGGACTGGTGTTCATTCTTGGCCATCTTGGCTGCTCAGCACCTCACACCTGCCTAGGCGACCCTGCTCACCGCATTGCCGCAAAGTGTGCAGAGCCTGCATCACGAGGCTGCTCCACTAGGGCCCTCAGCGTCTCAGCCTAGAATCCAACCCCTGGCCCCCTGAAGGCAGGAAGCCCACCAGCTTGAGAGCTCTGCCTCGGAGGACTCCAGCCCCAACGAGCACCTCAGCCTGCTTGGGCTCGGGGTCCTCCATGGATTTACAAGCTGAGGAGAGCAGAGAGCTGTGCCGGTGAACTCTAGAAAAGGTTTTCAACAGCAGACACATAAGGGCCAGTGAGAACTCGGCATCACATACACACACGGAACCCCGGACAAACAGACCCGACAGGCACCCCGGAGGCACGCACCTCGCTTGGCAGCTCAGCAGCAGCATGTCCCGGTTATGAATCAGGACATAAAGCAGCACCAGGAAGGCCTTGGCTCTGATGGCTGTGGATGGACTGTCAAGTAAACGGATGACCGTAGACACGAAGTCCTGTGGAAGACATATTGGGAAGGTCAGATGACTGTAGACACGAAGCCCTGTGGAAGACATGTTGGGAAGGTCGATCCAACAGCTCTCAGACCATGGTGCAGAAAATAAAGCCTTCCCAGCTACCTTTGTGCCCTCAATTTGGTCCAAAGGCATGTGTATGACAATGTCACTTAACCCTGAAATTAGCCAGTGTGTTGACTGCTGGCCTTAACTCCTGGGCAGACAGAATCCTATTTCCTACACCTTTATGTGCTTGAATAGCTAAGACAGGAGTTGGGGGCGGTGGGGAGACATGGGAGGAACTGGAGGGGGAAAGGGAGGAGGGAAGTGATATAATTACATCTTAATTTAAAACATATTTAATTTTTAAAGAAAAAGATAAATCTTCAAATGATTTATGATTTGTTCAAACTCTGAGCTGAGTCAAAACCAGCCCAGCTGGCAAACAAAGCCCCGAGTATACAACAGGAAGTGCCTCAACTACACGACAGGAAGTGAGGCAGAAAGTGGATGGGCCAGGTGGAGGCCCAAGGAGCATCAGCAGAGGCAAACAAGTCTCCACAGACATGTTCCTATCTTGAGCTGACCGAACTCTGTGGGACTTAGTCACACCTGGTGATTGATACAAATGGCACCCTCCATTCTCCTAACACTCTTTATTAAAGGCCTAACAACAGTGAGCAGTGGCCAGTGACACTTACCAGACAGAAGGAAACCATGGCAGGCTCACATGCAACACGCGCACGCACGCACGCACGCACGCACGCACGCACACACACACATATACACACAGACACACACACACACACACACACACACACACGGGCTCCAACCAGCCAAGTTCCACTACTCTGGCTGGAACAGTGGCTGCACAGTTCAGAAGCACCAAGACTGACCAGGAAGTTTGTTTTCCACAGGGAACAATGCTGGGTGCCCAGCCGACTCGAACTCAGTCTGCAGTCAGGATACGGAAACAAGTTTCTAGTTTACTTTTAAGGGATATCCAGTCAAGTAATTAGAATTAAAGAGTCATAGTGCTCACATTTCAGGGAGGTCAGAAAACTTGCAGGCACGGCTAGGGCAGGCACACAAAAGCTAGTAAGTGGTGACCTCCATTAAAAAAGGCGGAGGGCACAAACAGCCTTCCTCACAAGGGACCCGACACACGCTCACCCTCCGCTCACGATCATCACCAACACAGATGCAGAAAGAGCTTGACCCCTCTTATTCCCCTCCCCACCATGTCCAACTGCACGATGTCCATCGTCCTGGGTTCATGCGTGTTGTGTGTCCCTCCTGAGCTCCTACCACAGCTTTCTCCAGCCTTTCCTTCTCCACCTGCTGTGTAAGCTGCAGCCACAGTGAATATGAGGGCGCCCACCACCTCTCACCTCCCCACAGCCACTACACCGGGGTGCCAGAGCTGCGGCCCTCAGCACAGCAGAAAGCTTGCCCACCAGCTCTTCATCCTGTCAGATGGCTACTGTTCTCAAAATGTTTACATTCAGCCAGGTGTGGTGGTGTACACCTTTAATCTCAGCACTTGTGAGGCAGAGGCAGGTGGATCACTGTGAGTTCAAGGTCAGCCTGGTCTACAAAGTGAGTCTAGGACAGCCAGGGCTACACAGACAACCTCTGTCTTGAAAAAAGAAAATTTTACATTCATTTCTTTATGTGTGTGTGTGTGTGTGGTGTGTGTGTGTGTGTGTGTGTATGTGGGGTGTGTGTGTGTATGTGTGTGTGTATGTGGTGTGTGTGTGTGTGTATGTAGAGAGACAGAGACAGACACAGAGGGGGGTTAATGTAAGAGGACAACTTTCTTTCTCCTTTTTGGGTCCAGGGATCACATTCAGGTCATGAAGCTCTGTAGCAAGTGCTCTCACCCGCTGAGCTGTCCCTCCAGCCCCTCGCTCCTCCTGTCTATACCCTCTGAGCCATCTCACCAACCCCCTACTCCTCCTGTCTATACCTGCTGAGCCTTCCCACCAACCCCCCCCCCCCCCCTCTATACCCGCCGAGCCGTCCCTCCAGCCCCCGTTCCTGTCTATACCCGCTGAGCCGTCCCTCCAGCCCCCGCTCCTGTCTATACCCGCCTAGTCACCAGTAGAAATAAGGCGAGAGTGGACACTGAGCCAGGAAAGGCAAAGCATCCCCACATGACTGCAAAGTCTTGGCTGTGAGCAGCCTGAGGGCCGTCTGTCCACTTGGAACTTGTCAGAGACTCATGGACAGGTCTCTTCAGGGCGAAAGAAAACCCTGACAAAATAGCCAACATAACTTGGAATAACACTGGAACCCAAAGTGATGTGACTGAGGAAATTTGGTGAGTGGTGGTAGAGCCAAAGCTAACAGACCCAGGAATGGGGCTGCCGTGCCCCGCCTGGAAATCAACCTTTAAGAAGTAAACAAACACACAATGAGGCCAAGGTGGGGAGGTGAAAGAAAGGAGGAAAGGCAGAGACATATTGGGGGCTGACTCCAATCTCAGAGTGAGGTCTACTCATGGATAATTCTGAGGAAGGGAAGAGGGACTTATGACTGCAGAAAAGATGCTCAGTTCATGGAGATTAAGCCACGAAAAATCACACCCGCAGCCACATGATGGGTAAAGGTGAATTTTCCTGATGTAGAAATACCAGCAAAGAACAACTAATACCTATAACCCTGGACCTCAAAACTGGAGCCACTGAGCACGTCAGCACAGCATAACATGTCCTCGTTTGTTTTCAGCTTTGGTTGCGAACACTGTGATCAAAAAGCAGCTTGGAGAGAAAGCGGTTTATTCAGCTCATAGGTCACAGTCCACTACTGAGGGTGTCAGAGCAGAAACTCAAGCACGGAGCCTGGAGACGGGAGCTGAAGCCAAGACCACGGAAGAGCACTGCTTACTGCCTGGCTCTCTACCCAAGACCAGCTACTTTCCCTACCCAGCCTAGGCCCATTGACCAGGGTGGACACTTCCCATAGTGGGCTAGGCCCTCACACATCACTCATTAGTAGTCAAGAAACACCCAGCAGACGTGCCCACAGGCCAATCTGGTGGATAAAATTCCTCAGTGGAGGTTCCCTCGTCCCTGAGGTCTCTAGGTTTGTGTCAGGATGACAGCTGACGCTGACTACGACACAGTCAAAGAAATGCAAAGTCAGGAAAGGCACCAATCCATTTTAAGAACAGTGGACCAGCAAAGATGAAGATGTTCTTGCACATGGATCAACCTTCAACACAGCTGACAGGAGGCTCAGCCTTGCCTACAGCTGACAGAGATGGCCACGTGACAAAGTCCTGCAGTTTTCTTCCAACGAAGCTGCTAATCTGAAGGACTCTAACCTCACAGGGTAAAGAACAAGTGAATTGTTTGTGTGCATGTTCGCAGTGGGTTACACCAACACAGACAAAACTAGGGCACAATTTCAGAACCTAAAGATGGGGGCCTCTGTTAGATGACACATAACCACAGCAAACATCCCACTTCCCAATGCGCAGATCTTTTTTCATGACAGACAGCTGGGAGGGCAGAAGAGGGGTTACAGGAGATGGCTCTATCAGTAATGTTGACATTGGTGGATGCCCGAGACTCACTGACCACCCTGGCCTACTCCAAAAGTTCACACCAGTGGGAGACCCTGTTGCAAAAAAGTAAAGTAGACAGAGCTTAACGAGCAACAGTCCTTGCTTGCACGCACATGTATGCACGCACATGTGCACATGCATGAGCACACACGCATGCACACACAAGTGATCTTTAACGATATTAAGCAAAATGACAAACAGTCCACAAATGCACATCATAAAGGTAAAATTAACAGATGAGTGAAAAGCACCAATGAGGCCAAGCCGCTTCAACCCAGTGTCGCAGCTGACGGCCAGCGAGGATGGCCTGGCCATCACATGGCAACAGTCTTGAGAAGGGCAGCAAGGGTACACGGGTGGTCACACCGACAGAACATGAGCTGACATCGTGCCATGCGGGACCACTCTTGCCTTAAGGAAGCACTGCCAAGGCATTCTTGGAGACGATGCATGCTGGGTAATGCAGACTGAAAGCAAAGGCAGAGCCAAACCCACCATCTGATTAGCACTTGGGGATTTGTTTCCAGTTTCTAAATCCTTCATTAGCAACTTCTAAGCCAGTCACTGGGGCTGGAGACATGGCTCAGTGGTTAAGAGCACTGGGTGCTCTGCCAGAGAACACAGGCTGGATTCCCAGCACCCTCATGGTAGCTCACAACCATCTGTAATTCCAGGTTCAGGGGATCCAATGCCTTCTGCCTCTTTGTGCACCACCTACATACATAGCCACAGACAGACAGACAGACAAGACACCCATGCACATTAAATAAATCTCTAAAGGAAAAGGAATACTCTTGACACTAAGGTAGCTGTCTGGCTGTGGGATCCCTGGGGCTCCCGCAAGCTGGACCATATTGTCTGTCACTGTCGGCCAGACTGCCGCATCGCTAGCCTGTCACAGAAGTGCAAAGTCAGTTTCTGTAATGAGCCACACGTTTACTGATGAGGGCCTGAGTTCCTGAAATCCAGTAAATACTAGGACTTCAGATAAACTTTAAGGAGAAATGGAATGGTAGAGAATTTCCATATTCAAACCCATTTCTAAAAAACAAAAATCGGCCAGGTGTGGTTGTGCACACCTTTAATCCCAGCACTGGGGAGGCGGAGGCAGAGGCAGGTGGATCTCTGTGAGTTCCAGGCCAGCCTGGTCTACAAAATGAGTCCAGGGAGTCAGGGCTACACAGAGAAACCCTGTCTTGAAAAAAAAAAACAGTAACAAATAAGTAAAATAAAATCAAACCAAAGCTCACACATGGCTCCAAACTTGCCTAATATGAATTCATCCGTTTACTGAGAACTCAGTGAACTTTAGCAAATGCAGGTTTGGAACGAGAACTGCTCCTCGCCTACAAACCACCAAGAACCATACAAACAGCACCCAACAAGGTGGCCTGTGCCATCTGTTACCTCAGGAGGAGAGAACATCCAGCCCGTACCTAAGTCTTAGTGTTACCTGAACACTAAGCACAGTCACCTTCCTACCAGTTAGATCAAGGTCCAGTCAGCATAAGCTGATCCTCACCACACAGTCCTGGCTGACACAGCAGTGAGCGTGGGACACTGGACACCAGAGCTCAGAAGCCACACAGTAATGGAGAATTCCAGAGACAAGGGTGCACAGTGCAAAGCGGTGTCTTCCCATGCAGATTCTTAATCTCCCAGCCCAGTGGAATTTACCAACCAGGAGCCGTTTTCCCCAAGTGGTGCTGCTTGGTGACAGAGGGCAGCCTGGTCCTGCTGGGAGAGTGGCATGGACAGCCTCCATGCACACATGTAGATGGTAGGGAGAGAAGTCGAGTCAGACATGGGGCGGGGGACCAGGGGGAGGCAGTTACAGAACACACAGAGGACAGGCAGGCAGGTAGCACCACACAACCTGACATGCCTGCGCACAGATGCAATCCCAGCGTTTGGGAGCAGGAGTCACAAGTTCAGGGCATTTTGAGCACTTTGAGATACATAGTTCAAGACCAGTCTGGCATACTAGAAACCCTGCCCAAACAGGAAAATCAACTTGAACTATTTTTAATACACCGCAAATTTTTTAAAATATCGAGTAAATACAAGCATGCATGGAATTAGCAGCATCACAGTGTTGAGCCTAAGAGAATGTAAAATACATTGATTTACCTGACTACACATCCCTACATGGGAAATGTCCCAAACACAAAAACACTTACAAAAAATAAAATAAAATAAAATAACTGTACTTGAAATCATAACATTAGTGTTACCATCCTGACCAAACATTATACAACTGTAAAATCACATCATATTAGAAACCAAGATTTCCAGCTTAAATTAAAACAAAAACAAAAACAAAAAACCAACTAATGTAAAACCACAGTTAGAAATGCCACCACAAGCAGGTAACATATTTTAAACAGGTGTTCACTGGCTCCGTCAATCAAAGATGGAAGTGGTAACCAGCCCAAGCCCAAGGAGAGCCAGACTCCTTAGAGAGCAAGCCGGCGCCAGATCCAGAGACAAGACATCCAAGCCGGAAACTACTGTCACATCACACGGCAGGACGCGGAGACCACAGGAGTCAAGACGCAAAGACCCAGGAGGCGACTTGCAGCCTTTAGAAAAGGAGCTGTTCTGTGCGGCACTGACTGACACAAGCAAATCATAAAATGCGTGCGCGTGGAAGATGCTCAAAGAAGCAGTCTTTGGAGACTGCTGAGCAACCAGCTCATTATTCTGCAGGACCAGTAAACAAATGAACAAAGCGTTTACCCTGCTTTTGCTCCGGTAAAACACACTAGATCGTTCCTCAGACGTCTTTCCAACAGAGGAGTCCTAAGTCCTAAAGACAAAAGACAAGGCTCGGGTGCCAGTGGAACCCAGAGCAGGCAAGCGTCAGAGAACGCTGCCGAAGCCTCAGGAAACCCACACAGGTCATGCTGGCTGTGCCCCAGCCACTATTGCTCCCACCTCAGGAGGAGACAGGTGAGTGATGGGATGGCTGCCTCTTCTCCTGGGAGGAATCGCTCCCCTGGTGGAGTTTGCCCTCCCTCAGGTGTCCAAATTGGGACCTGGTCAAACTTGTAAGCACACAGTACAAGAAACATACACGGCACGTTCAAAGATGACAATGTTTTTATGGTGTTTGCTAGAAAAGTTCACAGAACTCTTGAGTTCTTTGCTCAAATACCCATTTTGAAGATGGAAAAAGATGTAGGGGGCCTCAGTGCCGAGAGTGTGACAGACCAGTCAACCTGAGGCAGAAGGCGTGGCTTGATCCAAGTTCAATCATCTATCAAAAACTCGTGTCCAAGATAAAGACGACGAGCAAACTGTGAGCCTGACAGGCTATCAAGGCCTGACAGGGCCGGCGACGTGGTAAAGGTACTTGCAGCCAAAGCTGACGATCTGGGTTCAATCCCCCGGGGAACCTCTACATGCATGCTGAGGTATGCAGTCTCACATTTAGATACAACTGTAGGCATGTACACACACAAAGACATGTGAGAGAGATCTAAGTCGTTACTGCTTTCTGACATGGCGGATCAGGAAGTGACTGGACAACGACGTGGTGTCAGCGTTTCACCTCGTGATGACACAGAGGGAGAAGAGATGTACGTGAGTGAAAGGAAATCAGCTGTGAGTGTTTGGCTATCGCTGACAGGTGCACAGGCAGCCTGAATCACTCTACCAAAGTCCTGTTTGAAGCTTTTTAGACACACGTGCCTCCAAGCCTCCATCGCTGTGGCTACTTGGTGCTGATTTCGAGTCCCTCGTCACAGTTAGCTCCTGGGGAGTCTTTTTTAGAGGGTGGTCGTGTTTCCCATCATGGCATGTCTCTGTAACACTATCCAGCATGCCAAGGTTCTCCCAGGCTGGTGCCGGCATCTGACTACTCAGAGTACAGTCTTCCAGATCCTTCTCCTCTTGTGCTTAGAGGTTCCAAGAACAATCAGACCCACAACTGTCAACATTTCTGAAGCTAAGTTCCACGGCTCCCTGAAGTCACAGAGATGTAGAAGAAAGCAGAATTCACCTCAGGGCCACTATCTGTGCTGAGCGATGGAGAAGATAGAAGAACAGGGGCTTTGTCCATGAACTTAGGACAGCGCTGAGGCGCAGCATGCTTACCGCATGGCGCTGCTGGGCCTTTCGCTGGCACTGCAGCTGTTTCCAAAGTAGGAAGCCACATTAGGAAAGGTGAACTATGTAGGAAAGGGGACTCAAAAGCTCATCACAAGAAGGTAACTAGGAGCCAGGGAGATGGGCCTGTGGGTAAAACACCTGTTGAGCGAGCATAAAGATCAGATCAGATCCCCAGCAGCCAGGTAGCCAGGCCTGGCAGCCTACAACTGTAACCCCAGTGCTAGGCGCAGGGAGACAGAGACAGGAGGATTCTGGGAACGTGCTGGCCAGTCAGCTGACCAGGCCAAAGCTGCAAACACTATGATCTGTAAGAACCTCTGTCTCAAAATTACTATGGTGGGAAGCGATCAAGGCCGTCCTACCTTGTCCTGTAGAGATGTAAATGTTTGCTCACCCCATCACGGCAGTGAGGACACAGAGATATGACTCTGTCAAAGCCACACTTGGGGAAACAATGGGCTATTGGGGTTACTTACAGGAGCATGAGTGAAGAATTACTCACAGGAACATGGGTAACTCAAAGGCAACTGCATCAACCAAAAAGCCAACCCAACCTGAGTGTGGACTTAGAAAAGCTGCCATCTTTGCATGGTGTGCAGGCAGCTCAACAGGATGCAGGGTCTGCTCTCCTCAGCCACACTTACCACTTATGTAGCCTTGGGAAGAGAGAAGCCTTTACATCTGGTCTGTTTCAGGGACTTCCTGAGTCTTGTAAGTTTAGTTTAGTTCCTGAGCCATAAGCAGTCTGTCTCCAGGATGGAAGCTTCAAATCCCAGGAAATTACTTAGAAGCATCCCCACCTATGCATGCACAAGTGAGTACACCAAACACAAATGTGCATACAACACATGCACACATACACGAGAAAATAGCCAAGCATGTCTACATAAAGCCAAAAAAAGAAGGGCAAGCCTGCAATACAGAAAACTACTATACAGCTGCTGCTCTGTTCCAGCCAAACACCGTGAAAAACCCATCCCCAGCTCCGTTAGCAGAGGGACTGTGGGGCCCTAGACCTCATCTGACCACGGCAGGGCGTCCCAACACTATCTCCTGACAGAGCATGGAAAGCTAGTGCTTTCATCACAGCTCTGGATAACCAGGCACCTTCTCCAGTGGGGTCTCCTTTCTAGCTGCCCCCCTCCTCAGTCATATCCCCTTTCCCAGCCTTGATGTGAAAAGCACAGCATATGGGGCGTCTGCAGCTTGCTCACACACAGCAGTAACAACCCTCCTCCCCTCCCTGTGGCTGCCACCAGGAGAGGTTGACTAGGAAGCCTGTTGCTAGTCTACTTCATCCCCGTCCATCAGTGATGGCCGCCCCATGCTCAGGTGCAGCATTAGAACAGGCGGTGTCCAGGGACCAGTCCCCCGCCAGCCAGCCAGCTGCCCATCATAGAAGGCAAGGTAGAAACCCAGAACCCCCCTGGCCCAGTGCCAACTCAGGCATCAAAGAACGCAACGAGGAACCGGAAAGCCTTCCCAAACCAGCAGTAAGGAGAAAATGCCTCCTTTTCCAATGACAGTGTGGTGCCAGCCTACAAAATAGGAGATTTAATTATTATCAAGATCTTATGAGACGCCACCCGAGATGACGTCTACACATTGAGTTTCAGTTTTCAAGACGAAAGCACCATGGAGTCATCAACAGTGTGGGTAAGTGTGACTCCACCAAGCTGTGCAAGTAAGGAACGCATTTCAGCCATGAAGAGGCGCTTCTTGCAAAATGCCAACACTGGTGCCATGACATGGCTCAAGACCTGCAGTTCAGTCACTAGAACCTGCATGAAGGGAAGGACCAGCTCCACACACACACACACACACACACACACCATGGCACATGTGCACACACATCACAAACACACAGCAATAACGCTCAAAGAAAGCAGGGTGCTGCCTTAGCCACGCCACGCAGCGTCTGGCCTGGTGGGGACTTGGGGGGTAGAAAGGCCAACACTAACTAAAGGGAACAATCACCCCGCTATTATCTATCATTCATTTCTTTAAGAGACATGGAAACATAATTACCTGGCACAAAACAATGTATTAAATTTTTCTGACTTTGTAAAATATAATAGTATACTAAGAGTTTAAAAAATAACTCTGCTAAATCTCAGCCTCTTCACCACAAAACACTCAGTGAGCCTGTCCAAGGGGACTGTTTCCTTTTGTTTCCTTTAAAAATTTGTTGTCTCTCTTATATTACACCCTGACCACAGCTTCCCCTCCCTGCCCTCCCCCCACCCTGACCA
>OU015755.1:2486178-2499583 GCA_907169655.1 Acomys percivali | reverse complement strand
GTCTGTGGGGAGGACACAGGGGCGCACGTGGGGAGCCATGTCTGTGGAGAGGACACAGGGGCACACGTAGGGAGCCATGTCTGTGCCTTCCTATCCTGGAGCTGGGGAGGGGCCTGTGGTCTGGATGAGAACGGCTCCCATGGGCTCATCTGTGTAAATATGTTGTCCCTAGTTGGTGGAACTGTTTGGGCAGGATTAGGAGGTGTGGTCTTAGTGGAGGGGGTGTGTCCCTGGGTGGGCATTGAGGCTTCAGAAGCCCATGCCAGGCCCAGTTAGCATTCATTGCCTCCATTTTGCAGATCAGGATGTGAGCTCCCTGCCCTGCCTGCCTGCTGATGCCATCCCTGCCAGATGGACGCAGATTCTAACCCTGTGAACTCGGAAGCCCCGAATAAGCCCTCTTCTGTAAGTTGCCTTGGACATGGTGTCTTAGCACAGCAATAGAAAAGTAACTAAGACAGGGACCAAAGGAGCGCCACCAGCCTCAGAGGGGACACAGCCACACCACGGAGAGTCAAACCCCAGCCCTTCCATAAGAGCCAGGCGTGGCGACGTGCACACCTACATGTAAGCTCATGGCACACCATCTTAAGTTTGTGCTCCTGTGTGTAGAACAAGCTAGGAAAACAGGTAAAAACTGTAAAAGCTGAAAGCAGCTCCTGAGAGAAAACAAGAAGGCCTAACGGACAGCAGCCCGCTGTCCACTCATTGCTTCCCCAAAACTTCCATGGCTGGACGAGATGACACACACCTCTAACCCCAGCACTCAGACAAAGTTTCTCTGTGCAGCCTTTGCTGTCCTGGACTTTCTTTGTAGACCAGACTGGCCTTGAACTCACAGAGATCCACCTGCCTCTGCCTCCCTGAGTGCTGGGGTTAAAGGCATGTACCACCATGTCTGACTGAAAAAAAAATTAGCATTAAAAAAAAACATCTTTTTTTGGCGAATGGAGCTCAATTCAAATAATAAAAAGGTTTTTTTTTTTTTTTTTTTTTAACAGTGCTTGAAAAGAATAAAACCAGCCAGTGTTCCAGATGCTTCTGACCAAGATTCCAACCGTTAGTCACAGAACTGTAAATGCTCGGAGCTTGGCTGAAGATGATGCGACATGATCAAGATAGCAACAGGATAAAAGCTCATCAAAATGATTTAAGCACTAGGCGGGAAGCTGATGGGCTCTGGGGAAGGAGGGTAAATACGCTGGTTAAGAACTGTCCCACACTGACGCCTACAAAAGTGAGTATTTGCCTTAAGGAGACCCACTGTCTGGTCTGCTTAGATTTTTTTCAGTGAAAAGTATTTTGATAGATAGAGCTTTTCATTTTATAAATACATGGAGTTACTAAAATATCGTGGATTTTGTCTGTTCTTAAGACACGCAATTCAAATGTAAATACAGTGGAGCATTACTGAGGTAGAAACTCCTGGTGATCAGCGTGAAAGGACTGGGAAGAGCATGAAGGGTGCTGAGTAATGCACATCTTCAAAGGCTAGTACACTTTACTGTAAGTCATAAAGTGTGGATGCTGAGTAATGCACATCTTCAAAGGCTAGTACACTTTACTGTAAGTCATAAAGTGTGGATGCTGAGTAATGCACATCTTCAAAGGCTAGTACACTTTACTGTAAGTCATAAAATTGTGTAGAAGCCTGTGTTTGTGAAAACAGCATTAAAATCTTACAGCAGAAAAAGAAATGAATGGAAGCATTTTTATCAGCAGAGGGCGCTGCAGACCAGGAAATGACATCCAACAGCGGTTTCCATGGTTGCGAACTCAGCTGTTTTCCTACAGCCCAGTCCTATGGCCAGGAAGAACAGCACTGTGACTCCATGGGTCTCCAGGGTGACCGTGACCAGATACATAACCACAGCATGTCCCACTATGCACCAGGCTCAGACCAGCCTTCTGCCTTCTGGCCCCACACACTGTAAGGATCTATTGAGGACACAACCCCACTCTACGGGTGAGAACACCGAGGCTCCGCAGTGACTGTGATTTGCCCAGGGAGCAGATCTGGGCTCCCAACCCTACACTTGTGTATCCCACATAGGCTCCTCTGAGAGAGAAGACTCGGAAAACAGTCTGTTATGGGATGGAGTCTCACCAGCGAGAAGAGCCAGAGCCTGTAGCTTCCGTACATGAGCAGTAGCGCCATAACAGCGTGGGGACGCTCCCGCCGCAGGAGGAAAGACAGCGGTGGTGGAAGCAGACACAGGAAGACAGAAAACCCGAAAGGTGGTCAATCGCATGATTGACGCTTAGAAAAGTGATGGATTCGAAAACCAGGCGATGGGGACCTTCACGTCACTACGCCCGCCCCAGGTTCCCAGGGCGGCTTAGGGACTGTGCTCACGATAGCAGTAACTGTAAAGGCCCAAAGAATGTGCTTTAAAATATGAATGTTACTTACATATCCCAGTTGGGAGCTATCCGCAAATGCTGGATTAGCAAGTGGAACTAGAATTTAAAGGAAAAAAACATGAAAATGTAAGTTTAATTCAGAACAGCATCCAAGGCAGTATCTGAATTAACGGAATTTACCCGGCTGAGGTGAGAGTCCCTGCAGGGAGGTAATTGCTGACAGGCATGCAAACTCAGCCAGTGTGCCTTCAAGGTAAACATAAATAACTGGGCGCTGGAGAGATGGCTCAGCAGTTAAGACCAAGAGTTACTCTTGCAGAAGACCCAGGTTCAATTCCCAGCACCAACACAGAGGCTCACAAGCACCTGCAACTTCAGCTCCAGGGGATCACACACACACACACACACACACACACACACACACACACACACACACATGTACACACAGCCTGATGTACAAAATGAGTCCAGGACGAGTCTAGGACAGCCAAGTACACAGAGAAACCCTGTCTAGGAAAAAAACCACATCAGGGATGTAGCTCAGTGGTCGAGCACCTGCCTAGCCTGGGTAAGGATCTGGGCTCCCCGACTCCCCAAGTTCTAGTCCTTGGCTTACTGTTTGTATTGTCTGTTATAATGTTGGCAGCAGAACCCCGCATGTATGCACTGCAGACAGGCTAAGAACCCCTCTACTACCGAGCTCAATGGACCTCGCGCCAAGCCCTTGTCGAAGTATCTTTGAAACAGAAAGGCCAACTTCAGGCAGTGGTGTCCATAGAGGCATGGCCACCACGGAGTACCTACCAGAGGGGAATGGAGCAGCCTGGTGGCCACCTCCTTGTGAGTGGCCACCACACACAGATAGCACAGGAGGTTCAGCTTGGCCCTCGATGCCCCCGTGCTCTTCTCGCTGGAGTCGATCTGGGAGCACACCTGCTGCAGGAAGTCATTCCAGTCAGTGTCCTTCAGAACCGGCAATTTATCCACTGCAGAAAGAAGGAGGCAGACGGAGCGTGTGTGACGTGGGGAGGGCTGAGCGGGCGCCGTGTGAGAAGCAGAGCACAGAACTCAGAGCAAGGACAAGGACAAAACACCCATGACAGCGTCGACAGAAAACGACCAACCCCACCGCCACTCTGAGGGACGCTCCGCTCCACTGGCCTCCACGCAGGGGGACATCATGATGTCACTGAACAGCTGCCGATGACGATAAGAGCACGATTTCAAGTCAGGCCTAATTGGTGGGCTCCAGTCAGCAAGGGGCCCTGCCTCAGAAGAGGTGGGCAGCATGTCTAAGGACGACACTGGGGCCAGCCTCTCCCATAAGTGCTCACACACACACACGTGTATGTGCACCTACCCACACACATACAGGTGCATCCACACACAACTACCCACACTTATAGAAGTTACTGTCAAACATGTCTAGGTCAGAAGGGTGGCTGACAAGGCGTGGAGCTCCAGCCTACAGCTTTACATGCAAACCAAACCAAAACACCAGAAATAGCATCTAAGTGCAGAATTTGGCTTAGGTCTCTCTATAGACAGACCCGTTTATAAAGATTACAAGTGTTCTCTAACTCTCAGGGGAGGGACTGGGTGGTTCCCTGGGTTTTCACATGTAAAACCCACATGCCACACCATGATTTGGCTTCACCTGCTCCCTTAGGCACACACACACACCACCTCCACACCACCCCCCTGGGCTCAGCTCTCGGCCTGTGTCCACGAATGCGCCTGGCCTGCACAAACTTTTAAGAACTGCATCTATTGTGCTATTGTGAATTTCATCCCAATCACATCTCAGAGTGCCCGAGCCTCAGCAGAAAGCCATCTCACCAAAATCATCAACCCAAGGGAGGTCCAAATTGCTGTGGTTTTCATGGGCAGAAGGAAAACAATCACCAGCCTTTAGCTGTCTCCTCTCAGACACCATCCCCACAGGAGTGAGCCCCGTCACGTCCACACAGGGGTGAACCCTGTTACATTCCCACAGGGGTGAGCTCCGTCCCATCCCCACAGGGGTGAGCCACCCAGCCCTAAGCCCTGCTCCTCACAGCCCAGGTCCTTCAAGCCCAATCCCAAATCCGCTGACTGCTGCCACACAGGGTAGCACCATACAAGGCAGGCATCTCACTGGCTTTACCAGGAAAGGCCAGAAACTTTCCATCCACTCAGCCAGAAAAACAGGTCCAGCACCCCAGGAGCTTCCCCACAGAGGAAGGCCAACTGCTGGCCTGGCCAAGATGCGTGTGCAGCTGGCTGCTGGTGTGCAGGATGTGGCCCAACAGCATTGACAAGAAAACAGGTAATTTGTTATTCGTCACAGAAATGTTCCATTTGCAAGTAAATAAAATTCCTATTTCCATCTGTATACAAAGGGCAGCACGCCTGTGACCTTACCGAAATATGCCGGTAGATGCAGGATTTTTGGATCAAACTTGATTGCAGGTGGCTTCATTATCTACGGTAGGAAAGACACTGCTGAGAAACCTTCTCAACTCTAGCTATCTCTGTAGCCAAACACTGATCAGCAAGGCCAGGAAAGAATGCTTAACTCTCATCAAAAGGATGCAGGCTGGGGTGTGGGGCGTACCCCGTGGGTGGCCCAGCCCTTGGAGGGACAGGCAGAAGGGCTGAGGGTTTGCCTGGGCTACAGAGACCCTATCTCAAGGCAGAGCAAGGAAAAGAACTCAACAGTGTCCTGTGAGATGAAAGGAAGTAGATATAGATTGTTTCTTGAGGCAGAGTCACTAAATATGTGACTCTGTCAGCAGTGGATCTCTGACTGGAAAAGAAGGCAAATATATGTTAAACAATAAAATCCTTAACATTTAACAACTCAGGACAAAATTATAGACAGGTACCTCATAGAGAGAAATGTCTTAAAAATAAAGGAGCAAGTTGTTAGGCTGGCATGGCGTGGGCAGGGTCAGCGGCGGGTGGGGGGTTGCTGAGGTGTGGCGTGGGCAGGGTCAGCGGCGGGTGGGGGGGGGGGGGGGGGGGGGGGGGGCGGGGTCAGGGGCGGGGGGGGGGGCTGAGGTGTGAAAGGACAGTTAGGACTTGATGGCTGTTTTGAGAAGTCATGTGGGGAAGACACCAATGACCGACTTTAGAGTTTGGATCAGCAGGGCCTCCTCTTTGAGAGCTGCCCAGCCACCCTGGGTCTGACGCCTGCAGAACTGCGAATCGCTGTCTTTTACCCTCACAGACAGAAAATGTTCTTGACAAAAATGATGCAATGACAGACTTACTCAAGTCCGATGCTCTAAATCATGTTTTTCCAAGCACAAGAAACCCTTGGATAAACCTTAACTAAAGACACTCCATAAAAGACCTGAGCATCACTCAGCTAAGGGTTATAGTCAGGAAAACCTAAGAAGTGTTGCAGGCCGTGACAGACACCATAGGAGACAGAGGAGGCTCCAGTGTGACCAAGCAGAGCAGGATGAAAGTCCACACTGCAGTGACACACAAGCGAAGGGAGAGCAGAGGGCTGCAGAGAGTGTGGCCATGCGGCACCCAGGACAAGACGACGAGGAAATGAGATAGAGCGAGGCAGAGACTGCTCTGATCCCCAACACCCCACACAACACACATAAACACACACACACACACACATACACTCCCACAACACACCCACACAACACACATAAACACACACACACCCATACACTCCCACAACACACCCACACAACACACATAAACAAATACACACACACAACACACACACACCCATACACTCCCACAACACACACTCCACAACACACACACACACCCCACACACAAACACACACCTATACACTCCCACAACACACACTCCACAACATATGCCCACAACACACACAGACACAACACACACACTCCCACCACACACACACACACAACACACATACACAGCCCTCAAGTTCCCAGCACAACCCCAGTGGGCGTCTCTCTGCACCTTGGGATTGTCAATAATTGGGGTGATCACAAGATCCGAGTCTGTGTAGATCAGTTCTCTCATCTGGGATTCCAGGGCCCCCTGGCTCAGGTGCCCACCAGCCATCTGGAACAAGAGCAAAAGTCACACTTTGAATGTAAAGGAGAGTTTCAGGCCAGCTGCTGAGAAGGACATTTGTGTCCACAAACTTCAATGGCTGTGAAGACACTGTCAGCCTGACCAGTCTTCACACAAATCACATGTTACCATGAAGAATGTCAGAAAGCAACTGGCCAGTCACACCAGCAGTTCTCACCACTGGGCTGGTCAGGACCACACTGCAGACCTCCCACACTGTGAGGTACAGATGACTTCGCACTGCCAGGGTCTGGCTTATTTTGTTTCTGAAGATGCGCATCCACAAAACATGATGCAACTACTTCTGTCTTACTGAATGCTCACCAATTTAGTTTTAGGGTTTTAAAAGTCTGACTGAAGTGCTACAGCTTCTAAAGAATTAAACACTGAAATGTATATCATTTGCATTGTGTCTGTGGGAGTTGCACAAGCATACATATGTACACACATACATTATGCATATGGACATAATAAAACAACTAATGACTATTTATTCTGTAATTCGATTTACATGCACTGTCCAGAACAGGCAAGCTCAGGAAGACCCATGGAACAGAGTGAGGAGAAGCGGAGAAGATGGAGCATGACAGCAAAGTTACGAGGCTGCTTTGTAGGATCATTTTAAAAGCCCTCTAAAGCAGTGGCACATGCCTGTAATCCCAGCACTCAGGGAGGCAGTGGCAGGAGGATCTCTGTGAGTTCAAGGCCAGCCTGGTCTACAAAGGTAGCCCAGGACAGCCAAGGCTACACAGAGAAACCCTGTCTCAAAAAACTAAAAAATAAAAATAGTAAGTTCTCTAATTGGCTGGAATAATGTTCTCCCAACTTGTGAGTCCAGTAAAAGTCCATGAAACATCCACTTTAAATTCCAATTGTGTGCCAGGCGTGGTGGCACACGCCTTTAATCCCAGCACTTGGGAGGCAGAGGCAGGTGGATTGCTGTGAGTTCGAGGTCAGCCTGGTCTACAAAGCGAGTTCAGAACAACCAAGGCTATACAGAGAAACCCTGTCTTGAAAAACCAAAAAAAAAAAAAAAAAAGCGAGTCCAGGACAGCCAAGATAACATAGAGAAACCCTGTCTCAAAAAACAAACTAACAAAACCAAACAAATAAATGAACAAAAACCTCCAATCGTACTCACATCATGAAACGTCCTCTTTAAACTCCGATTGTACCCATGTCATGAAACATCCACGTTAAACTCCAAGTGTAGCCATGTCAATTACACCTCAATATAATCACCTCAAAGCAACTTCCAGGGACTTGTCCTCACTAGGACAAGCAGTGGTGATCAGGGGTCACACCACGGTCTGTCACCATCGGGGAAGGGCGACCAGCGGTGATCAGGGTCACACTACAGTCTGTTACCATCAGGGAAGGGCGACCAACGGTGATCAGGGTCACACCACGGTCTGTTACCATCGGGGAAGGGTGACCAACGGTGATCAGGGGTCACACCACAGTCTGTCACCATCGGGGAAGGGCAACCAACGGTGATCAGGGTCACACCACAGTCTGTTACCATCGGGGAAGGGCGACCAGCAGTGATCAGGATCACACCACGGTCTGTCACTGTTGGGGAAGGATGACCAGTGGTGATCAGGGGTCACACCACAGTCTGTCACCATTGGGGAAGGGCAACCAGCAGTGATCAGGGTCACACCACGGTCTGTCACTGTTGGGGAAGGGTTCACACATCAATGTAACTATTTTTACGAACTTCTGTAACGTTTGATAAGCCCCATGGCTGCTCACCTTGGATAAAGGAGAGGTCTTCTGTGGTGAGCTGGGGTCCTGAGCCTCTCCAAGACTAAATTCCCCCATGGCACTAGTCCTTGGAGTGGGCCGTGAGCTGGAAAACACATGACAGCTCACCGTCACCATGCTGCAGAACCGATGCCCTCCACTGCCTCTCTCCCGGCAGCGAGAACGGTGTGAAGATGGCTGGACTCCATGCCTCTTGAGACACTCAGCATAGAAAAAGCTCAAGACCTAATTTGTGTTTAATGGTCCTGAAACCTTTGCAGCTGCTTCTTTTAAAGAGTGTTGGGGCGTGTGCCACTCACACACGTGCCACTCACACACGTGAAGGTCCAAGGACACCTCAGCATGGGCCATTCTCCCCCACACTCAGGCCTCCCGGGTGTGTGGCAAAAGCCTTTTTCCACTGAGCGTCTCACTGGCCTGTAACTGCTGCAGGTAACCTGGGTAACGGCCACTTATGTCTGGGTCGCATGCCACCAACAGTCTCCTCTTCTGTAATATTTCCTAGGTTATTGTTTCATCAGCATCTGCTAATGACACTCCGTGGCTTTGATGATGACGTTTTTGTGCATGTGCACACACCTGTTACCTACCCTCTGCTTCCCCCTGTGTCCCCCCACGTCGCCCCCGTCTTGACTCCTTCTTCCCGGCAGCTTCCCTTTCACTTGCATGTCCACTTGGGGTGTGGACCACTGACGCTCCTTAAGGTTTGCTGCAGAAGCACAGGTTGGTGGTTTCTTTTCTAGCTGGGAACCCTGAAATATGAGCTTTATTATCTCCTGGCCGCTGGTGGTACGAGAGGATTAAGGCTGAAGTAGATGGAACGGTCTACGCAGGACAGAACAGCCACCGTGCGTGCCGAGCCTTTTCTCCTTGCTCTTTCTCTGACAGGAAGAGATGTCGCTGAGCAAGCGCCTGCCAGCATGATGCTTTTGTCCCCCACACCACGCCTGGATCTCCTGTCTTCATTTTTCATGACGTTAAAAAGCCTCCCTTTCATCAGAGTCCACTAAAGTTACCTCCTTCAAGTCCCCAAGGATCAGTCTCCTCCGGCTTCTGTTCACTGGGTCACTAGATGGGCTCCTAACATCAAGCGTACCTGATATTGGTTCTAAAAGAGCCCCTTTAAAGCACTTAAATATGTACGTAAAATAAAGTTAGCATGCTTGACACTCAAATATGCACTCAAATTTAACACATTATTATAGTTTCAAATGAAATAAAACCTCCTATGTAAGGCTTTCTTTTTCTTTATGACACTGAGGGTTGAACTCAGGTCTTTGAGTATTCTAAGTTATACACCCAGAAAATCTAAATCTACTGAATGTTAGAGGTTGTCATACACAGGCCCCTAATCACTTAAACATAAACTGGGTTTTTAAAAATATTTTCTTTATTCTTTCAATGCTTATAAATACTGCTTGAGCCTCACATACAATATATTTCAAGAAAACGCAGCACACAGGCTGTAGGTGTCACTCATTAGGAGGTGACACTTGGCATCACACATGTGGGTGCAGAGGGAGGAAGGCCGTGGAGGAAGGAAGAAAGGGAGGAGGGATTCAAACAACCAAAGAGACATACAACCTGTCCTCTCTGTAAAACCTTACTGAGGGCCAGGCGTGGTGGTGGCACACACCTTTAATCCCAGCACTCAGGAGGCAGAGGCAGGCGGATCACTGTGAGTTCGAGGCCAGCTTGGTCTACAAAGTGAGTCCAGGACAATTAAGGCTACACGGAGAAACTCTGTCTCTCAAAAAACAAAAACAAAAAACGAAACGACCTTATTCAAATAAGGGAACTGGACTTCTGAACTGTTTCTTTGCTTGTTTGTTTTTGTTTTGTTTTGTTCTGCTTTAGAGAAACCCCATTGTCTAATGGTGACATTTAGGACACTGCAGCACCAGGACTGGCACGGAGGGACACCTGGGTGACCCCACAGACCCCACGGCGAAGAGGTGAGGAAGGCGACCATCACACAGAATCGTCCCAGGGCGCAGGCAGGGTGAAGGCCGTAGAAGAAGAGTTGTTGGAGAGACTGGCTCCTAGCACGGCCAAAACCAAGCTCCCACACGCTGCTCCAGTGCCAGCCCCTGATGCAGCTGCACCAACTGTGGCGGCCCCAGCGCCAACACACCTGGCTGCTGTGTCAATGTCCCAGGAGCTAACACTGGTCTGGAATTCCCATCTGGGGAGGGGAGCCGCTGCAGCAAGGCTGTTTAGATGTGGCCTCTGGTTACTCAGGAGGGAGGCAGACAGGCCTGACTAGACCCCTAGTACAGGAGCAGATCAGAACTGGAGACCGAGCAGTATCTTGGTGGTCTGCAGTTTTTAACCTCCCAGCTTTAGCCCTGGTCTGAGCACTCAGCCCTCCACCCAACCGACTTCTGAAATTTTAAATTCATTTTTATCAGAAAATAAAGTCCCGTGAGAAAATCTTTTAATATTTACAAATACAAAAAATAAGCAACTTTTTGAAATTATATGTATATGTGTGTCCGTGCACATGAGTGCAGGGCCCACAGAGGCCAGAAGAGGGTGTCTGATCCCTTCGAGCTAGAGTTACAGACAGTTGTGAGCTGCCCAATGTGGGTGCTGGGTTTTACATACCTGAGGAGGAATATGGACTCACTCAGCTGACCTCCCATGCCACTCTTGGGCCTCAGCTCAGTCGCGTTGTCTATAGTAGGAGAGCAACATGTTATCCCAAAGGCATGGAAACCACCGTGAGCCAACTGTGACGTGGAGAGACACGGGAAGAAGAGAGCAGACACGGGTGGGGGCCACAGCCCACAAACTACTCACACAAGGCTTACCTAGCCTGAAGGACTGGCTAAGCCGATGAGCTCCCTTCTGCCCTTTCATGTGTCCATTCTGAGGGCTCTGCAGAAGCTCCCTGGAGTCACGTGGCCCAGAACATTCCATGACATTTCTGCTGCTTGACAGGAAAAATCAACACAAACTCACTTCAGATGCCCTGTGGTTTTGCAAATAACACAAAAGTGTGTCTTACCCTGTGAAGTCACAGAACCAGGCCAGCACAACTTTCCACAGAGCAGCCACAGTAGGCCTTCCTAGATGCCAGGGGGCTGCACCTACAGGTCTAAAACCCTTTCTCAAATAGCCAGTAGCCGACAGGCATGCAGACACCTGAGAGAGTCTGGACACCACACACACACACACACACACATACTACACACACACACATACACCACACACATGCACACACACTATAGACATACCATACACACCACACATAAACACACACACACCACACACTTGCACACACACTATAGACGTACTATATACACACCACATACCACACATGCACACACACACACACACACCACACACACTATATACACACATACACACACATATGCACACACACTATAGACATACCATACACACCACACACATACATACACACACATGCACACACTTTGGAGATGAAGCATTAAGGTCAGAGGTATCCTGGGCTTGTTGACACCAACAGGCAAGGCCTGGAGCCCAATTTGCCGAGCCCCATGGGTTTCTCCAAGGCTTAGAGTCTAAGTGGTGCTTATCCTGTGCTGGCGGAACCCCGCGGGGGTAGGTGGAGGGGAGGGGGGTAGGTGGGGAGGGGGAAAGGAGCTCCAGCCCAGCTCTGAGGCCCCACAGAGGACGGCAGTAACGAAAACACAGCTGTGCGCCACAGACGCTCACAATGAACTAACTCCGACTTCTCTCCACAGCACACTGAGTCTGGCAAGACTGAAAACAAGCAATCCTCTCCTAGGGAGCAAACAGGGAGGGAAGGTCACCAGCACCGCCCCTGTGCCTGTGCCCAAGGCTGAGAGAGTTTATAGTAGTCAAATGCCTGCGCAGGACACACTAAATGACTCCGGTCACACATGGTTGCCAAAGCTCAGGGCTTTGAAACTCCTAACTTTGGGGTCACTTGTGCACACAGCCATGGAGAGCCAGCAGGACACCAAGTTCATTACAACAGCCGGGCTGACAAGGACCCGTTATGGCACCTCCCTTCCCCATCTCACGATCTTTAGGGGAATAAATGCTAGTGATTCGAACACTGGTCCTATGGTTTCTACAAAGCAGGAGCCCAGGTCATGTCTGCCCACTCACTCTTCATGGCACACCTCACTGGACAAGGGTCAACACATCCTGCCTTATGCTCAAAAGGCAGGCACCCACGTGTGCCCAGGAAACCAGACTGTGGCACCACACTAGACTCCTGACCGGAGAGAAAACAGGAAGTGAACAAAACAGAGAGCTAGAGTAAAGTGGTCCTGAGAACCCGTAAGTGGTAGCCAAGGTTGAGCAACAGAGGCAGGGGCATGCCACCTAAAGCTGACGTCTTCGGAGGCCAAATCGGAGTCTTCTCTCCGCAGGGCGTCCGTCCAGAAGGGGTGCTGCAGGACTGCTTCCCAGGATAACCTTTAGGAAACAGGAAGCACAGCTCGTTAAGGAGACCCTGACCTGACGTGAAGAGCGAGTGGCATCAGCTCCTACCATCTGTGAACGTCACCTCAGCAGCTGATTCACATCAGCCTTTCACTGTGACACTTTTCAAGCGAAAGAAAAAACATCAGAATCATTAACAGCTGCAGAACAAAACTAAGAACTTGAAGTTTCAAGTTCTCAACCCACAGAGCCCAGTGAAAATGTTCTTGGGTTTTCCCACTAGTGTGTGAAGGGACTCTGTTGGCAATTTGAAATTTGAAAGTAAATCCCTTGTTACCAAACGGCAGTTCTCATCTTACAGAATGAGCATGCTTGCTTTAGTTGGGCGGGTGGTGTGAACGCGAGCTGCCCCTCAGACCCATGCGTGTGCACTCACTCTCTTAAAACGCGGGGCCTGGCTGAAAGGAACAGGGTCATGGGAGGAAGGTCCAGGCCTAGATGGCCATAACCTTGCCCTACCCCTCCTGGCTGCTCTCTGACTTCCTGACGGACACAATGTGACCGGCTGCACGTGCTTTGGATGCTGTGCCCAACACACTGCGAAGCCTCTTTCCTTTTCCCAAATGTGACCACAATCAACCTTCCTAGTTTACCTACTTTGCCAGGCTTCTGTCACTGTGGCAAGAGGCACTCCCATGAAGCTGCCCCATCACTTTCTAAGTGTGCACACTGCACTGAAGGAGCTGAACCTATCACCGTCTAAGTGTGCACACTGCACGGAAAAAGCTTAGCCCATCACTAAGTGTGCACACT
>OU015755.1:2465812-2485700 GCA_907169655.1 Acomys percivali | reverse complement strand
AGGGAAGAGGTCCCCACCCCTCAGCCCCCCAAAGCTGTCCGTGCCATGTGACAGGGAGGAGGTCCCCACCCCTCACCCCCCAAAGCTGTCTGTGAGTGACAGGGAAGAGGTCCCCACCCCTTACCCCCCAAAGTTGTCCATGCCATGTGACAGGGAGGAGGTCCCCACACTTCACCCCCAAAGCTGTCTGCACCTTTTCTGAGGATCCTTTTGCAGCAATCCATCCAGCAAGTTAGTGAAATCTGAAGATGCTTTGGGGAAGGACGAATCTGTGAACAAATGATTTTCCAAAATGGAGAAGCTGGTGTGAGGAGCCTGTAAACATCGACTTTACGTTACTGTCCGTTAGCAGCGTTTAAAGCAACAGCGCTTCGGTGTTTGAGATTGTTTTAACAGACACACTGAACCCATTCGCCACATCAGCCTGCGAGTCACAAGGACAGATGTGCAGAGACAAGACACAAACCTTTAACCCAGATCTCGCATGAGCGCGCCTGATGCCTCTGTCTTAGCTCCCCAGGAACGTTCCCTCCCTGAAATAACCACACTGAGGGCCGGCGGCCCGACCCATTCACACCCAGTCTTCAGTGGACAGCTGGACCTTATGCTCTGAGGCAATCCTAACTTTGCAAACCTTGCCCTGTCATGCCCTGCACTGCTGGTCCTGGCAGCACCTCTTTTCTTTGGAAAATGTTCAACAGAGAAATAACAAACAATGAGCACCGTCCCTGTTCCGCAGATCTCACAGAAGGATGTGTGCCGTGGCCACCTCCAGTCTGTGGCTGTAAGAGGACAGGACAATGACAACTTGAGAAGCAGCTGAGTATGGTTCCTTCAGGCGCTGATGCACAGAGTGCTGGGCACTGCGGCCGCAGCCTGAGGAGAAGCTCTGTGCAGAGCCACTAGCCAAACACAAGTATTAGATTCACCTACAGACCTGAGAAATGCCCCATTTCTTCCCACTGAGAAGCAACCCAGAAACAACCACATGGGACAGGAATACGCACACAGACGTACACGCTAATTTGAAGCTGCTATCACTTGTAGCTTTGGTGGCCGTGATGGTGACCAGCCTCGGGTGAGGTGGGTTTCCTGTCAGGTAAGGTGCTTCCATATCTCACCTACCTTTTGGAATTGGTGGCGGCGGGTCTTCATACAGAATCTTCTCAACTAATTCTGACACCCTGTCTGAGAAGAACGGGGGTTTCCCTGAAATCAGAGTAATTGCAGAATCAGTCACCATCCACACTAATCCCAAACGAAGCTACAGGCATGGCAGGGGCATCACATGACCGGAAACAGATGTAAAGGCGCTCACTAACCGCTGCAGCCTGGCAAGCACACCAGGTTGCAGACTTCCTTCCTTCCCAAATGCAAAATTAACCTTCCAGATCAATATTCAAGTTCACACAGGGCCAGCCCCTCAGGACATCTGAATCATGCGCTGCTCACAAGCCACGGGAGGCTTTCTACGTGGACCTCAGTGGTCAGAACATTTCAACTCTGCAGTCATGAAGACCACTGTGTGTCAGAGCGCTCCAAGCACCTCCAGCAGCCCAACAACAGCACTTTAGTTGAAATGGTGTACACAAAAGTTGTCTACAACCAGTTGTGTGACACCTGCTAGGTCAGGCAACTGCAAACACTAAACTCGTAGTTTGCTCTTGGTTTTAGTATGGTTTGGTTGTATAATGAACCAAAAAGCGATCACCTGAAAACATTTCATAAAGCAGACAGCCCAAAGACCAGAGGTCACTGGGGACGGAGAAGTCAGTCCCCTTCACAATTTCTGGAGCAGCATAGATCGGAGAGCCTGCAAACAAGACAACAATGGCTTGCGGATGCAGCTGGGTCATTTCCAGCACAAAGAGCCACCGAGATGGAAAGACACAGGGAGTGCAGCCTGTAGCATAAGCATAGAATTGCTAGAGCTGGTGAGATGGCTCAGTGGGCAGAGATGCTTGCTACCAAGACTGAAGGCCTGAGTTCAATTCCCCAGACCCATATGACAGAAGAGAACAATCAAGTTGTCCTCTGACCTCCACTCACTACGGCACAGACATGCGCACATGTGCATATGTGGATGCGTGTGCATCGAATGCAGGTAGAAGCGAGGGGTTGCCATGACATTTGGTGGCTTCCTCTATCGCTCTCTACCTTATTTTTTAAGGCAGAGTCCCTCACTTAAGCTGTGACTCACTGGTCTGACTAGCCTGTCTGCCCCACCAGCCCCAGGGATCCCCCTGTCTCTGCGCTCCTGTACTGGGATTACAGGTGCATGCAGGCACAGCCGGCTCACTTCACATGGCTTTTTGGGGAATCAAACTTAGGTCCTCCTGATCATTCAGCAAGCATCTTACACACTGAGCCACACCCAGCCCTAAGCACAATAACCCTGATACCGCTAGCTGGCCCCATCTCATCACTGTCAAACCCACCTGCCAGGAACAAGCCCCGAGAGATCTGCCTGGACTACAGAAATCAGCTACCCCATGAGGCTGAGCGCACTGAAGGAGCCATTGGTGTGTGCCTGACACGTTCTGAGCGTTGAGTGAGCTGGCCCTGTTCTGGTGGGTGGTGAGAAGGTGCCCACTTTGTCCGAGACATCTTGTGCTGACACCGTCAGACCGCAGGGACGTTTCAAGGCAAGCATGAAGCTCCTCTATCGTGCCTCTCAGCACGTGTGTGAGCGAGTGGTGAAGCAGAGAGCTCGTGCCACCTCCTAAGCGCACGGCTGGGATACGGCACGGGGTGGGGGTGGGGGGGAGCTCCGGCCCGCCTACCTCTGACTCGGCTCTTCATACTTCTCTTTGGTGCATTTTCTCCACTGTCACCACTTCCTTCTTCTGTTGCTACCAACGCAAAGAACTCCTCCAGACTCTCCCCTTCCATCTTGGCCAGGCAGAAATTACTGAACTTCAGTGTTCCGGGCCCTTCCAAGAGAATCTGCAAAGGTGGGAAGAGCCACAGTGTCTTCAGAGACAGGCTTGAGGCCGGGCATGGTGGCGCACGCCTGTAATCCCAGCACTCGGGAGGCAGAGGCAGGCGGATCTCTGTGAATTCAAGGCCAGCCTGGTCTATAAAGCAAGTCCATTATAGCCAAGGCTGCACAGAGAGACCCTGTCTCGAAAAACAAAACAAACAAACAAAAAGAGATAGGATTGCAGGCATGAGCCATTCTGGTCGGCTCTGAATGGTATTTCTTGATATACGGAAATTCTATAAAATTCAAATTTCAAGGTCTATAAATGACACCCATACATTTGCATATTGTCCCTGGCTGCGCTTGTGCTACAGTGACAGCTGAGTGGCTGCAGCCCTGGGTTGGGTTTGTGGACACTGCAGAGTTTCTAAGCTCACCACAGTTTCCTTTCAATCCCTGTTTCCATCCCCACCCGTCTCTGTAGTTCCATCTTCATCTAAAGATGGCTGACAAAGCAAAGCCCAAACTAAACACTCAGCTTTCACTTCTCTGCCTAAGGGACAAGCAAACCCAAACCGGTGATGTGTGCAATTCCTCCGATGCGTGTGGCGTCAGATGCCACTGACTTAGAAACACTGCAAATACCACAGAGAAGGAAGCCAGAAGGGGAGGTGGTGACTCAAGCCAGAGTCAGCCTGGGGCCAACGGAGAGCAGAGCAGGCTCTCCAATCTTGACTATGAACCTACAGAGGCATCTCCTCGTGGCCAGCAATGCTGTTAAAACACAATACTGTCTGCACCATCAGGAATACTATACAGTCAAGAATACTACTATCCAACAAAGGCACAGCCATGAAGGAGCGCTGGGAATAAGTGCTAGAGAGGACTGTGCTGAGCTGACCATTCACAGCACACAAAGCAAGAGGGGAAAGAGCAGCGAGGAAGGGCTGGAGAGATGGCTCAGAGGTTAAGAGCACTGTCTGCTCTTCCAGAGGTCCTGAGTTCAATTCCCAGCAACCACATGATGGCTCACAACCACCTATAATGAGATCAGATGCCCTCTTCTGGTGTGCAGGTATACATGCAAATAGAACACTCATATACATAAAAGAAATGAATAAACCTTTTTTAAAAACAAACAAACAGGGCTGGAGAGATGGCTCAGTGGTTAAGAGGACTGACCGCCTACTCTTCCAAAGGTCCTGAGTTCAATTTCCAGCAACCACATGGTGGTTCACAAGCATCTGTAATGTGATTTGATGCCCTCTTCTGGCCTACAGGTGTACATGCAGGCAGAACACTATACATAATAATAAATAAATATTTTTTTAATTAAAAAACAAACAAACAAAAATGACCCTGAGAAAGCCCCTGGAGTTGAGACCTGAGAGCTCAGGAGTTACCTTTCCGGGACAGAGATCACAGAAAAGGATGCCCAGCCTGTGGAGGTGGTGCAGGCCTGTGACCAGGTCCACCCCAAACACTCTCACAACATCTTCTGGAAGGTTCTTGTCCTGAGCAATCACAGTTTCTAAAGAACCACCTATGGGAAACGATCTGGGATCAGCCACCAGCCAACACCGCCACCCCCCCCCCCCCCCCCCCCCCCCGGGGCCAGCCCCACCAACCCCTGGCCTGCACCGCCACCCGCACCGCCACCCCCAAGCCAGCACTGCGTCTGGCGCCCACACTCAGGCTCTCACTGGCATTCCTACCTGTGCACAGCTCCACCACCACCCAGAGATGATTGCTGGTCTCATACCACTCGTGAAAAGTTACAATGTTCTTGTGTTTGATTTCGTGGGTGAGACGGACCTACCAAAAAAACACAGCATTCACTCCGCATTTAACTGGAACTCAAAAAACAAACGGTGGGGTTTTTGTTTTGTTTTACAGCCATCAGAAGTGTTGGTTCTCAAGGTGGACACGGGGAAAAGCTAATGATGAGTGATCTTAACGAGCATCATGAGTGTGCGAGCGCTGGCAGCAAAGAACTACTTATGGTAAATGGGTAAAGGCAACATCCAAATGGCCAGTGCTGCCGAGGAACCACGATGCTCTGTGCTGCTGTAATGGCGTAAAGTCCAAAGACACCCAATGGAGCTTGAAAATGCCTTAAGCTAAAGACGCACCGAGTGGTTTTTGGTTTTGTTGGGGGCTTTTGGGGGGGGGGCGTTGGCTTGGTTTAGGTTTTTTTTTTAAAGACAGATTTCCTGGACTCACTTTGTAGACCAGGCTGGCCCGCAACTCACAGTGATCCGCCTGCCTCTGCCTCACGAGTGCTGGGATTAAAGGCGTGCGCCACCTCCATCCAGCTGCATTGAGTTTATTTACATCACCCACAAGCGTGGCTCGCCCTTAGCAGCCCTAAGCACACCCGGGCAGGTGCCTAGCTAGAAAACATGTCTTCACCCTCTGCAGACACCTGCAGTATGTTTCTGAAAGTCACTGACACAGATTTCCTATGCAAGACGCCAGGTCACTCTGTGCTGACTTCTTCCTCTTCTACTTCCGGCAAACTGCCAGAAGCTGAGGAGACTCCAAAGGGCCTGAAGCAGAGCCACACATCGAGGACAAGGGCAGCTGATGGTGGCAGGGGCCCCCTTACACTTGCGGGACCCCGCTTACGCGAGAGAAAACAAACACTCAGCCTCAGGCGATTGCAGCGCAGGAGCTCACGCAGACACCACCCCTCCCTCTGGGCCCTCTTCACACAGCAGAACGCAAGAGTAATGTCTGTTCTCTGAAGCCTCACCGTCAAGGCCGCTGGCTGGTCACCTCTCCACCCGCAAGTCCTCAGCCTTTACCTCATCAGCTGCACTGCACAGTTGACTTCTCTTTGCCTTGCATCTCTTCCTGTCTCTGACCCCCCCCAGGGCCCCCCGCTGTCACTGCCGGCAGCTCTGGGGTGCTGCCTCCTCTCCACTGCTGGGTCTCCATCCGTCTCTTCACGCTGTAATGGAGGAACCCAGCCCTGTCCCACCTCCCTTCACTGTGACCTAACACTGACTCTGACATCGATGCCCACGTTGGCATCTCTGCCCCAGACGTGCTTCTAACTCACACCCAAACACCCAAAGTCTTCCTCACAGTCCCCCGGTCGGACAGCGGGCTCCTTGAGACCAGAACCACGCCTGCTCGGCTCTCACGCCTTCTTCCCCTCAGGAACTGACACTGCTGCTCATCTACCAAACGCCCAACAAACCTGTTGCTCTTCGTGCAACCCTTGTGTCTTATCAATGTCCAAAACATCAGCTCCACTTCACAGAGGGCCCCACGCTCTGTTTACACAACACTCAGAACCCACAAGGCTAATTCCTACCGTGAGGAGGGAGAGTCCGCAGGATGGGAGGGAGGCAGGCCTCTAGAATTCTGCCTGTGTTACCTGAGTGGACGCCATCGGCCAACACTAACCTACACGGACAAAACACTGAGCAGCTGGCACATGAGCAGCCCGCTCCGCCGTCACGGGCACAGAACCAGGAGCTGAGTGCGCTCTGTGCTTTATTCAGACAGGCAATCTGGGAAGACAGGGCAAGCATTACCAAGCCCCTTCTTGTCCTTCTGGTCTCATCTTCTGTCATTGTCCCCACCCTGTGTCTGTGGCAGAGACGCCTCCAGGCTCACAGTTAACTCAAAATGACCTGTTGGCAGCAAGAACAGTCCTTCCCCCCAGAATGAAGTACAAATGTGTTCCTATAATATGAGATACACACTGGGCCAGCAAAATGGCTCAGTGAGCAAAGGGCTTGCTGCCAAGCCTGGTGATAGGAGTTCAATCCCCGGGACCCAGCCCAGGGGCTGCATGCTGGAGCATCTTCATGGAGGTCATTTCCCTCTGCCGTCTAAGTCTCAGCGATAGAACCTGGGCTCATCAAATTGGTGGCGGGTGCTTCCCCACCGAGCCGTCTCAGCAGCCCTCACACACCAACTCTTAAAATGAATGTCAACTACAGACCCCCTTGCACCAAAGTGGGAAGAGCCGGCCACGCCTAGGCAAGCTCATCACTCATTACTCAGGACGGGCAGCACCAGGCAGAGAGATGGGGCCCTCGTCCAGGGTGAAACGCTGACTGTGGATGTGCCCGGCCTGTGGCTTCTGTTATGCAGCTACCTGTGTATCTGCGGGCTAAGGAGGGGATCCAGGGCCTTGCACACAGCAGGCAAGCGTTCTACACCATCCCTTGCCTTGATGAGACAGGCTCTCACTGTGTAGCCCAGGCTGCCCTTGACTTCTCAGTCCTCTCTCCTCCCTGCCTCCAGACTTTGGGGATTGCAGGCACCATCGCCTGGCATCCTGCTGCCGCCAGGAAGGTGGAGACACTCAGGACTTACCCAGTTGGTTATTTCAGGCCGTTTGCACTTTTCAGTACAAAGAACAGCCACGAAGTTGATGGTGCCCTTCCGACGCCCCTTATACACGACGGTCCTGCTCCCTCTGCCAATCTCCTCATACAGGACAAAGTTCTCCATGTCTGGATCAACTGCTCATATACGGTAAAACAGCATCTCTAGCTCCTGGGAAGCAAACAGAAGTGACGGTGGCAAATGCAGGCTGGCTGCGCCAGGAGTCGGTCTAGAATGCAGAGCATGCAAACAACACGGCGGATGCTGATCCACCAGTGTTGGGGAGGGTCCCTGCTGTTTCTAAAGAAAGGAAAAGAACAAAACAAAAACAAGATGTGTTGGGTTTTTTTTTTTAATGTATTTGGGGTTTTGCCTGCATTTATGTCTGTGCCTGGTGTCCAGTGAGGACTGATGAGGGCATCAGGTCACCTGCAACTGGACTTACAGATGATTGTGAGCCATTATGTGGTACTGGGGATCAAGGCCCTCTGGAAGAGCAGCCAGCTTTCCTAACCACTGAGCCATGCCCCTAGTCTCCCTCCTACACTTTTTTATTTTTGAGAAAGGGTCTCACTATGTAGCCCCGTGTCTTAGTTCAAGTTTCTATTGCTGCGATAAAACATCATAACCAAAAGCAAGTTTGGAGGAAAGAGTTTGTTTGGCTTACACCTCCATACCACTGCTCATCACCGAAGGAAAATGCAACAGGAACTCAAGCAGGGCAGGAACCTGGAGGCAGGAGCTAGTGCAGAGGCCGTGGAGGGTGCTGTTCACAGGCTTGCTCCCCATGGCTTGCTCAGCCTGCTTCTAATACAACCCAGGACCACCAGCCCAGCGGTGGCTTCGCCCACAATGGCTGAGCCCTCTCACATCAGTCACTAATTAAGAAAATGCCCTACGGGTGCCTACATTCAGATCTTTGGGTGGCGTTTCCTCAGTTGAGGCTCCCTCCTCTCATGTGACACTAGCTTGTGTCAAGTTGACATAAAACTGTCCAGCACACAGACGGGTCCGTATTTTTCACCCTGTGCAAAGTTAACCCCGAAACAGATCAAAGATATTAACATATGAGCTGAAGCAACAACTGCTAGGAACGTAAGGGGAGAACATGCTAAGCGGCAGGCAGGCAGGTCACTCCTGGAAAGAACTCGGTGGCTCAGGGTATATCCGTGTGAACTAACAAATGACATCAGCTGAAAACCCTTCCTCGCAGCAGAGGAAACAGAGTGAAAACAGCTTCCAGAACAGGAGGCCTGACCTTGCTATCAATGTATCTCACAGAAGATTAAAGTCTAGAATCTCCAAAAAAAAATTTAAAAAATGCATCAACATAAACCACCGGTAAGCAAATGGAAACATGAACAGACAGTTCACAGAAGAGAGGCAGGCGCCAGTGAATGAGTGACAAGATGCTCAGCACCACTGAGGAAATGCAAAGTCAGAGAGCAGTAAGATTCAGGCAGGCTGAGCAGTTGCCATCAAGGAAGCTCTGGTAAGGGGGTCCTGCGCAGAGACTGCAACGTAGGAAACACACTCTGGCCGACCCTGGTGGTACACATCTTTAATCCCAGCACTGGGAGCGCAGAGTGAGTTCTGGGACAGCCAGGGATACACAGAGAAACCTTGTCTCAAAACACCAAATGGAGGAGGAGGAAGGAGGAAAGAAGGAAGGAAGGAAGGAAGGAAGGAAGGAAGGAAGGAAGGAAGGAAGGACAGAAAGTTCTGGGTTATAAAGTGCACTTGGGGGAATTGGTGAGATGGTTCAGAGGTTAAGAACGCTGTCTGTTCTTCCAAAGGTCCTGAGTTCAATTTTCAGCAATCGCATGGTGGCTCATGATCATCTATGAGATCTGGCGCCCTCTTCTGGCGGGCAGGCATACATGCAGGCAGAATACTTAACTGTACAAATTGTAAATAAATAAATCTATAAAAAAATAAATAAATAAAGTGCACTTGGAGCTGGGCAAAGGGTAGGTGAACCAAAGGACATCAATATGGAGTATTCTCAAAAACCAAATAGATAAAGCTACCTACATGCACAGCCATGATACTCTCTTTTTTTTTTTTGGTTTTTCGAGACAGGGTTTCTCTGTGTAGCCCTGGCTACCCTGGAATCACTTTGTAGGCCAGGCTGGCCTCGAACTCACAGCGATTTGCCTGCCTCTGCCTCCGAGTGCTGGAATTAAAGGCGTGCACCACCACGCTCGGCAGCCATGATACTCTTATATGAAGACACAAACATGACACACACACACACATGCACACACACATCTGTAGCCCTGCTCACAATAGCCAAAGTGTGGCACTAGCCTAGACATCCATCCACGGGCGAACGGATGAAGAAAGTGTGTCCTATACGAACAACAGCTGAGTGGAAGAGTGAAATGACATCATTTTCAGGAAGATGAATAGGATTCGCTGTCACTGTGATGATGGTTTGAGGTAAGGCAGTGTCAGGAAGACAAATACTACGTTCCTCTCAGGTAAAATTGAGTGTGAACATATACAATATACAGAACACTATAGAACTCATATTTAAACGTATACTGTATATATAGGGCATGGGGGTAGACAGGGGACTGAGGGAGGAAAACACGGCCTGAAGGAAGGAGAGGTCGGAACAAAGAGTGGTGAGAGGCAGGGAGGACACAACACCGTGCTTCCTCCACACGCACTATCTACGCTTAAAAGCAAACGCTCGGAAGGCCCCGGAGGAGGAAGAGGAAGAGGACAAGCAGGGGGACATAAGAGAAGTGGGGGAGGGTAATGGGGGGCAAACGCGGCATAAATACAGGGAAACACCACAATGAAGCCCCTGATACTGTGCGGTAGCTTAATGCATTTGTGGGTTTTTTTTTTTTTTTAAACACGGGGGCTGAGAAGACGGCTCAACTGGTGACCACTTGCTCCACAAGCTTGAAGACTTCGGTTCAAATGCGCAACACACCCATAGAGATCCGGTAATCCCAGCTCTGAGGGGCAAAGGTGGGAGGACCCTGAGAGCTCATGTGCAGGCCACAGACAGCGCCAGGGGACACCTGACTTAAATGCCCTGCCTGCACACACAGCCGCGAGCACCAGCACACTCACACGCACGCACGCACGCACGCACATACACTCTCACACATGCAAGTAGCCGTGTCAAAATTGTTTATCAATGGACTGGAGAGACGGCTCAGCCATTAAGCACACATTCTACTCTTGAGGAAGATCTGAGCTCTTCCCAGCAGCCACCCTGGGTGGTTTACAACTATCTGTAACTCCAGCTCCGGGGAATCCAACACCATCTTCTGACTACCACAAACACCAACATATACATGTGCACATGCACATAAAGAAATAAATTATCCTGACTGAAAAAAAAAAGTGGGCTGGACAGATGGCTCAGTGGGTAAGAGCACCGCCTGCTCTTCCAGAGGCCCTGAGTTCAATTCCCAGCAACCAGGTGCTGGCTCACAACCATCTATATTGAGATCTGGTGCCCTCTTCTGGCATTCAAGTGTATATGTAGATAGAGCACTCATACACTAAATAAATAAATCTTAAAAAAAAAAAAAAAAAAAGCTAGATAAATTGCTACACGCCTCTGAGTTTGGAGCCCTTTATCTATTCTCCCGGCCCGACCAACCGTTCCTGGAGACTAACAGGTGGCAGGCAGGGCAGGCAAAGCTCAGCAGGTGCCCCTCCTCACAGCATTTGAGAAGGATCCCTCCATCATGTGCCCCACAGGCCGGGAAGCGTGAAGCAGGGAGTGACTCTTCCAGCGCAACCAGCTTCAAACCAGCAAGAAAATGCACATTGGCCAGGCTGGGGTTCGTGGCCATCATAACCAACGTGGACCATGGACGCGAGGATGGGGGCTCGTGACCACCACCAGAGTAGGAGCATCCTAACCAGCTTGGACCACGGGGTATCAGCCCAGGGGGAGCTGCGACCCCGGGCCATGAAGACGCAGTGGGTTGAAAGTGGTGGCGCTCGGACGTCTCATCTCGGGATCAGGGAAGCTTTCCTTGTCCTCGCGTGTGACGAGGATGTGGCGGGTCAGAGATGTAACCAGGCATGGAGCCAGCTGCCCACCCACCTGCGCGATGATCGGAGACCCGCGTCCCAAGTGCTCTGCCTCGCCACGGCGCGGCCGCAGCCTGGACAGGGGGAACCGAGGCACCCGAAGATCGGACTAGCAACTCCGGACTCCCTGGATGCGCCTTCTGCGTCACCATGGCAACCTGCGAGACGCGGGAAAAGGAGCGGGATCTTGATTGGCTGATCGCGTCCTAAGCAGAAACCCGGAAGTGAGGACGTGAGCGTCTTAGCGCGCCCATCCAGCCACACCAAGGACTTCTCGCCAACTTCTGGGGTGATCTCATTGGCCTAAAGGGAGATTGGCAGCTTTAAAGCGGCGGGACTCGTGAGCACGTCCCAGGTTTGCTCGGCAAGCATCCCTTAGCGTTAGAAGGCCGCCATCCCATCTCCATGACAACATCAGAGGGCCGGAAGAGACCCGGATGTTGGCTGGCGGAGCGCTTCCGGCCCTATGGGCTGTGCCCGGAAGTGAGAATCCTCGAGCACACCTTCCCCAACCCTAAGGCCGGGACATCCTTTCTAGAAAGATCCCAGGGCTGAGCCGGGAGGAATGGTGACACTCAACACCTCACCGCGGAGGGCACAGCTTGGCGATTGCATCCCCTCCCGTCTCCATGGCAGCACGCAGGCCGCCGGTGGTGCAGGGCGATGATTGGCTGAGCTTACGGAAGTGGACCGGAAGTGGCCGAAGATCGGCGCAGCGAGAGCCGGTCTCCCACTGAAGTCTTCAGGGATGCGGACCCCTGAGCTTCTTCGGGAAGCTTCTGGATCTGGACTGAGGTTACGACTGATCGGCCTCTCAGGTCAGGGCGCGCAGTGGTGACAGATCCCACCGGGGAAGACTGCCCCAGCCACCTAACTGCTGACTACGCAGATCTGCCGGATCCCAGTGCATCACGTCTTTAACTATTTGAGTGTGTTTCCTCCTTAAACAGGATTTCAGTGTGTAGCCCAGGCTGACCTCCAAGTGAAGCCGTAGGCGCCACCACTCTGCTACCTTCCGTTCGGATGTTGATAGCAAGTTGACAGTATCTATGAAAGTAGCAAAGCCCAGCTCAGTTGATCCAGAGTTCTGCTGTCAAAATGCGGTGGGGATGGGGCAAAGGTACCACCAAAGCTCACACTACGGAACCAGTGAGTGTTAGGTTTACTCACAGAGCCCGATGGTGGGTTGCAGACAGGAGCATGGGCAAACCCAGGGCAACCTCACAGAGAGGCTTTGCCCAGCATGGAAGATGCCTTCCCCACAGCCACACAGATGGGTCCCTTCTTCCCAAGTCTTCGTCAGCCCGTGTTGTATATTGGCCTCCTCCAATACGTCCTGCCCTACATGTCACTAGAACAAAATAGCCGGGCCGAGAGGCGGGAAGGTCAGGTGAAGGTCCAAGACCCCCCTCTCCCTCCTCTGTCAATAGTCAACTAGATCTGCTGTCACGATCCTTGGCGAGCGACACACCTGCTGGTGGAGATGGCAGTTTGTCTGGCTTAGAAGATAGAGCTCAACCTTGAGTGTTGTTCCTCAGGAGCTGTCCCTGGGTTTTATTTTTGACACAGGCTCTCTCACTGGCTCCTGGAAATGGCTGGTTAAGGTATGCTGGCTGGACAGCAAGCCCCGGGGATCCACCTGTCCCCACCACCCCAGCCCTAGAGTTCCAAGCGTGCACCATCACACTTGTGGTTTTATGTGTTTCTAGGGATTGACAGTCCCCATGCACGTGTGGCAAGAGCTTTGCCAACTAAACCATCTAACCAAAGGAACACCCTCGCACCTCAGACTTGGCCAGCATCTCTGTTTCGGTTTCTTGGTTTTGTCTCTTGAGACTAAATTCCTATGTGGTGTGTGACATCAAAGTTTTATTATGTCTCTGTGTTACAGAGTAGAATAAAAAGTCTGTCCGGGCTGGAGAAATGGCTCAGTGGTTAAGGGCACCGCCTGCTCTTCCAGAGGTCCTGAGTTCAATTCCCAGCAACCACATGGTGGCTCACAACCATCTATAATGAGATCTGGTGCCCTCTTCTGCACATAATATACAATAAATAAATATTTAAAAAATAAAATTAATGCCGGGCGGTGGTGGCGCACGCCTTTAATCCCAGCACTCGGGAGGCAGAGGCAGGCGGATCGCTATGAGTTCGAGACCAGCCTGGTCTACAAAGTGAGTCCAGGACAGTCAAGGCTACACAGAGAAACCCTGTCTCGAAAAACCAAAAAAAAATAAAAATAAAAATAAATAAATAAATAAATAAATAAATAATAATAATAAATAAAATTAAAAGTCTGTCACCATAGACTCACATTGAAGGCTTTCTCTCCAGCTGGTGTCACTAGTGTGAGAAGTAATGAAAACGCTAAGAAAGTGAGGCCTGGCTGGAGCAAGTGGGCCTTTGGAGGCCCAGTTTTGAGGTGCCTTGTACTCTGTAAACAGCCCTGTACCACCATTGCTGCCTGCTGTATCTCCCTGGCTGGGAGCCAGAAGCAGCGCATCCACAGACTGAAACTGTGCGTCGCGATGGATTTCTCCTTGTAAGTGATTTCTCCCATGTATCTGCCACAGTGACAATAAAAAACTAACACGCCTTATTTCTAAAAGTCTTTCCAAGCTTCAGCATTTCCCCCCTAAAGAGCAGGTGTGTCTCTTTCTGGTTTTTATTGTTTCCCACATCTGTATTAGATTACTTAATCCACCTGGAACTCAGTTTGTCGAACACAGGAAAGTAGAATATAACTTTATTACTCCTAAGAATAATTAGGCAATTATACTAGCAGTAAGACTCGCCTTCTCTTTAGGAATTTTTGATATCTCCCTCATTATAGCTCTAAATTTTAATATATGTATTAAAGTCTATTTCCAGGATATTACTTTTTCTCCACTGGGCTATTTTTATACTTATGGGGAAATGTAGTTTTAAATATTTATAATAAAAAAAGGAAGAAAAATTATCTGCAACCGTACCCTTACATTTGGGAGGCTAAGAGCAGAGCATCAGTTGAGCCCAACCATTAGAGGCCAACTAAGCCACGTAAGACCTTGTCTCACATTCTTTAACTTACCTGCAGAGAAAGAGGGGCCCAAGATGACCATTAAGACATAAAGGGAGGGCCTGGTGCTGGTGGTGCGTGCCTTTAATCCCAACAGAGATTAAATTTGTTAAGCTTACTTACAGAGTGGGCGGATCTCTGTGAGTTCAAGGCCAGCCTGGTCTACAGAGTGAGCCCCAAGACAGCCAAGGCTGCAGAGAGACCCTGTCCTGAAAAACCAACAAAACATAAAGGGAAAGGCTGAGGAAGGGAAAGACTGAGATCTGAGTTGAGTCGCTGCAGTACGCAGCCGTGGTAACAGCCCGGCTGTGGGCAGAGACGATCCGGTTGTCAAGCAACCGAAGCCAGCTGAGGGCATCACATTGGGAGAGACCAAGTCTGGTATGGAGCCTGTGAGACGCATTCTCACTCCGCCACACCTCGTAAGTGCTGAGGGAATGTCGTCACCGCCTGCCTGTGATTCCAGCCAGGGAATGGAGACAGAGGAGCCCCAGAGCAAGCTGGCCACCAAGACCAGCCACGCGCGGGAGTTACACGTTTGTTTCAGGGACCTGCCTCAGTAACTAAGATGGAAGAGAAAAAGAAGATGACGTCGACCTTGGGGTCCCACATATGGCACACACACCTGCGTGTGCACGCAAAGTGAGTGTGCACAAATACCCCCCTTGAAAATGGAAAGAAAACTCACTTGCCTCAAAAAGAAAGAGAACGAAAGAAATATTAAAATCTTTTCTTCCAGCCTTTCTGAAGTAGGAACACACCGAGGCTTGTATCCCAAATGCTTTCATTGTTGCTCAACATACCTTTCTTCTTCTCCCGCTCACATTGAACTGCCCTGTCCCCGCTTCGTTAAGTTCATTTATTTAAAATTAAGTAAATAACTAACAGCTTGTAGGCGGCCTCCTTAAGTTCGTGCCTTCAAGGCTGAAGGTCTGAGTTCCATCACAGGGTCCCACATGGAGGAAGGAAAGAACCAGTTCCTGCAAGTTGTCCTCTGACCCCCACACATGTGCCATTGCAAGAGTACACACACACACACACACACACACACCACAATTTAAAAACAGCGACTCCGGTTTACTCGTTAAACCCACCCCCGTCCTCCCTCTATGCCTACATGAAAGCAGAGGGTTGTGGCTGCATGAAGGTCCCACAGTTAAACCAACCCACGCCTGCTGGATTTATAACCCACCACTCTGGACGGGCTCCCAGGCCTACAGGGCGTCCTGCATCCTCTTGTCAGCTTCCTGTCCAGGGCCTCTGGGCTGACTTTTCAGCCTCCCTCCTCTAAGCTCTGATCCTCACCACTTCCCTCTGTGTGGGGGAAATCACCAAAGCAAACCATCTACACATGTCTGAGCACACTGCCTGGCTCTATCCTACTGACACACAGTAGGTCTGCCGCTTAGAGGGTAAACTGCTTCAACCCTCTGGGGCCTCCTCTCCAGCTCTCTATCTCCAGAGCCTCGGGTTTGTTTCTCTGGCATTTGTCAGGTAAGTCAGGGAGGCGAGATGACGCTAGAGAGACAGCGGGAGGACTTTTAAGGAGAGTTATAAATGCAGCAGACTGCATGGACTAGGTTCGGAGAGAGAAAAAAAAGTCTTCAGTTCCTAGAGGCAAAGAGGGGATCACCACCATCCATGCCATCAGGAGCTTGAGGTCAGGTGGCCTATGACGCCCAGGTGACCGGGAAAGAGGGAGAGAGATGAGGCCTTTGTGTCTGCCCCGCCACAGCAGGTGCTACCGGTCTGTGGGGGGGTGGGGGGGGAGATAGAGAGGCCACGGTGGGCATGGCCTGGTCTGCTCTAACATAGGCTTCTGTGTGTCCCAGCGGGTCACTGTGCATTTTATTAGTGCACATTCTAGGCCAGGCTTGGACTCCCTGTGTAGCGCAGGATGATCGCTAACTCAGAGTCCTTCTGTTTTAGCTCCCAGGGGCTTGTATTAAGGACAGCACCGCCACTCCTGGCATTTTGCTTGCTTGCTTGCTTGCTTGGGGTGAGGGGCGTTGGTCATGTGAGCATTGGTTTTGTTTTATGACAATTTCTTCTGTATCTCAGGCTGGACTCAAACTTGCTATGTAGTCCAGGCTGGTATTCAACTCCCCCATCCTACTCAGAAGTGCTGGGGCTACAAGCATGCACTGCTGTCTTTTGTTTCAGGGACCTGCCTCAGGACCCAGGGCTCTGTGCAAATACTCTGCCAACTGAGCTATTTCGTCAACCCTTTGTTTTGTTGTTGAGATGGAGTCTTACTCAGTAGTTCAGGCGGGCCTGAGACTTAGGCTGACCTAGACAATCCTCCTGCCTTGAGTCCCAGGGGGCTGGGATTGTGTTCTGAGCCACAGGCCCTCATAACTTGCTATATTGGATATTTTTTCCTGCCAAATGCCATTTCCCAAAAATTAAGTGAGAAAATCTGATAAAAATGACGTATTTTTAGCAAAATGCAAACTAACCACATAGACTTGAAAAAAAAAAATTGGGTGCCGGGCATGATTGCACACGCCTTTAATCCCAGCACTTGGGAGGCGGAGGCAGGCGGATCACTGTGAGTTCGAGGCCAGCCTGGTCTACAAAGTGAGTCCAGGACAGCCAGGGCTACACAGAGAAACCCTGTCTTGAAAAAGTAAAAAAGAAAAAGAAGGGAAGGAAGAAAGAAAGAAAGAGGGAGAGAGAGAGAGAGAGAGAGAGACTGGGAAATTAGAACATGGAAACAACCAAGGGCTGGAGAGATGCCTCACCAGTTAAGAGCACTGACTGCTCTTCCAGAGGTCCTGAGTTCAACTCCCAGGAACCACATGGTGGCTGACAACCATCTATAAAAAAAAAATCTGATGCCCTCTTCTGGTGTGCAGATGTACACATAGAACATTCACACACAAAATATAAATAAATAAAATTTAAAAAGAAAAAACTCAGGAGGCAGAGGCAAGTGAATCTCTAAGAGTTCGAGGCCAGCCTGGTCTGCAGAGAGAGTTTTAGGACAGCCAGGGCTACTGAGAGAAACCCTGCCTCTAAAAACCAAAAAGAAAGAAAGAAAAAGGAAAAAGGAAAAAGGAAAAAAAGAAAAGTATTTTCTGTGAGTTTGTGAGTGGAACCCTAACCATCCCACGGACACCCTGGGATTCAGTAGCCAAGGACCCATGGAATCCTATCCACTAGAAAGGAGCCACCTAGCCTCCTGCGAGCCACAGGTCCACGTTCTCACAGTGAATCAATCCATTCTTGTGACAGAAATGGCCCTTGACTTATGACTAAATGCTATATTTTGCTTTCTGGTCAAGACTGATATATATATATATTGCTTCACTTATAAATTCCGTATAATCTGTGTCTCACTCCATTTTTCCCTCATAGTTTTCTTATTAATTTTAAGATTTTAAAAAATGTTTATATTTGTGTCTATGGGTATTTTCCTGCAAGTATGTCTACGTACCACGCGCATGCCTAGTGTCCACAGACATCCGTGAGCTGCTGTGTGAGGGCTGGGAGTTGAACCCAGGGGTCCTCTGCAAGAGCAGCCAGTGTGCTCAAAGGCTGAGGCACCTCTCCAGCCCATTTGTAGTTGTTAAAGTGCTCCTGTGAGGGCGTGGCTTCGTTCTGGCACTTTCCTCCAATTGTCTTGGGTGTTTTCATGTTTCCATTCCCTCTGGATTGTAGAATATTCTGCCATTGGCTTAAAATTCCCTTGGCATCTGAACAGAAGGGCCTCAGGTCCACTCACTGCACTAAGAGACTAAGAGACACACTAACATCACATGTTTCCATCTGGGTACCTTGGCTAGCATCCCACTGCCATCCTCACTCTTAATCAATTCTAATTAATAGGACAGCCTCCTATCCGCCGAGCTGGGGTGGACGTCAGAGGGCCCACAGAGGCCAGAGGCACACCTTTGCTGTTTAGAGGCCCGCAGCAGGAGAAGGCTAGGGTTCCTGGAAGATATTTCTGTTTTCCAAGATTCTTAGTTTTGCTGGGCACAGGAAGAACAGAGCATGTGCTGAGGGAAGACAATGCATCCCAGTGGTGTCGCTTTCTTTTCTTGTGCACGTGTGTGTGTGTGTGTGTGTGTGTGTGTGTGTGTGTGTGTGAGAGAGAGAGAGAGAGAGAGAGAGAGAGAGAGAGAGAGAAAGACTTTACTGCATACACTTTTTAAATCGTTATTTTGTTTTATGCGTGTGGGCATTTAGACCTCATCTAAGTCCATGCACCCTATGTATGCCTGTGCCCAAGGATGCCAGGGAAGGGTGTTGGATCCCCCTAAATTGTAGTTACAGAGGGTTGTGAGTCACTATGTGGATACTGAAAATGGAACCTGGGTCCTCTGCAAAACCAGCCTGTGCTATCCACAAAGCCATCGCTCCAGGACTATTGTATTGTTTTTAAAATTACATGTATTACCTGTAGGCCCAGGTAGTAATCAATCAAGACACAGACACTTGTTATATTTTAAAATAACCTTAGTTAACCTGGGGCAGGGCAGATATCAATCCTCTAAACTACTTTCCATAGTGGGGCAGGCATGGGATCCCCGTCTCAATCCCATGCCATCTGCTTCTAATAACTTCTATCAAGCTACCTCCCATCCATAATCCCATATATTTCCTAATGTTCTTCATCTGGGCCAAGTCTCCATCCACGCCAGCCATGTGCTTCTCCTCCAGCTAACCCATGGCAGCCTTCCTCTCTTCACTTCAGGTCTCTCTCCTTCCTTCTCTTGGTAGTCTTTCCTCTTCCCAGAATCCCTCTCTCTCTTAGCCCCACCTATCTCCTTTTCCCCGCCCAGGTGGGATGGCCAGAGACAACAAACAGTAATTAACATCAAAATACACCAAACCATCCCCCAACACTATTATATCTTCTTTTGATGTATTTTTATTTTTTCCATTATTCTCGCCTTTAAATAAAATATTCTTTTAGATACATCTGTGTCTTAATTGGTAAAAACAGAACGTTTGGGATTTTCATTTAAAACAACACACTCTAAATGTGAATTTTCATTTTTCTTTTTTTTAAAGATTTATTTATTAATTTATTAGGTATACAGTGTTTTGCCTGCAGGTACACCAGCAGAGGGCACCAGATCTCATTATAGATGGTTGTGAGCCACCATGTGGTTGCTGGGAATTGAACTCAGGACCTGTGGAAGAGCAAGCAGTGCTCTTAACCTCTGAGCCATCTCTCCAGCTCCCTGAATTTTCATTTTTCATCTACATTGAGACTTAATCATTGACTAATTGACAGATTAATATGGAGCATCACAAAGCCCAGGCTAGCTTCAAGCTCACAATGTAACCACAGACAATCTGGAACCCCTGACTCATTTCCTACCTCTCCATGTGGGTTGTAGACATGGGCACCATCATTGCCCCACCTCTCCATGTGGACTGTAGGCATAGGCACCATCACTGCCCCCACCTCTCCATGTGGGTTGTAGACATGGGCATCATCACTGCCCCACCTCTCCATGTGGACTGTAGGCATGGGCACCATC
>OU015755.1:2455611-2465802 GCA_907169655.1 Acomys percivali | reverse complement strand
CACTGCCCCACCTCTCCATGTGGACTGTAGGCATGGGCACCATCACTAATCTGTACAATCTTTGTTTTGCTTTTCTTTTTTTTTTCTTCAGTTTTTGTGGTTTTATTTAAACACAAATAAAACACACACTCAAGCCATCTACTCATTTTCTTCACTGCACAGCCTGGCGTTGGGATTGGTGACTCGGATGGCCAGCTGTGCCGCTCTTTCTACGATGGCTTTTGGGTTCTTGGAGGAAACGTTGTGAGCAATCTCAGCACAGTAAGATTTGTTGCACATCAGCAGCACTTCCGGTTCCTTGACATTGTGGACCAGAAATTTCCGGAAGCCGCTAGGCAGCATGTGCTTGGTCTTCTTGTTGCTCCCATAACCAATGTTGGGCATCAGGATCTGGCCCTTGAATCTTCTCCGCACCCTGTTATCGATACCTCTGGGTTTCCGCCAGTTTCGCTTAATTTTGACATATCGGTCTGACTGGTGTTTGATGAACTTCTTGGTCCTCTCTTTAACGATCTTGGGCTTCACCAGAGGCCGGAGGGCAGCCATGATGCCGCAAAAGAGATGGCAGCCACCTCGCAGGCAGCGCCGAGGAAGCTCGTTTTGCTTTTTACTACAGGGTTTCTCTTTGCAGCCTTAGCTGTTTGGATTTACTTTGTAGACCATGTTGGCCTTGAACTCACAGATATCCACCTGTCTCTTCCACCCTGTGTGCTGGTATTAAACACACGCACCACACCCCTGCTTGAACAATCTCTTTTAAGACTCAAAAAAAAAAAAAAAATTCTCTGGCGCACACCTTTCATCCCAGCACTCAGGAGGCAGAGGCAGGTGGATCACTGTGAGTTCGAGGCCAGCCTGGTCTACAGAGTGAGTCCAGGACAGCCAAGGCTACACAGAGAAACCCTGTCTCTTAAAACCAAAAAAAACAAAAACAAAACAAAACAAAAAAAAACTCCTCTCTCTCTCTCTCTCTCTCTCTCTCTCTCTCTCTCTCTCTCTCTCTCTTTCTCTCCCCCCCCCCCAGTGCATGTGTGTTTATGTGTCTTTGTGTGTGCGTGCACATGTGTGTATATGTGTATTTGTACACCCACATGTGAATGCAGTGCCTGAAGAGGCCAGAGGGGACCTCAGGTACACTGGAGCTGGAGTTACAGGCTGTTGTGAGCTGCCAGGTGTGGGTTCTCTGGAAGATCAACATTCTTAACCTCTGAACATCTTTAGTGTCCCCCGAGCCTTCTAATATAGCACTTAACTTTTGTTATTTGCTGTAAGCCTGGAAGTGGGGGTCGGGCTTCTAGTCACATTTCTGGGCTGACTTTGTCCTTCTCTGCCGACTGGATCTCTTGCAGCTGTTTCTCTAACGGTTTGGATGTGACGTGTTCCACTGGCCCATGTGTGGTGATGATCTGGCCACCAGCTCGCGGGACAAGGTGGCACCAGCCTGGAGGAAGCAAGAAGATAAGCCCCTGAGGTTTATCGCCTGACCCCACTGCCTGTCCCATGTCTGCCTTCTAATCTGTCCAGATGTGAGCTGCCCCGTGGCCGTGAGCTGCCTCTACCGTGGTGCCTTCTCCACCTTGGGGGATGGAGCCTTCAAACCCTGAGCCCAGACGCGGCCTTTCTCCTTTCTGTTGCTTTTCTGTCGTGTGTTAAGCTGCAGCAAGGACGTATCGCTTCTCATACACTCCCCACAGCTGAAAACCACTATTTCTCCGTAAAATCATACATTACATAGAAGGCAGCTGTCAGAACTACCTTCTCTCTCCATTTTCATCGCCTAAACTTTTCCATACTGCTGTTTTAAACCTATGATTATTTTTTATATTTAAGCAATGTTTTACTAATAAGCACACCGGATTTATCAATCTTATTTAAAACATTTGTGGTTCAAATTCTACTGGTTTGGAGCGGGAAAGATGACTCATTACTTAAGGGCCCTGGATGTTCTTGCAGGGACCTGGGTTCAATTCCCAGCGCTCACAAGGTGGCTCATAACAGCCTTCAACCTTCCAGTTCCAGGGGATCTGATGCCCTCTTCTGGTTTCCTCTGGTACTGCACTCAGTGCAAGCATGTGCGTGTCTCTCCTAAGTCCTTCCTTCCTTCCTTCCTTCCTTTCTTTCTTTCTTTCTTTCTTTCTTTCTTTCTTTCTTTCTTTCTTTCTTTCTTTCTTCCTTCCTTCCTTCCTTCCTTCCTTCCTTTCTTTCTTTCTTTCTTTCTTTCTCTCTTTTTGTTTGTTTGGTTTTTTTGAGACAGGGTCTCTCTGTGTAGTCTTAGCTGTCCTAGACTTGCTTTTTAGAACAGGCTGGCCTCAAACTCACAGAGATCCAACTTCCTTTGCCTACCCGAGTGCTAGGATTAAAGGATTAAATCTGTATACTTTTCTATTTGGGGAATTTACTCTCTCCTTAAAAGTACATAATATTTGTGTGTGTGTGTGCGCACGAGTGTGTGTGTGTGTGCAAGTGTGTGTGCAAGCACGCACCTGTGTGTCTGGGAGTCAGGGGAAAATTTGCAGGAGTTACTTCTCTCTTTCCACCATGTGGGTCTCAGGGATCAAACTCAGGTTTTCTGGCTTGGAAGATCACACCTCTACTCACTGAGCCATCTCTTATGTAGCCCAGGCTAGCCTTGAGCTCACCAAGTCCTTCTGCCTCAGCCACCAAGAGCTGGCATTACAGGTATGAATCACCATGCTCAGCTTTTTCTCTAGATTATTGGTACAAAATTTCATTTTTATTAATTAATTAATTTATTTATTTATTTTTGGTTTTTCGAGACAGGGTTTCTCTGTGTAGCCTTGACTGTCCTCGACTCACTTTGTAGACCAGGCTGGCCTCGAACTCACAACGATACACTTGCCTCTGCCTCCCGAGTGCCAGGATTAAAGGCGTGCGCCACCACTCCCGGCTCCAAAATTTCATTTTTATCTCAAGCTGGTGTTGGCCCTGAGGTAATCCTCCTGCCTCAGACTTCTGAGGAGTGAGATTACAGATGCCAGCCACCATGCCTGGTTGGCAAGTTCAGGTCTTTTGTCTGCGTGGTATACAGATGACTCACATGCCCCAGAACTGATGTCAACTTCAAACAAGTTTCCCCAAACTAGGAGTTTTACAGTAACTAATCAGATGAGGCCCAGTGACCTGGAGTCCTCTCTGCTTTAACAGAGGGCACTTATTGCACAGAGGGAGAGAGAGAGAGAGAGAGAGCGTGCGCCAGCTCTGCCCTGTTCCATTTTGTTGATCTAGCCGCCTCATGACAACCCTCCTGCCACACCCTTCAGGTGTCTCAGCCACCCTTTCCACAAGAAACTCCCTGAGTCACAAGTTGCTAATAAAAGCCAGTTCAATGTTTATCAACTAAACTCATTGAAATATTTGTTTAGGGGCTGGAGAGATGGCTCAGTGGTTAAGAGCACTGACTGCTCTTCCAGAGGTCACGAGTTCAATTCCCAGCAACCAACCACATGGTGGCTCACAACCATCTATAATGTGATCTGATGTGCATTGTGTACATAATAAATAAATAAATCTTTAAAAAAAAAGAAATATTTGTTTAAACGTAACGTCTTCTGTTTGGTTTTCTGAGACAGGGACTCAGGCTGGCTTCTAGCTTGAACTGTGGCTGAGGCTGTTCCTGAACTCCTGATCCTCCTGTTGGTGCCTCCCCAGTGCCGGGCATCATAGGGGTATGTCACCATGCTGGGCTGGGCGGGTTCTGAAAAGAGGGTGAGGGGAGGTAAACAATCAACCGTGCCCACGTCATTGCACTTCCTCTGCCTGATAGCAGATGAACAGCCTGGAAAGACGCAAACTTGTGGGGTTTTTGGTTGGCTGGCTGGTTGGTTGTGTAGGCTCAATTTTCTTAACCAATATATTTTATTAACAACTTAGTGGCCGAGCATATGTCACTTATAACCCAACTAACCCAAACAATAGGAACTGAGGATTAATGGACACAATAACAAAACCGTAAGGATATCAGTTCCGAGGAATGATTCTCCTGGCACAATCTGCAGGATTTCTTCTGCTGGAACCTAGAGTAACCAGAACCCAGAACCTCAGCAAGAACCAGAGCCCTGAAGCCTTACCTTGAGTGGTTCTCTCTAGGAGCGTCTCGAAGTGCAGCGATGAACAGCCAAAACTATCCCAGGTCTCCAAAGGCCCCGCCTCCAGTTCTGGGCTCATTTATATATCTCCTCCCAGAGTCTGTTCACGGGATCTTTTCAGCTGGCAGCAATCAAGCTCCCGCATGAGGTGGTTCGTCTTCTAGTGGATTAACCTCACCTGTTCTCTCACAAGACCGTTCCAATCCCACACTTGGAATCCTAAGAAACAGGTTTATTTCTCCTTCATGGTTGGTTTCATTTTGTTTGTTTTTTGAGAAAGGGTTTCTCTGTGTAGCCCTGGCTGTCCTGGAACTCACTATGTAGACCAGGTTGGCTTGGAACTCAGAGATCTGCCTGCCTCTGCCTCTCGAGTGCTGGGGTTAAAGGCGTGTGTCCCCATGCCTGGCTTATTATTTTTTTGAATGTATGAATGCTCTGCTCGCATGTACACCTGCACGCCAGAAGAGGGCATCAGTATAGATGGTTATGAGCCACCATGTGGTTGCTGGGAATCGAACTCAGGACCTCCAGAAGAGCAGACAGTGCTCTTATGTGCTGAGCCATCTCTCCAGCCCCCTACCACCGTCCATTCTTGAGGCCTTCTTCGTAGCTTGAGGTGACCTGGGATTCGATGTGTAGCTCAGGCTGGCCTTGAACTCACGACCCTCCTGCCTCGGCCTTCCAAGAGCTGGGATTATGGGATGAATCCGCTTAGATGGAAAGCCAAGCTTGACTCAGTGCCTCAGAAAAGATCCACCTGTCAGCAGCGTTCTGGAACACTTAGCCTGCCCTTGGTTCTTGGCCTGACTCAGCTGTGTCCCCTGTGAAGCAGCTGTAAAAGGCATGGACTTTGCACGTTCCTGAGGTCCTTCCCATACTGCTGTGACGTCATCGTGCCCTCCCTGCGTTGGGGTGAGGTGGGATAAACTGCGGTCTCTAGTCGCTAGTCCAAGAATGAAGTCGGTCCTGGGCTAAGCTGTGGAGACCGCTTCTCATTGGCTTATTTATTCCTGACTCTCCAGAGGCTGCCTCTCATTGGCTGATATATTCGTGAATCTCTGCAAGAAAAGTGGGAAGCTGTACATGGTGGGTCCCTGCTTCATTTGCTAAAAGTGATAAATTTAGAATCGCCAGGAGGGTGACGGTCTCCTTGCTGGTGCCCAGAAGCACTGGGATTTTTGTTTTCTTTTTCGCATCACTCACAGCTCAGAAACAGCTGGCCCTGCCTCTTCTCACAGCTTCTCGAAGTTTCCTCACAGTCTCTCTGTTTTGACAGTCTCGGGCATGGGCTAAGGCAAGGCTGAACACTGGCCAATGCACTGCTCCCGAGAAGACTCGGAAACACGCCGAGGAAAAAATCTTTTCTGGGGGAGACAGGGTCACACGCAGCCCAGTTGGCTTCAAACTTGCTATGTAGTCAAGCATGACTCTGAGTGTCTGACCTCCTGCATCCACCTCCTGAGTGCTGGATTACAGGCCTGCAATGATGGGACAGAACCCAAGGGCTCTGTGCATGCTGTCAGCTGAGCTCTGTCCCAGGGCATCTTTGCTCGTTAGGGGCCAGGGGCTCACTATGTAGCTGAGGCTGGCCTTGAACTTGTGGTCCGGTGATCCTCATGACTCAGCTTCCCAGGGGCCATACAGGCAGCTTATTTGTGAGTGACGGTGAGAACCTGGGCAGGAGAACGGATCAGCATGACAGAAGAGGAAGGGTGACCAGCAAAGGGTGTTTCACCGAACACACGAGGAAGGCAGCCTGGGAGCCAGTAAAGATCACATATGGCCCAAGGGAGCAAGGGGTAGACATTTCTGGGACAGGGCCTTCCGTTTCCCAGAACACCCAGCTGCTGATGAAACCAGGCAGGCTTTAGTGGGCAGAGGACAAGGCCAGAGGAGAGGTGGTACCAAAGGAGAGCCCCAGCAGGGTCCCTTCCATGGGTTTCCCCATCTCTGGTCAACAGATGCTTCCTTCTGACATGGTAGCATGGTGTGATGATGTGTGTCCCTCCCCTGACCACAGAGAGGGAATGCCAAATCTATTCTCCCTGTCTGTAGTTGCTCGGTTACCGATGCCTTCCTTCTCATTGTCCCTCCCTCCCTCCCTCCTTCCCTCCTTCCCTCCCTCCCTCTCTCCCTCCTTCCTTCCACCCGACAGAGTCTCACAAAGTTCAGGCTGATCTCTAACTTGCTAGATAGCCAAGGATCCTTCTGTGTCTACCTGCTAAGTGCTGAGGTTGCAGATGTGAGACACCACACATTATTGAGGCTAGGGACCAAGCCTAGGACTGCTAATATGCCAGGGAAGCCCCGTACCTCGAGCTACAGCCCCAGCCGGTTTTCTACTGACTGTTTGCTCCTGTGTTGACAGTGGGCTGGGGTGGAGGACAGAGGGCTCATTTGGTCCTGCTTATTTTGAGAACCAGTGATTTTTGTCACTTAATGTGGCGTATCTAGCTACCCTGCAGGTGGCCCCGGCTCCCACATTAGTTGGGAACAGCTGTTGGGGGTTCTGCCCCATACATGCAACAGGCACAGCCAGGCTTGCTACCTCCTCCACAGCTTTGTGCTTATCCCAGTCTCTGCTGCGCTGACGTCTTTCTCCACTCTCTGGTCAACACACCCAGCCTTGACTCACGACGGGGGCATCGCACATCACTTCTCTCCTCAACCTTTTCCCAACCACCTTCGCCTGGATCGTCTTCCTCTGTTGCTAACACTTCCCCATAGGTGTTCTCTCCTCCAGTTGCAGGATGCTACAAGCCAGGACCTCATCTCTTCCTCCATTTGTGCAATTTTTCTGTCAACTCAGAGGCTGATGCAGAGGATTCCAGTTGCACCCCCCCCCCTTTCCTGCTGCTCCCCTTTAAACCCACTATCGCCCTCTGGACAGCCACCTCAGCCTCAGAAATAAATATTCAAATCTGTATTTAGTTAGGGTTTTTGTTTTGTTTTGTTTTGTTTTCTTTTGAGACAGGATTTCTCTGTGTAGCCCTGGCTGTCCTGAAACTTGCTCTGTAGACCAGGCTGACCTCGAACTCACAGGAGATCCACCTGCCTCTGCCTCCCGAGTGCTAGGACTGAAGGCGTGCGCCATCAAGGCTGTGTTGAGGTCTTTTGAGACAGAATCTTACCATGTAGCCCTGGCTGGCCTGGAACTATGTAGAGCAGGTGGTCTCCAACTCACAAGAATCCTCCTGCCTCTGCTTCCCGAGTGCTGGGATTAAAGAGTGTGCCACAGCAAGCCCAAATGGGTTGGTTCTTATTTGCAACAAAAGGTACAGTGGCTCTCTTGGCCCAATGGAAGCCAGAGACCTCGGCCTGGTGCTCTGTAAAGCTGAGAGCTGCAAAGACAATTGCTATCTCTCCCCAGCCACTGTGCCCTCTCCTGGTGCCAGCAGAGCAGCGCCTTGAGCTGTCGCTGAGGGCCTCTGCCTGCCACCCGCTCCTCCTTCTCACCGGGGGCAGGATCCGTGTGTCTGTACTTTGGCACCAGGAACCAGATGTCAGGGCTCTGCCTGTAGCACAAGGCCACGGACAAGGGCTGGGACAGAGTGACGGACCTCGCAGTTCTGTCCCAACTTGGCGTCTCGTGGCTGTGGGAATAGAGTCCCAGACAGCTGGTAAGAATGCAGGAACACAGGCCATCTGCAGTTCAGGCCTGACCACTAATTTAATGCTTCTGTGGCTCTATGCCACTTTTCTGCCCGCAGTTTCCTGCAAATGAGAGGTGTCCAGACTTGCGACATCATGACATGATGTCGTTGTCTGCAAAGTTTGTGCTCTGGCACAATCAACTTATGAAAAAATAAATTGGAAAAAAAAAAAAAAAAAAAGCAAAGATGTCTTTTTTTTGAGTAAGGTCACTACTCAAGGTTATCCTCAGTTGCACACGGCCACTAACAGGAAGTACATACTTACCAGGAGGGGCCCTAAGAACACAGCTCCCCATCTAGCCCTAGGGGTTTTTTGTTTGTTTTATTCAGTTTTGTTTTTGGACATAGGGTCTCTCTGTGTAGCCTTGGCTGACCTGGACTCGATTTGTGCGCCACCACGCCCTGCTGCCCTAGAGTATTTTGCTTTTTTTTTTCACCTCTTTTCTTTTCTTTTTTCTTTTTTGGTTTTTCGAGACAGGGTTTCTCTGTGTAGCCTTGGCTGGCCAAGACTCACTTTGTAGTCCAGGCTGGCCTCGAACTCACAGCGATCCGCCTGCCTCTGCCTCCCGAGTGCTGGGATTAAAGGCGTGCGCCACCACGCCCGGCTTACCTCTTTTCTTCATATCCCCCCATCAACTCCTCCAAGATCCCCTTCCCTACCCACCCAATTTCATATTCTTTCTGTATCTTAAACCCCAACACACACACACACACACACACACACACACACACACACACACATACACACGCACAGTCAGTTTTGTGTTAGCCTTGGGGTGTGGTTGATACACCCAGTGACACTCCACTGGAGGAAATGACTTTCCCGTTGCCAGCAGGTACCAATTACAGGTAACTTCTTGCTTATGGGTGGGAGCCCGTGTCTACTTCCTCCTCTCAGAGCTGGGTCTCTGTCAGGCTAGAACCTGTTCGGGTCTTGTGCTTACCAGCAGAGTCTGTGAGCTCATGCGTGCATCCCGCTGGGTCAGGAAGACCCTGTTTTCTTGGAGTCATCCATTGCCTCTGGCTCTTAGAGTTTCCATTGAGGACGGGGTGCACAGCACAGCGTCTAGGGTCTTGGTGGCAGTCCCCATGCTCTGACGGAAGCCTCTCTGAGGAGGGTTGAGCAAGGCACTGCTCTCAATCCCAGGCAAGTATGGCGGCTATGCAGTTCCTGGTAGACAGAGTCCTCCTGCAACGGCTCCACACTTCAAATGGCGGCCACGTCCCACAGGAAAGGAGATGGGTTGGGCCAGATCTTAGGTTCCATATCTGGAAGTTCTTGCTTTACTGCAGATAACCTGCGCCTTCCATTTCAAGCCCTCAGGCTGGCTGCAGCACGTGCCTACCAGAAACCAAGTTTTGGGTTGTGAAGCCGTCAGTTTCAGAGTGTTTCTTCTAGACCCTGCCAGCCAGCCACAGTTCCTTACATCAAAGCTGGCACACGTCTGATGATTTTCTGTGTGTGACTGAAATTCAATTGACATGATTGCTCATTTACATTCTATCATAAAAACAAACAAACAAAAAAACAGTGCTTTGCTGCCTGCGACAGTGGTGTGCGTCTGTAATTCCAGCGCTTGGGAAGTAGAGACATGATGATCACTTCAAGGCCAGCTTTGTCTTCATAGTGGGTTCAAGGGCAGCTTCATGTCCATAGTGAGTTCAAGGCCAGCTTCATGTCCATAGTGAGTTCAAGGGCAGCTTCATGTCCATAGTGAGCTCAAGGTCAGCTTCATCTCCATAGTGAGTTCAAGGCCAGCTTCATGTCCATAGTGAGTTCTAGGCCAGTTTCATCTCCATAGTGGGTTCTAGGCCAGCTTGGTCTATGGGAGATGGTCTCGAAAATCCAAAACCAACCAATCAACCTCAAACCCAAAATGGCTGGGAGGTGGCTCTCAGGGGTCAAGTATAAGCATAAGAACCCGAGCTCAGCCTCGTGTTAATCCCAGCACTGGGGAGGCAGAGACAGGTGGATCACTGTGAGTTTGAGGCCAGCCTGGTCTACAAAGTGAGTCTAAGACAGCCAATACTACACAGGGAAACCCTGTCTGGAAAAATCAAAAAAGAAAAGAAAAGAAAAAAAAAAAAAAAAAAGAAAAAAGAACCTGAGCTCAGACCCCCAGCACTCACAGAGAAAGCCAGGCATGGTGTCATGTGAATGGGGGTGGAAGGGCAGAGACAGGCGCTCTGAAGGCTTGCTGGCCAGCCAGTCTAGCCTCACCAGTGAGCCCCAGGGTTAGCCAGAGACCTTGTCACAAAGAATAAGGTAGCTGTCACCATCACCACCACCACCTCACCCCCACCCCACCATCACCCCCACCTCACCCCACCATCACCCCCACCTCCACCATCACCCCCACCTCACCCCCACCCCCACCATCACCCCCACCTCACCCCCACCACCACCATCACCCCCACCTCACCCCCACCAC
>OU015755.1:2441653-2455601 GCA_907169655.1 Acomys percivali | reverse complement strand
CCACCTCACCCCCACCACCACCATCACCCCCACCTCACCCCCACCACCACCACCACCTCACCCCCAGGCTCAGGGAGCTTCACAGAAGAGGGGCAGACAGCATGCTGGAGCCAGAGGATGGGAGGAGGCCTGTGAGATGCTGCCTTGTGTACAGGGCATGGCTGCCACACAGCAACTCACAGCATCTGTAGTCGCTTGCAGGAGATCAAGCCAGACAGAAACAGGCAGAGATGGGGCCAGATTATCCCAGGCCTCGCCCCTTACTGAGAAGAAGCCTTTGGCAGTCGGCAGCTGCTGGGGAAGGGCAAATCTTTCTTTCTTTAAAGATTTATTTTATTTATGTATTCATTACATATACAGTGTTCTCCCTGCCTGTACACCTGCCTGCCAGAAGAGGTCACCAGATCGCATTATAGATGGTTGTGAGCCACCTTGTGGGTGCTGGGAATTGAACTCTGGGACTTTTGGAAGAGCAGCCAGTGCTCTTAACCTCTGAGCCATCTCTCCTCCAGCCCCAGCAAGTCTTTGTTTGAGTCTCCTGTTCCAGTGTGTGCTCCACACCGTGGTACATGTGTGCAGCACCAGCTGGATTTACTGCGTTATTGGGGGCAGGGTGAGCATGAAGCTGTGAGGGGAATGTGTTGATGTGGCCATGGAGAGGGAAATGTGGACAGCCATGCTTCATTATTTACATGTGTACAGTTCTCAAGCAGACAGGGAGACTAGGATGGAGAACAACAGAAGACACCTAAAGTCAACTTCTGGTCCTCCAGTGGGAGCATGAGCACACCCCACACATGCACACACATACAGCACGCACGTACCACAACACACGTGCACACTCATGAACACACATGCACATACACGCACATACATGCACACACATGCACACACTGTTCGCCTGGCTTCAGCTTTTATTTGCTGTTTCTGAAAAGCCCTTCTATTTGGAAAGAACTTCAAACCTACAAAAGACACCCTAGGGCCCCTGATACCCAGATGTATTGATATTATTTGGCCCATTCAATCTATCAGTCCCTCTCACCAAGGTGTCTTTTCCTTTCTCAGTCGCCTGAAGGGAGATTGCCTTGGTGACCTTTTGCCTCTTGAGTCCTAGTAAAGACAGCCTTGTCTGTGCACATAGTAAATTTAACATCGATCCGACATTTTAGGATGTACAGTGCAGAGCTCGGTCTGGTCAGCTGGAGCGTTGGACACACCACCCGGAGCAGCAGAGACGCATCCTTTTAGCCATAGTCACTCAGCCTTGCGGTTCCGGACAGGTCTCAAATAGTTTTTTAGTTTCGTGTCTTTGTTTTTTTATGGCACGGGGATTCGGAACACAGCTCTTAGGGGGCTTAGTGAAACTTCCTTCTCCTGGGAATGTCGCATAGACAAGCGTCCCGAGGACCTTGCCCGCCTAATCTCACAGGTCCCCCTTTCCCCCTACGCCAATGTTGCTGAAAGTCTGTGGAGGAACGGGCTAGCTCAAGCAAATAGCTGGTGACCCAGAGCACCCGCCACCACTCCACCCCCACACACTTGCAGCTAGCTTTCAATCAAGAGTTTGCCTGTACAGCTTTCCTATTCGGTTCCTATCTAGCCCTAAAACTTGGAGGGTTTTATTTCCTCCGCATCTTCGGGTCTTCTCCAAGTCGGCCCAGTGTCCCTGAATAGTCTTTGCTTGCTATTTTGCTTCCAGGAGGGTTTCATTGTCCCCACCGCCACGAACTCCTGCACCCTCCGGTGGCACTGCCCTCATGGCCGGTCCACGGCCCCCTCCTGCGTTCAGAACTTTGTGCTTGACTCCAGGGCTGATTCCCGAGGAGGACGGCGGCGCTGGCACTGGGGTCCCTAAGCAGCCCCCGCGCACCGGCCAGGACGCACGCTCCGGGTGCCGAGTGGGCCAGCGCTCTGGGGGTCCCGGAGCCTCTCGCTGTGGGTACGAGGACCGTCGCGCGCGCGAGAACTGTCGCGCAGGTGGGTGGCGGCAGGAGGGTGAGGATGAGGGTGGTGGACGGGCGGGGCGGGGCGGGGCGGGAGGGGAGGGCCTAGCGAGCGTCGGGCGGTGACGGCAGCGCGAGGGGAGGCGCGAGGCCCGGCCGCGCGGAGCCATGGCGAGAGGCCGCGCCGCGGCGCCCGCGACACGGTACCCGGTCCCGGCCCCGTCCCCGGCCGCGCCCCCGCCCGCCGCCCCGGGGCCCAGTCGGCCCCCGCCCCCGCGCGCCCCCGGCCCGTGACACGCGCGCGCAGAGCCCCGGAGCGTCCCCGATCGCCGGGCACCCGCCCACGCCGAGCCCCGCAGCCCCGGGAACGCGAGCCACGGGCGGGCCGGGGCCGGGCGGACAACGACGTGGAGCAGCGACACTGGCCCCGGGACCGCGCCCGCCGCCCTCGCGCCTCCTGCGGGTAAGTCGCCCGCGCTCGGGGCCTGCGGCTGGGGAGGGGCCGGGGCCGGGCTGCTGCTCTGTGGCACCTGCGGGACCGGGGACACCCGGGAAGGTGCCTAAGGCCACCGAGTCCCGCTGCGACGCGTGCACTCCGATCCTGGGCCCCACAGCCTAGTGTGACAGTCGGGCGACCTTCAGAGAGCCCCGGGCCGGAGCGCACGCTGCACCCACATTTCCACTCGCCGCCGGAACTTCGTGTAAATGACATTGTGCACCTTGGGACCCCCACCTCCCCCTTTCATCCTGAGAGTGAAGGAGTTCACTTTGGGTCACTTTTTTTTTTTTAAACTAGTGTTTTACAAATTCTGTGTCGTCTCCAAGGTCAGCCTCTTGCCGGTAAAAAGCAAATGTCACGACAAACAAACATTTCATTTTCGTTAAGGGAAGATTTATAAAGTTCTTTGGCTGGGTGCTGGGCGCTGGGCGCTGGGCGCTCGGAGCTCCCCGCTCCCACCAGCCCCTTATGCCTCAGCTTTAGGACCAGTTGCCGCGCTTTGTCAGAGAGACTTCAACTGCCCACTTTGAGCAGGAAGAATGAATGCTGAGGCCTCTGGGGGGGGGGGGGGTTGTTTCCTGATTTGCTTCGCCTAACTTTGAAAGTGTGTAAGCGTTGACCGTACGGTCTGCTGAGTGTAACCAGCAACCATGTTCTCTCCAGCCTGGTCTTTCTGGGCCGTGAGGAAACATGGGGGTCCTTTGCGTTTTCCAAGTTCCAGAACAGCCCGGGGCAGAGCTTGAGCTCTGACCAGCTTCACTGACCCTGGGTGTGTGTGTGTGTGTGCGCGTGCACGCGGACGGGGTGTGCATGGGTACATGGGTGCAGTGGGGCGGTCTCCCCGCTGGGGTGGAGATGACAGGTGGAGGTGGCCCTGGCGACGGACAGCTGCCCTCCTCTCTGGTCTCTCTCTGAAGGCCTCTGTGACCTGTGACTCCCTCTTGCTCACAGAGAAGAAGCCTGGGCAAGTGGAGGAGCAGCTGCAGCTCAGAGCTGGGCCCCGGTGGATGCTAAGCTGACTAGAAAGCCCGGTTCAGGCCCAGCAGATTTGCCAAGGGCTGGGCTGCTGTTGGCCACTTGGCAAGGCACCAGGCCCATTTCCTGTTTGATGCCCCTGGGACGGGGCGATTGGGGTCCAGTTTCCTGCACAGAGCTCAGCTCTCCTCTTGGACGGTGCCTCCACCCTGGTGAGGTAAGGACACTCACTGGTCTTGGAGCAGGGGAGGCTGAGATTCATAGCGTTGCTTGTCTCTCTGTGGGCTGTGTGACCTTGCCCCTAACTTAACCTTTCTCACCTGGCTGTTCCATGTACCCTGGTCCCCCAAACTCAACTGGACTGACAGACGCAAGGAATAGAGTTGGTGGGGTTTTGTTGTTCTTGTTTGTTTTTATGAAAGTTTAGAGGTCATTGGAGGGCCTCAGGGCTGACTGCGCTTGTTGTAGCTTTGTAAGTTTTAAAAAAAAGCCCTAGTGCGAATAATTAAGAGATATTGTAGTAATTATAATGTTTATAGGTTTATGGGTGTGGGGGTCAGTCGGACACTCTAGGCTTTGAGAAAGATATGGTACGTGAATCCCACTGAAAGGGGGTTCAAACTTTTGGTTTCCAAGTGGCAGCATCTTGCGGGTGAGCTGAGGAGGACACCTTAGCACGCCGAGGCTGCCCGTCCCCATCCCAGGTCCTGCACCCCAGGACCCCTCTACTTTGCTAGATGGTTCTGGCAGGAGCTACCTGGGCTCCGTGACCTTGACCTCCTGCTCCCCAGGTGCAGAGCAGGCCCCTGGGTGTTTTATAAAGGCCCGATTGTTCGGTTACTCCAGGCATCTGATAAGAGAGAAGGGTGAGCAGGCAGGTGGCCACCTTTCCTGTGAGGGGAGGACGTCTCTCGGAGCCTCAAGGTTCAGGTGAGCGCTGCTTGAAGGGTGAGACACTCACTCTGCTCTCTCTTTTAAACTCACCGCAGGTGGTAGAGGTGCAATCAGACCCCTTGCGTTGTTTTATCTCGTTTATCACTGTGTGAACGGCATTGTACAGAGGTCAGAGGTCAACTCCATGGAGTCGGCGGCGGTGTGTGTGTGTGTGTGTGTGTGTGTGTCTTTCTTTCCACCTCCTTGAGGGCTCCCCAGATTGAGCCCAGGTCGTCAGGCCACACACACCAGGCATGCTTTGGCCTCCGTGCTCTGGAAGCTGGACCAGCCTCTCCAGATTGAGTCTATGCCCCATGTGTATGAAAATGGGCCCCATCTGTTCACTCCTCTGTGGTTTGGGGTGGGGGGGGACGACGAAGGATGTTCTTTTTCAGGGATGTTAGAAGACCGGTCCCCGTAGGAAGGGGCCCCCCGTGGGTCCCCATAGGAAGAAGACACCCCCCTCCCCCCGCCCGTGAGTCTTCAACTTTCCTTTGCCGTCTGGGTTAGTGTCTGCTGGGCTGGAGGTGAATGAGTGTCCTGGCTCCGCCCCCTTTTTCTTTCTTTTCTGAACAATGCTCCTTGATCCAGCTTGCCCTCTTAGTAGGGGTACCCAAGTAGGGGTCACTCTCAGCCTTGAAAAGGTCTAAGTGTGAGGTACGTGGGAGCCGGCACGTCTCTCTGAAGGTCTGAGCGGCTGAGCGCCCTCAGGCCGCCCTTTGTGTTTTCTGAATGGCTGTGTGGCTTAAGCCGAAAGAAGCTTGCTTACTGGGGAGATGCTACTAGTGTGTTTGCGGCTGGGCAGGGTGAGTCTAGGCTTCCGGCCACCTGTTCAAGAGGCCTAACCTTTCTAAGAAGTGCATGTGAACCCCTCTGACTTCAACGCGTGGCACAGTGGCTTCTCAGCTGGCCCCCATACAGCCAGCAGTCTCCCTGCGTGTCAGACTGCAAAGTGCCTTACCTTGATGCTTCTAATGCATCCCTGCAGCTGTTGGGGCTCAGGAAGCTGGCTGAGGGGCCCCTGATACTTGTCTGAGTTAATGTTTACGATGCTGAAGAAGGTACGATTTATCTTTTGGGGGTGTGAGAGGTGGGGGTGGGGGGCTGGGGTCTCATGCAGTCCAGGCTGACAGCAAACTTACTATGGAGCTAAGGTTTAATCTTGAACTCCTGATCCCCCTGCCTCCACTTCCCAAGGGCTGGGATACAGGCATCCGCCACCACACCATGTGGCTCTGTCCCGTGTTGCTTTTTGAGAATTGCTCTAAGGTAGTTAGTTGTCAACTCCTAGACACAAGGGCCCCAGCCTCAGACTCCCCCACTGTAGAGACTGCAGGCCTGAGCCACTACATCCAGCTAGGAAGGACCCTTCTTGCTTTAATGGCAAGAGGCTTTGTGCATCCTGCCTTCCCTGACACCCTGAAAGCTGTCTGGTTTAGTAAGTATGCTGTGTATTTTCAATGAAAGAGGTCCCCTGCGGGTTCAGGCAGCTGAACTCTTGGTTCCCCATTGGTGGTGCTGGTTGGGGAAGTTTAGGAGGTGACAGCCTTGCTGGAGGAAGTGTGTCTCTAGGGGTGGGCTTTGTGTCCTACTTCCAGTCCCTCTTCGGTTTTGTGCCTGTGGTTGAAAATGTGATCTCTCCGCGTCCCCTATCTCGCCCCCTGCCATGGTGGGTTCTTAACCTCTTGAGCTCAAGCCCAAGTACAGCCTTTCTTCCTTAAGTTGCCTTGACTGTGGGGCCAAGCAGCAGAAAGTAATGTTCCCAGTTTGAGAGGCTTGGGGGTGGTTCCTTTCTAGGCCTCCCTCTAGCTTGGGGACTGCATGACACATCAAGACATTCAAGAGCACAAGAAAATTCACCAGGCGGGGAGTGTTGTGCCCAAATCGGAAGTGGATGCTGTGAGTGACTGGGGACGTTGAACTAGCGGCCACCGTGCCAACGGCCTGGATGGGAATGGCCGTGTTGGACTGCGCTGTTCGTGTTCAGGGAACTTTAAAACCAACTGCTCTTCTACAGCTCAGTCTCCGGCTCTCTCTGTCTCTGTTTCCTGTCCTCTCCTCTCTCCCTCTTTTCCTCTTCCTCTTCCCCCTCCCGTCTCCGACCTCTCCTCTCATCTCTCTTAAGAAATAGGGACGGGTGGATGACCCAATTGGTAAAGTGTGATTGAGTTCCAGCCCTGACAGAAAGGTCGTGTGTGGCGCCCTGAGCCGGTAACTCTGGCACTGAGGAGGTAGAGACCAGTGGACCCTGTGGCTCCCGGGCCAACCAGTTTAGCTCAGTAGCTGAGCTCCACGCTAGTGAGAGTCGCTGTGTCAAAACACACGGCAGACAGCTTCTAAGAAACAACTCCTGAGGTGGTCCTCGGGCCTCTGTATGCACACGTGCGTGTGTACCCACACGCACAGGAACACGCGTGTACACACTAACATTAAAAAAAAAAAGTTGAAGCCGGGCGTGGTGGCGCACGCCTTTAATCCCAGCACTCCGGAGGCAGAGGCGGGTGGATCGCTGTGGGTTCGAGGCCAGCCTGGTCTACAAAGTGAGTCCAGGACAGCCAAGGCTAACACAGAGAGACCCTGTATCGAAAAACCAAAAAAAAAAAAAAAAAAAAAAAGTTGGAGATAGCTCTGAATGTGTGGACTGCATGAGTTGACACTTCCTGAAAACTGTGTCCTGAGCTCACCCTTCCCGGCGCCTCACTCTTACCACCTCGGGGCCTGGGCTTTGGCACTAGATAACGTGATCGTGTCGAGATGTCACGTCTACTGACCGGTTCACAGGGACAAGCTGATGGGAAACCCCACACTGATTGACACCCCCGTAAGATCACCGTTAATTTGACTTTTCTCTGGATTTGGAGTGCCTGGCTGTGCAAAAGGAGCCATTGGGTTAGGGGCACTCCCTCTGGGTTCCCTGCCCACTTGGTAGAATGAGTGAGTCCTTCTAGACAGTTCTTTCTTATCAGCAATCATTGGTGCGACTCGATGATTTATACTCGTGAACATTCTGGGAACTTTTTGTTTGTTTTGTTTTGTTTTTTTTGAGACAGGGTTTCTCTGTGTAGCCTTGGCTGTCCTGGACTTGCTTTGTAGACCAGGCTGGCCTTGAACTCACAGCGATCCACCTGCCTTTGCCTCCTAAGTGCTGTGATTAAAGGTGTGTGCCACCATGCACGGCTCTAGGGTTTTTATTTAATTAAAAAAAAAAAGAGATGTGTATATGTGTGCCTCTCTGTGGCCTTGCACTTGAGTGCAGGTGCCTGTGGAGGCCAGGAGAGGGCGTCAGATTGCCGGGAGCTGCAATTTCAGGTGGGTGCTGGGGTCTGAGTCCCAGTCTTCTTTAAACTTCTGTTCTTAAAGGCTGAGCCATCTTTCCAGTCCTGAGCGCTGGATTTTAGAGAATAGTGTAGCCCATTTGGCCCAATGCAGGTTTGCCTCCTTCACTTATGGACCCTTAAGAAATTATTTCCAGCTTGGGATGTGGCCAAAGAGAGGACGTCTCCCTAATGCTGGAAATGGTTTGGCCTCACCTGAGTGAGGAGTTTCTGAGGGGGTGCAGGAGTCACCCCAGACTTGCTAGTCTGAAGATCTTGGGAGACTTATTCAGGTGTAGGGACAGAGTCTTCTTTTTCTTTTTCTTTTTTTTAAAAAAATATTTTTTTAAATTTTAATTTATGCACGTTGGTGTGGGGGTGTTAGATCTTGGAGTTACAACAGACAGTTGTGAGCTGCCATGTGGGTGCTGGGAATTGAACCCTCATCCTTTGGAAGGGCAGGCGGTGCCCTTAACCACTGAGCCATCTCTCCAGCCTCAAGGGACAGAATCTTCTAAACCACGGGAATGTCAGCCGTCCTCGAGTTTGTGCCGTAGAGATAAGAGCTCAGCTTTGTGGCAGAAGAAGGTAGCTGTGTCCCGGCGAGGAGCGACTAGCAGAGGGCAGTGCTTACCCAGCAGGCCTTTGTTGCTGCTGTCTCTGTGCACATTTTGGTCCCCGTTGTGGTAGCACAGGGAGGCTGCAGGAACACAGAGGGTCCGGTTCCCAGAATGGGGACAGAGGCCATCACAGTCATCACCATCACCACTGCCGCCACCATCACCTCCACCGCCACTGCCACTATCCCACCGTCGTCATCCCCTCCACCCTGCCATTCTGGAAGCTTCTTAGACCTGCAGAATATCAGCCCCGCTCGATCTGAGCCTGCATTTGAAACGCATCTCCAGGCAGTGTATGCACAGTCTCTCTCTCTCTCTCTCTCTCTCTCTCTCTCTCTCTCTCTCTCTCTTTCTCTCTCTCTGTTTACACAGGCAGGTTCTTTTCTGAGCTGGCCACACCACGTTGGGAGGAAGGAACAGACTCAGGGTCCCACTCACTGTGCCACACTGAAAGGAAAGGGCTTAGCGCTTCTTAGGAAAGACTGTTGAGTCCCCCCTCCTTCCCCACCCCCACCTCGCTTTAATCCTGTGCAGTGAGCTGTAAAGTGGGAGGAGCCAAAGAGAGAAAGGACCAGAGCAGTCCCAAGTGTAGTCAGCCAGGGACACTCCCCACCTGCCTCAACGGGGACCTAACGCATCGACAAGATAGGTGTTGTTATGTTTACATACTTATCATGCATACATACATTTACATACATGTGCATATCCATTTGCATACACAATGCATACACACACACACACGTGAGCAAATATATACATATGTGAAAATGCTTATGTACACATATATGCCTGCATATGCATATATACACACATATATAAAAGATACACTGTAGTTTTATGATACGGTCTCATGTAGCCCAAGCTGGCCTCAAACTTCTCATGTTGCTAAAGATGACTGAACCTCTGATCCTCCCGCCTCCTGCCTCCTGCCTCCTGCCTCCTGCCTCTTCCTCCTCCGAGTGCTGAGATTACAGGTGTCCGCCACCGTGGTAGGTTTTGTGCCGTGCTAGGGATCAAACCGAGGGCTTTGTGGATGGTGGAGCAGCATTCAACCAGAAGCCCCAGCCCAGCTCAGTCTCTCTGAGGCCCTAAGAATCCACTGCCCAGTTGTTAGCTGGGTTGATGACACACACTCACCCTCTCACTCATTTTTGTAATTGAGTGGGCTTTAAAGTGCTGGGTCATTCGCGCTGAGCGGGGGTGTCAGCAGGCACAGGGGCAGAACGTGGGGAGGACCCAGCGCCAGCGCGTGCCCCCTTCCTCTTGCCTGCTGTCATCCTTGCTGCCTTGCCTGCGGGCACAGAGCTCTCAGGCCCCTGGCTCCACCGTAGTAGCCTTACATACAGATGAGACAGGCAGCCAGTTCTTTGAGAATTCTTTGTGTCCTTCCCTAGAGCTGCCCAAGTCTCTTAAGGTGAGATAACAGAAAACCTAAGTTAACTTAGGATAATCATCTTTTATTTCATTTAGAAATACTGACGAAGTACATATTACATAAACATGTGGTTTTGACCACTCTCAGTATGGAGCACTAAGTACGTCTGTGTTGTGTGGAGATCTCTCCCCGACAATTTCCAGAACCACCTTCTTCTTCTTCATCCCCAATTGAAACAGTAAACTCATCTCTCCGTCACAGTTCCTTATGAGCACCTTCCCTCCCGGTATCCCTGAACTTCACCACGCAGGAAGTGCCAAGCAAGGAAGAGCATCCTGCGCAGCTGCCTTATTTTACCCAGTGTATTATTCTTGTTTTGTTTTGTTTTTTCAAGACAAGGTCTCTCTGTGTTAGCCTTGGCTGTCCTGGACTCGCTTTGTAGGCCAGGCTGGCCTCGAACTCACAGCGATACGCCTGCCTCTGCCTCCTGAGTGCTGGGATTACAGAGCTGGGCCACTGCATCTGGCCAGCATATGTTTTTGGTTGTTTTTGTTGATGCTGCTGAAGAATGTATTAAATTTCCTTTTAAGGCTGAATAATATTTCATCTACTAATGGGCTCTGAGGTTTCCCGCCGTCCAGCCACTGTGGCTAACACTGCTGCCGCCTCAGCTGTGCAGATAGTATACTGGGTCCCTGCGTTCACATCTTTTGGGTATGGAACCAGAGTTCCAGTCAGTGGATCTAGGAGAGAAAAAGGTGTTTTTGTAAACTAGGTTGTTATGACGTTGCCTTTTCATTTTGCAGTGGCGGGGATGGAGGCCACGGCTTTGCCGAAGCTGGGCTTTACCACCGAGCCACGCCTCGGCTCCGTACACTGATTCTGACTATGGGGTTCTCATGGCAAATAGGGCTGGCCTGTTAGATGGGGACTTTGAGTTGGGGACCTGGGGGTGATTATGATTACCAAGGGTCTTTCTCAGTGGGTCCACATGTGGGGCAGATGCAGGGATGGGCAGATGCGTGCCATCGCCTGCGGATGGAACTGGTGAACTTTGTGCCAGAAGATTAAAACTGTAAGCAAACAAACGGAAAAGCAAGCCCATGACCCCTGATTCAGGGTACCCCATAGTGGTCTTAGAGCAAAGGTGGAGGGAGGAAAGAGGAAGGGACGACTCACTGGGCTGTGTCCGTGGGCATGGTGGGTGAGGGCAGAGAGCAGAGGGCCTTGCCAGGACAGTGGGCATCTTCATTCTGACCAGGATATGTATTATCTTAATTTTTTAAAGATTTATTTTTTTAAGTGTGTGGGGCGGGGGAGTGTGGGTGTGGGTGTGTGAGTGCGCGCCTGTGCCTATATATGGGTATGTGCATGTGAGTGCTGGCGTCTTCAGCGGTCAGAAGAGGACGTTGGATCCCCTGGTGCTGAAGTTACAGTGGTTGTAAGTCTCCCAACTTGGGTGCTGGGAATGGAACTCAGGCCCTGCAAAGCTCAGTCAGTGCTCTCAGCCCAGGGCATGTTTTAAATGAGATGCCAGATGCTGTGGGGATCAGGCAAGCCTGCCTATAGACACTAGTGAGTGTTCTCATTCGCTAGTTTAAAAAAAAAAAAAAATGAAAGTTTTTATTTTCTCATTTAATCATTTTTCATTCATTCATTCATTCAGAGAAGATCTTATAGCTTTGAACTCACAGAGATCAGCCTGCCTCTGCCTCCCCTAGTGCTGAGATTAAAGGTGTGCACCACCACACCTGGCTTTTTTTTTTTTTTTGGTTTTTCGAGACAGGGTTTCTCTGTGTAGCCTTGGCTGTCCTGGACTCGCTTTGTAGACCAGGCTGGCCTTGAACTCACAGCGATACGCCTGCCTCTGCCTCCTGAGTGCTGGGATTAAAGGCGTGCGCCACCACCGCCTGGCCCAACCACACCTGTCTTAAAGTTTTGTTTTTTAAAAAGGTAGAGGCTGGTTATATGTCCAGGGCGGCCTCACATTCATAGTCCCCATCCCCACCCCAGCCTCCTGAGTTCTGGCAATACAGGCATGCGCCGTCATAACTAACGGTCTGGATAAAATGCCCTGCCCTGCGCAGTCTTCCTTTCTTCTTTGGGGACTGGTGCTTGAACCCAGCAACAAAACCCTCCCTTTGTTTTTCCTCTGAGGATGAAATCCAGGTTTTCATTCATGCTGTGCTAGTTTTTGACCACTGTAACTCCCACATACACACACTCCCACCTCCAGGTAGTCCCTGAAATGGACCAGATTCACTCAGAAGCCAGGCCAGCTGCCTGGAAGATGCAGAAACCAGCCGAGATGCCCAGGAGAGGTTTAGAGCAACTGAGGCACCTGGAAAGGATGCTCTCCACCCTGCTGAGCTGCCTGCAGGCTGCGCAGTGCGCTCCAGGTTCCCAGCTCACAAAGCTGTGGCCCACACTGGGGTGAGCTTCCGTGATGCAATTGTCTGAGTCACTTCTCCTGTAAGTGACCCTTCACCCCCTTCTGTAAGTCACCTCAATAAACTTACAGTTCACCAAGCTGGGCTTTAGTGGTACCCACACTTTGGTCTGCCTTGGGCTCCCTTTTTAGGGCGAGTAGATTTTGTGTTTTGCATCTCCCCAGGAAACCTTTACCCACACACCACCTTGCACTCTTTGCCAGTGCCTGAATCGTTACCTTGTGTGGTAACCTCAGAGAGCTAGGGGGTGCAGGACGTGGTACCTACGCTGGCACTGTGCTCAGCCTGCCCTGGCCAGTGTGCTGTCTCCCCTGCCCAGCAACAACGTGAAGAGCCTTGACAACTTCCCTGTTTGGGCTTTGAGGTGAAAGGGTTAACTCTGCCATAGTCCCAAGATGTCAGGAAAATCCCTTTGGACGCTGATGCTTCGATACAGCTATGGCATTCTGAAGATCTCTTGTGGGAAGCACACTGCTTGTTGTTATGTATTTAAGGAAACAGCTTGGCTATTTGAGAAAACAAGCAGGATGTTTTTATTAGTGCGACAGCCAATGAAGGTCCCAGACACATACTGGGGAAAATAGAACAAAATACGAGATGCCAGCCTTTGCAGGAGATGTGTTTGTACTGTATGTGAGAGAGGGGAGAATGGTTGGTATCAAAAAGGCTGTTAAGGCTGGACAGTGGTGGCGCACGCCTTTAATCCCAGCACTCGGGAGGCAGAGGCAGGCAGATCGCTGTGAGTTCGAGGCCAGCCTGGTCTACAAAGCGAGTCCAGGACAGCCAGGGCTACACAGAGAAACCTTGTCTGTCTCTAAAAACCAAAACCAAAAAAAAAAAAAAACAAAACCAAAACCAAAAAAACCAAAACCCAGCAACAACAAAACAAAAAGCAAAAATCAAAGACTGTTAAGCAGGGCATAATGGCTGTGTTGCTTGGCTTTGTGAGCTTGCCGAGATCATCTGGGAGGAGGGACCCTCCATCAGGCTGTGGGAAGTCTGTGGTGCATTTTCTCTATCTGTGAAGATGTAGGGTGCAGGGCAGCCGACTGTTCGCAGTGCCAGCCTTAGCCGGGGTCTGGGCATTATTATGACAGAGCAGGCTGAGTAGGCCACGCAGAGCAAGCCAGCCAGCACTGGTTCTCCGTGGTCTCTGTTTCACTCAGTTCCTGCCTCCAGGTCCCTGCCCAGCTCCCCTCAAGGACGGGCTGTGACCTGGAAGTGTAAAATATACCTTCTCCTCCCTACCTTGCCTTTGTTCATGGTGTCTGTCACAGTGGCCGAGAGGCAGGAGGATTGACTCAAGTTTGAGGCTAGCCTGAGCTACAATAGCAAGACCTTTAAAAAACCAAAAATAAATTCATACACAAATCTGCTGAATAAGATAAAAGTGATTAATCCCATAGGAATGATTAGATACTGAATGGCACCTGGGGAGACTTTTAGCCATGACATGCACGCAGAGCTCAGAAGACACCTCCTCCCCGATCACTTTACTTGACACAGGTCTGCCCTTTGTTGTTCGCTGCTGTATCCCCAGGCCAGCTGGTCCATGAGCTCCTGGGGATTCGTCTTTCTCTGCCTGTCATCTCACTAGAAGAATAGTGGGGTTAAAGATGCACTACTGTGCTTCCTGTCACGTGGTTCTTGGGATTTGAACTCAGGTCTAGTAAGTACTTTACCCACTGAGCAGTTGGTATGTGTGTGTGTAGTGTAGTGTGGTATGTGTGTGTGTGTGTTGTGGCATGTGTGTGTTGTGTTGTGTGTGTGTGTAGTGTGGTGTGTGTGTTGTGGTGTGTGTGTAGTGTGTTGTGTGTGTTGTGGTGTGTGTGTAGTGTG
>OU015755.1:2424998-2441196 GCA_907169655.1 Acomys percivali | reverse complement strand
GTGTGTGTGTGTGTGTGTGTGTGTGTGTGTGTGTGTGTGTGTGTGTGCAGTTAAGAGGGACAACTTGACAGAGGACATTTTCTGTTTCCACTATGTGGGTCCAGGGCATGGAACTCCGTCGATTGGCAGTAATTAGAGCTGAAACACCTGGCCAGCTCTATTTATTATTGTTTGCTTGTGTGTCTACTTTTGAGAGAGGATCTCATGTATCCCAGGCTGGCCTCAAACTCACTATGTAGTCAAGGGTGACCTTAAATTTCTCACCCCCTCGCCGCCACCTCTGAAATTCTGAGTTGTGGGCACGCACTGCCGCCCGGGCTTATGTGATGCTGGGAATCGAATCCAGGTGCCCTGCATGCTAGCCACGCACTCAGCTCCGAGTCACAGCCCCCTAGACATCTTGCATGTGGCACTGGCACTGGTATGGTTGGTGACCCTCTGCGGGTTTCCTTTGGGACACATCCATGCTTGCTGGTTTCTGAAGTGAGTGAGCCTGGATTAGGGACATTTCTGTCCTGTTTTTTGTGGCCTGGGGTGGAGAGATTGGCTGTAAGAGCTGTGGAGTCTTGGTAGTTCAGAGCCAATCAGAAGCCACTTGTGTTGGCGAAGATGCTCTGCTGCCCTGTGAAAATGGACAAGACGAGAAATTTGGCCATGCTGGGGCCTGAAAGTGTGGACCGCGTCTCAGTCACCTACAGGAAGCACAGCTGGAGTGAGCGTGGTGGCACGTGCCTTTAATCCTGGGGCTCTGGAGACAGTCAGGAGGCTGTCTGAGTTGTCAGTTTGGTCTATGGGGCAAGTTCTAGGCTAGCCTGGGCTACACGTGAGACCTGCCGTTAAAAAAGAAAACAGAGACACCAGGCACTAGGGAGCCTGTTGCTTTCTAACGTTGAGCGTCCCCTGGAGCCCAGTGGTGACTGATCCGTCCGCATCTCCTCGAGCACATTTTATGTTCTATAGCTACACAATGGAATATTACTCAGCCACAAAAAGGAATGACACATGAATGCATTCAACAAACAGTTGAACGTTGCAGACAAAATGTTGAGTGATGGTGGCACACGCCTTTAATCCCAGCATTTGGGAGGCAGAGGCAGGCGGATCGCTTGTGAGTTCAAGGCCAGCCTGGTCTACAAAGCAAGTCCAGGATAGCCAAGACTACACAGAGAAACCCTGTCTTGAAAAACCAAAAAAAAAAAAGAAAATGTTGAGCACAAGAGGCCAGGTGTACAAGTCCATGCTGGAGGGTTTCAGAAGAGGCAACACTGTTTCATACTGAGAGAGGCCAGAAGTGCCCGCTGGTATATTCCACAAAGAAGTACACAGAGGGGCGCTGCCACCGTAAGGTGTAATTAAAACCTGTGAGGTAGTTCTAGTTAATTTGTCAGCTCTCAGATGGGAACCCAGCAGGTTGCAAAGTGAAACAAATGGGACAGGCAGGATGGCTCAGCAAGTGAAGGGGCTTGCCGCCAAGCCCAAGGACTTGAGTTCAATTCCTGGGACCCACAAGGTGGAACGGGAGAGCCAACTCCCAAAATTGTCCTCTGACCTCCACATATGTGCTGTGGCTGGCACAGACATGCACACACACGCACGCACGCGCGCACACACACACACACACACACACACACACGCACACACATGCATGCTTTGGGAGATGGTCCTTAAGGCAACTGTTGTCCAGTCCTTAGGGTGGGAGTTGAAGTTATAAGTGTTTATTTTTCTTCCCTGTTTTCCCAGGGCATTTTGTTCTTGTGACTCAGGGCACTTGCCTGGGGTCCAGAATTTAAAGAAGGATGACAAAAATCTCAGGAATTAAGATAAGTTTTCTTTCTTTCTTTCTTTTTTTTTTTTTTTTAATTTTTTTTGAGTTGGGAATTGAACTCAGGGCTTCTAAGCATGCAGTATACACTGAGCCACATCCTCAGCTCAGGAGAAGTGGTTCTTTTAATGCAATACTTTAAATGATGGGGGTGGGGGGGGGAAGAACAAGAGAGATAAAATACAAAAGCTCAACTCAAGACAGGCCGGGCACTGTTGGTGTTTCTGTTGGCTCAGCTCCCAGTGCAGCGCAGTAGGAACTGAAGATGGAGCCAGGGAGAGTCTGCAAGGCATGAGAAGACCAGCTTGGCCTGGATATGTGACCTAAAAAGAGCGAAAGGACAAGACTGGAAGGACAAAGGCCAAAATAGTAGTGTTGGATGTTGAGGCTTGCAGTGTCCTGTGAGGGGAGTCCCCTGTGAGGGGTCCTGTGAGGGGAGTCCCCTGTGAGGGGTCCTGTGAGGGGAGTCCCCTGTGAGGGGTCCTGTGAGGGGAGTCCCCTGTGAGGGGTCCTGCGGTGTCCTGTGAGGGCAGTCCCCTGTGTGGGTCCTGCGGTGTCCTGTGAGGGGAACCCCCTGTGAGGGGTCCTGCGGCATGTTCTGTTCCGTGTATTCAGTATTCCACAAAGGAGACTGAAGTGTATGAAGTGTTGTGTTAGTCCTTAAAGTCATGTGAGCAAATGTTTGCAGTGTGAAGGCTCTCTCTCCCAGGACCTCACCAGTGCCAGGCAAGAGCTCCTCTGGCCCTGCAATTATTGTCCTGGTGATGGCTTTTTGCTTGTTTGTCAGTGTTAACTCGTGAGCTGCTCTGGCGTTATAAATCAAAATATGAGCTGGTGAAGACTTGTGCAGCCCATGTTTGGCTTAAACGAGGAGGGTAGCCCTGCCGGCTTAGCATGGAGCACTCATCATGGTTACTGGTTACCCAGCCTTTAGCTAGCCGTGTGAGTGCCATGGGTGTAATTACCTGTAGACAGGGGTGGAATTTGGTAATTTGTTAACCTCCAGGCTGCATGTGTGCTATTGTGTGGTTTTGCAAAGGGCCCTTCTTTGTCTTTCTCTGGTGAGTAAGCCCTGTGTGTGCTGGATGCCCATCTGGCAGTCAGGATGTGTTGCCCCAGAGTCAGCGCCTCTTCCGGTTGTCATGGAGACAACCTCAGCACCACTAGGCATCCCCTCCTATGGATTCCTGCCAGGGTTTCCCCGTTCCCTGCCTGGGTGCAGTTTCTGAAAGTGCTGGAAGGTCTTTCAAAGTGCAGGGGCGGTGGAGTCAGTTCCAGAGCAGGCACCAGACAAAGTTAGACCTCCCGTCCTCGTCACCACGCTGCCCTGTTCACCTCCCTGCCCCCTTCCCTCACTTGATATGCTCGCCCCTAGCCAGTGCTCCTGGTCTGTGGGAAATGAGCCCTGGGCTGCCCAGACCTAGTCCCTGGGGCTCCTGGAGGGACCAGCTCACTATGCCAAGCCGGCCCTCGGGACCTTCTGGCCTTTCTAGTCAGTTAGGAATCCCTCCTCCTTCCCTTCTTCCCTCTGTCCGTTCTTTGTCTTTTCTTTCAGTTGTGTGTACACACCTTTGTGTGTGTGTTGGGGGGGGGCAGTTAATGTCTGGTGTAATGTTGTGTAGTCTAGGCAGATTTTCCTGCCTTTTAATCTTTAACTGGCAGGAAAACAAGCCTGAGCAAGAACCATAGACTGTCCCAGTGTCTTCCTCGGGCTCTCTACCTTATATTATGAAAGACATTTTTTTTTTGCATTTATTATATTAATCATAGAGTAAATATAGAAATAAAGAGAGAGAAAGAGAGTGTGTGACTCCTGGAGGTCACAGGGGCTCTTCTGAGATAGGGTCTCTCACTAAGCCTGGGATATCCATCTCTGGGTGCTGGGACTGACTCGGACTCTCATGCTAGTGAAGCAAACGCTGTCTTTGGAGCCTCAGTACCTCCATTCTGTGCTTATAGATTTGGATCTGTTGTGGGTGGGGCTGTTACTTTGAGAGGTACTTTGAGAGAGCCCTGAAGCAATGGCCTCATCTACCCTCCGCCCCTACCCCCCCCACCTCCATTCCACCCCCACCCCACCCCCACCCCCACCCCCATCCGCACTGAGCAGCCCAGCTCGGGAAAGCAGGTGGGAGTGGCTTCTGGAAAGCAGGTGGGAGTGGCTTCTGGAAGGGAGAAAGAAGGCCCTGAGGAAGTACAGACTAAGTGTGGGGGAGGGCTGGACTTCCCCTCTCAGAGGAAGATCAGCCGAGGAAGGAGGCAGATGCAGTCACGTGGGAGTGAGCTCATTAGCCCCGGGACACCAGCTGCGCTATTCTTAGGCGTTTCAAGTCCGGGACAGATGTTCTGAGGCAAGGTTCCAGCCTTGTCCACTTCCCACAGACGGCGTAGTGCTGTGCGTGGAAAAGAGGGGTTCACACGGAGAGGCAGCTTTCCCAGGAGTCAGCGCCGATTTCTTGCCTCAGACTTTTTCCTTTCCAGCCTTTTTTAGTTTTCCTGTTTGCCTTTCTTTCCATGTTCGGCCCTCACGGTCTCCCCACCCCGCCTCACTCCGCCCTGTTTCTCTCCTCCCTGCCTGTCCTTCCCCACCCCACCCCCTTCTGCATCCTCTCTTCTCCTTTGAGGCTGTTTACTTAACCCTGTGTGGAACTTGGACTCTGTGGGACACAAGCAAAGCCCGCCCGTCCTGGGTCAGCCGTGAACCTCAGCCTTGCTTAGAAAGTGTCAGGTGTGCTGGGAGGCCGGGGTCACGCTGGGCTGGAGCCGCTGACACCGGAGCCTGGCTTTAATTGCCCGTTATCTTCCTGCCCTCACACTTGCCGCAGTGTCAGGCTGAGGTGAGAGCCTGGGGCAGAGGTGACTTTTGCGCACTAGCTGGTGTGACATTAGCCATATGGTCACCTCTCCTGCTGTCCAGGGTCGGTCTCACTGCTCTCTTCCCCTCACAGCCTTCGGTCACAGGGCAGAGGCACTGTCACACGGTCTTCCGAGTCTGGAGGTGGCGATGTGCCATCGTAACCTGGGTGCAGCCTCTTCCAAGAGTGGCGCCCAGCTTCTCCATAGACGCTCCCAAATGTTTATTTCGAAGTGCAGGAATTCGGATCAGTTTAAATTTGTAGCCATAGCGGAACTTCCTGATCATACATAAGGCCTGTGCACAACTGCAAAGTGTTTCTGACTTAACTGTGGCACAGCAGTCTGAAGGACATTTCAAGGAGAATTTCAAGAAAAGTCAGTATATCTGGTTAAGAAAAAAAACGTATGGGCCTGGCGTGGTGGCACACATCTTTAATCCCAGCACTCTGAGAGGCAGAGGCAGATGGATTGCTGTGAGTTCCAGGCCAGCCTGATCTACAAAGCGAGTCCACGACAGCAAAGGCTACACAGAGAAACCCTGTCTAGAACAACAACAACAAAAAAAAAAAAAAAAAAAAAAGAAAGAAAAAAGAAAAAGAGAGATAAAACTTAGGGATTTAAAAATAATAGTTGAATTATAAAATAAAATAAAAAGTTAAAGATTGAAAAATAAATAAATAAAAGGCCCCAAACCTGACTCTGTGGCGGGAAGAACAAATACTGAACCAACAACTGAATTCTTTTTAAGTTGAGGAAAATGTCCGCCTTTTCTAACTTGCCTACGTCTGTATCACAGACTCGAGGCCGCTGCTCGAAGCTGCTGCCTGCCCCTTTTCAAGAGTCCGTGGTTTGGACTAGAGAGCACCGGCGGCGCTCCCGTAGGGCCCACATCCATGTGGCTTACCTAGAGCCGCAATATCAGGGTCTCTAACACATACCACACACAGTCATAACACTATACACTATACACATACACACTCACATATACAACACACACACACACACACACACGCGCGCGCATTACATATGCACATAATATACACACATTACATATACACATAACTCAGGCACACACATTACATATACACACCACACACACAAATTACATATAGACATGTCACAGGAACACTCACACAGGTGCTGGTGTGCCTGTCGTGCGCCCCCCTGGCTCCCCCCTTTACCCCCCCCACCCGGTAAGGGCTGATAAACTGGGCCTTGTGGTTTATGCTTATATCAGAAAAGTATGTTTTTTTAATTTTTAATATTTTTTTTCCTTATTTTATCTCTCTTCAGTGGCTCCAACCACCGGTGATTGGAGCCAGTATATTCCGTGCAGAGTGGGAAGGGAATACAGGCTGCTGTGAAGTGTGTGTGAGTGGCTTAACTGTGCTGGTTGCTGAGTGTTGAGGACAGACCACACAGCAGCTAAGGGAGAAGGCAGAGTGGCAGGCGGGTGGCACAGGTGTCTCCGGGGAGGTTAAAGGTTAGCAGAGACTGAATAATGGAAATGAATCATGGGAAATGTGCAGGCCGAGGTTCCCCGGGCCTGACAAACAGCAAGTACAGGGACCTGGTGGTGGTCATGGTTAATAGACACCGACATCCTGTCTGTGATCTGCCTGGCTAGGCGGGGAGGAATTCAGATTATCATCAGAATATGAGAAGAAGCTGCCGGGGGAGGCAACATGGTCCCTGTTGCTATGGAGAGCCAGGGGAGTGAGGGCAGGAACAGGCTCTAGGAGGAGGTCAGAGGGAGGACGGTGCTGGAGGCTGTGGGGACTCAGGGGACCTGGCTGTGCACACAGAGACTGTCGGGGGAGGGCCGCATCCATGCACCTTCTTATTGGAGTTTGTGACGTCAGAGTGTGTTTACCTTCGGTGGTGATGGTGGTCTGACAGTGGATGTTCTGTGGAATTGGTAGTCAGGCCAATTAGCGAAGATGGCCTGGTGACAGATGGCCTGCTGACACATAAAGGTTCCGTTACCACAGTGTAGACTTGGACGCAAGGACTGCTGAGAAAACAGTGTTGCTTTTTGTAGCTAAGCAATTTCTTTCCTCACTAGGTGTGACAGTCACACTAGGAGATCACAGCGGCAGCACCAGAGGCTGAGGCAGGAGCATTTTGAGGACCCGGTAAAGAGGGTTGTAGGCTAGCCCAGGTCATACAACAGCCAAACTATCCCGGTTGGCTTTGACTGGCAGCTTGACCGGCCCTCTGGGAGGAAAGCCTGAAGGGGTTCGGGGGGGGGGGGGCGGCAGGAACCACCCTGATCAAGTTGGCCTGTGGGGGTACCATGTTTGCAAGCATGCCCAGCCCACAGTGGGCGGCACCATTCCCTGGGCAGTAGCCCCGGGTTGTGTAAGAGGGCCAGCTGGGCATCCTTCCTGGCCTCTGCTGGGGATCCTGCCTTGACTTTGCCCAGTGATGGACTGTGACTCGGAAGGGTAAACCCAAATAAGCTTGTTCCCCTCCCGTTGCCTTTGGTCACAGCAATGGAGTGAAACTAGAGCCCAGACAGTCCCCCCCCCCCAAAAAAAAAAAAAAAGTTTTCTTGAAAGAAGAAGAAAAAAAAAAAAACCATAGACTCCTCCTTCATTCCTGATCTTGAGGAGACTGTCGACTAAATCACAAACAGGAAAAGAATAGAACGCGCAGAGGGCATTAGCAAAGACAGCTGGTGTCAGCTAACCTCAGCTGCTCCTAAGGTTGAAAGCTTTCCAGAGATTCTTAGTGGCTGGGTGATGGGTTTTCATGTGTGCCGTGGCTATGCCAAGTCTGGGTACAGTGTCTCATCTGAGCCTCACCCTGGGGGCTGGGAATGCGGCCCAGTCCCTACTGTGCCTGGTCAGCTCGCATGCAGCCCTGAGTTTGATGCCCAGCAACCACATAAGCCTGCAATCTTGGCACTCAGGCAGTAGAGGCAGGAGGATTCCCAGTTCAAGGTCATCCTTGGCTACATTGATTTTGAGGCCAGCCTGGGAGCCCGCCTCAAAAACACGAACAAACAAACAAAACCAAACAAACAGATGAACAAGAATTACTGTATTAAAAATTGTTCTGTGGAGTAGAGCCTGGTTGTCTGAGGTGTGCCTCCTCCTTCCTAAGGGCATGGTGATAAAGGCCAGAAGTAGATCATTATCACCTGCCTCACCTCAGCAGGTCTCCTGAGGTCAGGGAGGGGACTGGCAGCTCCACCTGCAGGCGCAGGAACCAGAAAACAATGGCTGGCAGGTGCCCGAGCTATAGCTCGCTAACGCTAACTCGTTCTGGGGAGCAGGGCCTGGAGGCGCTGAGAGAGAAAGGCGCTCTAGTGGGGAACTCTGCGCGGAGATGAGCTCATTGGGAGACTGACTGGGTTAGGGCTGTGCCTGCTCATTCTAGAATGTTCTGTTGCTTCCTAGACAGGCCCAGGGGTGGGGGTAGGAAATCCCGTTTTCTTTGTACTGAAGGACTGACTACCCTTTGCTCTGTGATGTTTGTGTGGATTGTCAGTTTTATTTTAAACACGTATTTGTGTGTTTATTTATTTACTGAGACAAAGACAGGGTCTCAGTGTCCCTCTGGCTGGCCTGGGACTCACTATGTAGGCCAGACTGACTAGACTCCAACTCACGGAGATCCATCTGCTTCTGCCTCCTGAGTACTGGCCACCACCTCCCTGCCAAAAGAGGGAGTCTCAAGAGAAGAGCTGCCTCTATTGGATAGGGCTGTATTTGTGAAATTGTCTCTGATGTGGGAGGGAGGGCACAGCCCACTGTGGGAAGCACAGTCCCTAGGAAGGAGGCCTGGGCTGTATATGAAGGCTTAGCTGAACAATAGCCCAGAGAGAGCCACCAAGGCCCCTTAGCAGCGGTTTCTGCCTCAGCTCCTGCCCTGACTTTCTCCTGTGCTGGGTGTTTAAGCTGAAATTAATAACCCTTTCTTCCTTTAAGCTGCTTTGGGTCAGACAAAAGCACGTAGACCATTGGGAACAACTCAGATCTTCTCAGAGAGCTCTTTCTAAACTTTTATTCAGCTATTGTCTGGCAGGGAAACCTGCCGCGCAGGCACATGGGGGATGTCCCCTCCTTCCTTCCTTGTCCTGTTAGCCGTCCTCACTCCGTCCTTCTGCCCCGACCCAGGGTTTGCCAAAATTTTGCTCAAATAAACTCGAGTATAATGCCCCGGAAAAATATTCTTCCTAAGCTCTAAGGAAGTCTAGATCTTTTGTTTTCCTGATAACCAAATAAGCCCCCAAATTAACCAGAAATTCCATCGGACCGTTGCCTTGTGCGTTTGGTGCTGGGTGTGGACTGTTGTCTTCAGTTTTTAATTTCTTCCTGGGGTGCTGCAGATACAGCTTTGCAGCCTTGATCCCCAGCACTGTGAGGTGGGATGATGGCGACACAGGAGCCTGAGGGCTGCCCTCAGGGGGCTGCGGTTCCACCTGGGCTGCATTTGAGCCCTATCTCAGAGCAAGAGAAGAAAGGCCAGCCCTCTCCTCCTGGTGCCTCCCGGAGTTTGTTGTCCGTCCAACATTTTAACTTGGACTAACCGTGACAGCCTCCACCCTTCTCAGAATGAAGCTCCAGAGGGGAGCGAGCTGGCGCAGGCCCAGCCAGAGATGCGGGGTTTCCAGCATTTTTCTTAGAAGCTGACAGCTGGATGTGCTTGTTCTGGAAGCATTAGCTCACCCAGCTCTAGGGGCCTGTGAACAGGCAAGGTAGTTACTGTGGCTTCATTGGTCCATCTCAGCCAGTTACAGGAAGGCTTGCCACAGGGCAGAGGGACTGACTCATTAGCCGGCCACCAGGGCCTGACCCTCCTGCTTGGAAGTGGTGTGAGCTGCAATTAGGGACTTTGGAACAGGGATAAGTGATTGCTGGCCCATAAATAATGCAATCTACCACGTCTCTCTCTTGGTGACTGTAGCCCCTACCGCCACAGTGGCTTCAGGAAGCCTGGCCCTCCCTCCAGTCATGGCGCAGCCAGGGCAGGCTTGGTGCTCTTGTGGCGTTCTTAGCCGGTGAGTCCCAGCGTCTCCCTTCTACAGAGTAAGCTGGTAGGTAACGGGGCTCACAGCAGTTAGGCAGGGAGGCGCAGGAGTCGGCCTTGTGTGTGCTCACTGGCACCTCACAGCTCTTGCTGCTCTGTGGCCCATTACCCGGGGTTGCCACCGTGTCCCATTGTATCCTGCGTGCTGGGCTGGAACACAGGCCCTATCAGAATAAATAAAAACTTTCCAACTTACTTTATTATTAGAGTATGCGTGCGGATGTGGTCACGCGCATGGCTCGGCACAAGCGGGAGTCAGACAGCCACGTTTGGGAGCTCTTTGTCTGTGCCTACTGTGGGCTCTGGGGCTCGTGAGGCTCGTGTGGCAAGTGCCTGTACCTGCTTAACCATGTAGCTGGACACCCCCAACCCCCCCAACTTCACTATTCTTCAAGTTTGGCTTTGCCTATTTTAGTGCCTTACATTTCCGTTTGAGTGTGTGTGTGTGTGTGAGTGTGTGCACCATTACTTCACACCAGCTGCAGAGCAAATCCTGGGCTAAATTCAGGACACACCTTCATGCCTGGCATTCTTCACTTCTGACTGCATAGTCAGAATTACACAAATATGTGGGCGTGTGGGCGTGCACGTATGGGCGTGTTTACGTGTGTATGTGTTTCTGTGTACATGTGTGTAGATATGTGTGCATGTGTGTATATGTGTGTCTGTAGATGTGTGTGCATGTGTATTTGTGCGTCTGTTTGTGTGTAGATAGATGCACTTGTAAATATGCAAATGGAGACCAGAGGAAGCCCTGGCTGTCATTTAGGGCCTGTCCACCTTGTGTTTTTTGGGACAGGGTCTCTCTCTGGCCTGGAACTTGCCTGGCTAGCCAGCAAGCCTGGGGAATTGCCTCCCTCCGCCCTCTGAGTGCAGAGCTATAAGGTTGCAGCATCTTGCCTACACTGAGTGTCCTTCCTTCTTGAGATACATTTTCCCCTTGGACTCCTGGGAAACCCCTCCCTCCTGTTCTCACGCTCTCCCCTTCCCATGACTGTCTCTACAGGCTCAAGTCTCCTCTGCTCCCAGGAAGCCCTCAAATATTCGTGTCCCCAGTTGTGTCACCCAGCATAATGCCGTGTGCGTGTCACCAGGCCTGTGTCTTTGTTGTTACCTGTACTTAGTTCTTTTTTTTTTTTTAAAGATTTATTTATTTATTTATTTATTTATTTATTTATTTATTTATTTATTTATTTATTATTTTGTATACAGTGCTCTGCCTGCATGTACACCTATATGCCAGAAGAGGGCATACGATCCCATTATAGATGGTTGTGAGCCACCATGTGGTTGCTGAGACTTGAACTCAGGACCTCTGGAGGAACAGTCAGTGTTCTTAACCTCTGAGCCATCTCTCCAGCCCCTGTACCTACTTCTTGACCTAGTCTTTTTTTTTTTTTTTTTTTTTTTTTTTTGGTTTTTTTGAGACAGGGTTTCTCTGTGTAGCCTTGACTGTCCTGGACTCCCTTTGTAGACCAGGCTGGCTTCGAACTCACAGCGATCCGCCTGCCTCTGCCTCCCGAGTGCTGGGATTAAAGGCGTGCGCCACCACCGCCCGGCCTTGACCCAGTCTTGATCCTTGAGTTTTCTAGCAGTTTGTCCGCCTGTCTTCAGCCTTCTGTGACTATAACAAAATGTCTGAAATAATCAATTTATCAAGAAGGAAGATTTGGCCAGGCGGTGGTGGTGGCGCACTCCTTTAATCCCAGTACTTGGGAGGTAAAGGCACGTGGATCTCTGTGAGTTCAAGGTCAACCTGGTCAACAGAGCAAGCCCCAGGAGAGCCAGGGCTACACAAAGAAACCCTGTCTTGAAAAACCAAAAACTAAAGAAGGAAAAGCTATTCTGGCTCATGGTAAAGAGCCTTGAGTTTGTGGTCATTTGCCCAGTGGTGGTGCACCACGGTGGGAGCTTGTGCCAGGTCCCACACCCACTGGATGCCACACTCCCGACGATGCCCCAAGGCTTACTATTAGTTCTTGTCACCCCAGGGCGTCCATGTTTTTTTTTTCTTTTTAACCAGATTTGGGGGCATTCTGGATCCAAATGAGCATTGTGCACTGCACCCCTAGGTGCACTGCCACTACGGTCTAGGCCTTCTCAGTTTCCCATCTGGCATGCTTCCTGTTTCACAGATTTCTTTTCTATTGCTTCCACCTGTGGCTCCCTCCTTGGCTCCTGCCTGTGGCTCCTGCCTGTGGCTCCCTCCTTGGCTCCTGCCTGTGGCTCCTGCCTGTGGCTCTTGCCTGTGGCTCCAGCCTGTGGCTCCTGTCTGTGGCTCCTGCCTGTGGCTCTTGCCTTGGCCTTCCTCAGCACACCCTGTCCTGCTCACCTTTGAGGTCTGACCTGGAGTTGGCTGAGGAAGCCCTCTCTGACCCCAGGTGGCCTGTCTGTTTCAGCATTTTGACAGCCGCTCAGCTGCTATTTTTGTCTGTAGCCACTTGAAGGTAAAGAACATTATAAGAGATGTCACTGGTCAGCAGGGGACACACAGGTGGCTGACCCAGCACTGGGTACTTCACTGGAAGGGCCTTTCCTGCCCTTGTCTTATGGGTCAGAAGGGGCTGAGACCATCACTCAGAAGCTTATAAGTTCAGTGAAGGCCGGCTATGGCCAGCTGTGGCTGGCTCATTTGCTGCGAGCCTGCACATGGGGTGCGGGTGGGGGTGCTCAGTCAACAGGTTCCCATGACCTGTAGTAGTTTTCACCATGCTCCAGGCACCTTCTTTTAGGTATGACTTGTTCTTATTCTGCACAGTCAGCCACGGTGAGTGGGAAAGCACATGCTGGCGTGTGGGAGCAGCCCGCCTGAGCGCGCGCGTGCGTGTGTGTGGTGTGTGTGCGCGCACCTACGTGCACATGTGTGTGCAGACTGCAGGTCTCAGCACTGGGTGTCTCATCAAGTTCTCCTTCATCTTTAGTACTTCATCTTTTTGTGTGTTTTACTGTTGTTTATTTGTGTATCGTGGGTGTGTGTGCCACCGTGCAGGGCGGAAGCCCAAGAACACCTTGCGGGAGCCAGTTCTCGCCTTCTACCGTGTGGGTCCTGAGGATTGACTTCAGGGTGTCAAGTTTGGTGGCAGGTGCCTTTTTCTCTGTGGACGCCACCTGCCACCACCATCACGCCACCACCCTTTTTGAGGCAGGATCTCTCACTGAGTCAGCGAGGTGGCGAGGTGATTCTCCTGTCTCTGCCTCTTCAGCCAAGGGATTACAGGTGTGCACCCAGATATTATATATGGGTTCTGGGAGGTTCTCATGTCTGTGTGGCAGACATGTTAATGACTGAACTGTCTCTGCAGACCACATTTGTGAAAATTTTAGAAATGACTCCTGAGAGTTAGAGGCCTGCAGGGCTGACTGACTGTGTGCACTGCAGGGTTGACTGTGTGCACCGCAGGGCTGACTGTGTGCATTGCGGAGCTGACTGTGTGCATTGCAGGGCTGACTGTGTGCACTGCAGGGCTGACAGACTGTGTGCACAAGGCTGACTGTGTGCACCACAGGGCTGACTGTGTGCATTGGAAGGCTGACTGTGTGTACCACAAGGCTGACTGTGTGCACCACAGGGCTGACTGTGTGCATTGCAGGGCTGACTGTGCACCGCAGGGCTGACTGCGTGCACCGCAGCTGGCCTTGCATACTGTGGTGTCTTTTAGTCATCTAGGGAGCTCACCACTTGCACTGTGGAATTCCAGACATGCACATTCGTACATCATGATACAGAACCAGCTGCTGTGGCAGCCTCAGGACTTGGGTGCTGGGTGGACTAGGAACACGGTGGCTGCCTCACACTCATTCCCTGTAATGGCTGCATTCAGTTCACCAGAGTCCATCTTCCCTCTTCCTCCCCAAAGCTGCTGGAGCTCAGGGGCCTGTGTGTCCTGAGCTCGCAGTGGAGGGACATGGGGGTGGGGCGAGGGCAGGTCTGGGAGTGGCGAGCAGACACAGCGCCTGCTGCAGGGCGCACACCGGCTGTTTCTGTGACTCAACATTAAAGGTTCACGCTGAGGCTGCAACACAGCAGCACCACTTAGGGCCTGTGCACTCGGTTACCAAGGGGCCTCACACAGCCCAGGCTTGCCCCAGACTCACCATGTGGGCTAGGATGGCTTTGAACTTCTGCTCTCCTCGCTGTAACCCCCTGAGTGTTGCCCTTCGAAGGCAGACACACCACAGCCAGTTCTACATGCTTCTGACTGACCTAGCACTGCGTGTTGAGCAGTCTTTTCCTTCCACGCTGGTGGTCCTGCTGAAAGCTGAAAAGAAAAGATCCTTGTAGTGGTCAGTGTGGTCCCATTGATGTACACAGCACACGGGGTAGCACACTGCCCGGATGCTTTGGCCATGCCGTAGGCAGGGTGGGGCAGTGGGAGTCCTATAACTTTGCTGTTCTTCATCGAGGTTGGTTTGCCTATTCTAATGCCTTACATTTCTATATGAGTGTGTGTGTGTGCACACCAGCATGCCTGTGCGTGGGTATGTGCGCTCCAGTGTGCAGGTGTGCGTGCTCTTCTGTTTCCAGTCACCTTTAGGTGTTTTCCTGTTCAGGGGCCACCCAGCATCTCCCTCTGGCCCAGGGACCTCCCTGTCTCCACCTCCCTAGTGCGCTCCAGCACACAGCTCTCTCAGAAACGTGGGCTCTGGGGGTTGAACTCAGGGCCTGGTGCTGGCAAGCCATGAACTTCCCAGGCCCCAGGCCACATGGTTTAATAATGACCTGCGTGAACTTCTGTAGGGCTCACGTGCAGTATGCAGATCCATTTTGTAAGCCCTTCCCTCAGCTTAAACGTGCATTGATTTCTGTCTGGCACTCCCTGATGTGTTTATATCTAAGCATTTTCTTCTTTTGAGGAATATTACCAAGGGGACAGTTTTCTGAGTTTTGTTTTTGAAATGCGTATTGCTGGCGTTAGAAGCACAACTGACTTTCCTGCCACTCTGATGACGCTGCCTTTGCTCTGAAAACTTCCTGTGGGTTGCCTAAGGTTTTTTCTCTTCCTTTTATTTATTTATTTTTATTTATTTATTTATTTATTTATTTATTTATTTATTTAGTCTTTCCCTGCCTTGTGTGGGGAGGGACACAGAGCCTTACCCTTGTGAGTTCTCTGCCCTAAGCCAGAGCCCCAGCCCTTGGGTATATTTATTTTTATTTTTTAAGGATTTACTTATTTTTTAAGTGTATTGGTGTTTTCCCTACATGTATGCGTGTGCACCACATGCATGCAGTATCTGTGGAGGTCAGAAGAGGGCGTCAGAGCACCTGGACCCGGAGTTACAGATAATTCCCAGCCACCATGTGGGTGCTGGAAATCTAGCCCAGGTCTTCTGGAAGAGCGACCAGCGCTCTTAACCACCAAGCTGTCTCTCTTAGCTCTTTACTTAACTTTTGAGACAAGCTCTCACTATGTCTCTGGCTGGCCTGGAACTCACAGAGAGTCCCCCTGCCTCTACCTCCCAAATGCTGGACTTAAACGTATGTGCCGCCACGCCTGGCTTTGTAGCCGGGTTTACCTGCACATGCCTCCTCTTGTCCTCGCCTCCTGATGCTGGCCTTTTCCACGCAGGTCCTGTCTCCTCCCTTTACAGCCTGAGGGATTTTTTTTTTTTTCTTTTTGCGTAACTGTTAGATTCTGTCTGGAACCATGGCTGGATGTTGTGTGGATTAGGCCAGAGTGCAAGACAGCCTGCCTGTTCCTGATCTTAGGAGCAGGCGGCCTCTTAAGGATGCGAGCATGTGTTCTTGTACTTCCATGTTGAATTTTGTCAGATGCTTTATCTACTGAGATATAATACTTGTTGTTAAATTTTATTAACGATGTTTTTGAATTGTTTCTTTTTTTTTTTCCCCCGAGACAGGGTCTCTCTGTGTAGCCCTGGCTGTCCTGGACTCACTTTGTAGACCAGGCTGGCCTCGAACTCACAGTGATCCGCCTGCCTCTGCCTCCCGAGTGCTTGGGATTAAAGGCGTGCGCCACCACGCCCAGCTTGAATTGTTTCTTAATTGCTTGTTTTTGAAGTATTATTTCTCAGCCTAGCCCTGGGCTGGTTTAGTTCTTGGACCTTAAAACAGATAATAGAATTTTAAATTTTCATTATTGAGAATAATTCAAAATAATAATAATAGTAGTAATAGTAATAATAATAGTAATAGTAATAATAATAATTGGTTTTTCGAGACAGGGTGTCTCTGTGTAGCCTTGGCTGTCCTAGACTCACTTTGTAAACCAGGCTGGCCTCGAATTCACAGCGATCTGCCTGCCTCTGCCTCCCGAGTGCTGGGATTAAAGGCGTGCGCCACCATGCCCATTATTTATTAAATGAAAAACAGTTTTTCATTAAACCCATTCTTCTTCTTTTTCTTTTCTTTTTTCTTTTTTTTGGACCCTGAACCTTTGAAAATGATTGCTTAGTATATTTTCCCCAAAGGAAGACACACACACACACACACACACACACACACACACACACACACACACA
>OU015755.1:2414957-2424988 GCA_907169655.1 Acomys percivali | reverse complement strand
ACACACACACACACACACACACACACACACACACACACACACACACAGACACACACAGAGACACACACACTCACTTTGTTAGTGCTAGGAATCAAAACTGTCTGAGTCTTGGCTCCTGGTTACCAGCTCCTGCAGCCAGACTTTTAAATCCCTGTGTCATTCAGCCTGGACCACTGGCTTTTCGAGCTCCCTGGCCCCCCTCCCCCTCCCCCTTAGGGAGGATTATAACTTCCACAGGCTCCTAGAGAAAGTGTAGTTGTTGTGGTCAGAAGGCTGCAGCTTAGCAACCCTGGCAGGCACACAGCTGTCTGCTAGGCTTGCCGCTGTCTCCCCTCCCCCATCCCTCATCCCTCCCCTGCCCTGGTCTCCACCCCACCCCCACGGCTGTTCCCTGCCTCCCTCTTGTGTTCCTCACACTTTGCCTCCTGTTTTCCCTTTTCTCCTCTGGTTCCCTCTCCTTCCTCCTGTCTTGGGAGGGCTTTGTTCTTGCTATGACCCCTGTCCTGCACACACACACGCACACGCACACGCACACGCACACACACCCCTCTCAGCCCTGTGAACAGACCTGATGGATGCCGTTTGGCTCCTGCATCTGCCTCTCTCTGAAGCCAGATTCCAGGTTTTGTTTTGTGTTTTGGTGGGGGGAAGTCCAGGGACCCCTGTTTTCACGGGACTGGTGGTTTGTCTGTGGGATTTGGCTTGCTGGGGTGACAGAGCCTCTGTTTCAAAGAGGGCAGCAGTTTGGCCTGTTAAAAGAGCCCCCTCTGCCCTTTTCAAATTCCTCTTGCTTGGTGGGAGGACACCTTTTACTTTCAAACTTTTTTATAGTAACTTTATTTTTGACAATCTCTCCACGTAGCCCAGGCTGGCCCATCTACTTCTTAGCCCAGGCTGGTCTCATACTAGCAGCAGTTCTGCCTCAGCCTCTGGCGTGGTTGCTTGCAGATGTGTAACGCTACTCCTGGCTGAAATTATTCCTGTTAATTTTGCTTGTTGTTTTGAGACATGTAGCCCAGGCTAGCCTTGTAGCCCAGGCTAGCCTTGTAGCCCAGGCTGGCCTTGAATTGAGCTTCCTCTGCCCAAATGCTGAGATTAAGGCTCATGTCAGCAGGCCTAGCAGAAATTATTTTTTAATGAATTACAAATAAAATATGGTAAGTGCTGAAGGCAGAGTTTACTATTTTGGAACTGAGGACTTGGGGTTTGGTCCTCTGGTTATTTACGGCCCTTGGTGCTGGTCCCTTATATGTTGGTTTGGGCTAAGCAGATGATGCACTGGCCAGCTGCGTTCCATCCCTTGGCCAGGGGCCCAGCCTTTAGCTAGCCACAGCTTGGACCTTAAAACAGATAGTAGAATTAAAAAAAATTATCAGTGTGTGCATGTGCCACAGCATGTGCATGAAAGTCAGAGGGCAACTCTGAGGAGTTGTTCCTGTCTGTCGACTGGGGATTTGAGGGTTGAACTCAGACCATGTGGGTGCTAGAACCAAACCCAGGTCATCTAGAAGGCATGTCTCCAGCCCTGAATTTTTGGTTTTTGATCCCAAGTATCTTCAGCTCTGGCATCTCCTTGGTGCCTGCCACAGACGCTTCCTAGGCTTGCCTTAGTTCATTTGGACTTTTAGGGGTGATGGGACATTAAGAATTTTGACTGAGATTCAGTGTTCCTACGTGCTCACCTCACCTGACCCAGGATCACACTCAATACTTCAGAGTCAAATCCGTTCGTTAAATTCAGCCAACTATTAGATTATCCTTTCGATAAAGCAATTTGAAGAGTGCACGCTGCTTCGTTCATGTCTGAATTATTTCCGGGTGTTTCCTGAAGCACCACGGGTGCTCATCGGAGCCAAACATGTAGTTCGTCCGGAAGGTAGAAAGGTGGACTCATTAAAGTTTACTTTGTGGCTGGGCGATGGGTGGCACACGCCTTGAGTCTCGGCACTCGGGAGGCAGAGGAGGTCCTGGGCTCCACACTCGGGGCCACAGACAACCCAGTTCAGCGGTGGGTGCACCCGTAGTCCCAGCACGGGAGAAGGTGCCTTCTTGTCACCATTGGCCCATGACATAGTCTCTCACCAACCTAGAAGCTCACTCTTTGCTCTCCCCAGTGCTGGGGCCGCAGCCACACGAAGCCATGGCCGGCCTTTTTATGTGGGTGCTGGGGATGTGGACTCGGGTTTTCAGGCTTGCAGTGCAGACTCTCTCCCCTCAGACAAGCCTCCCAAAGACTCTCTCACATCTTCCCTGGTTCCTTCCAGCATCTCTTTGGGAATATGGTCCCCTGTTTTGAAGTTACCTGTGCTGTCTCTGATTCTTCGGGTCTATGTCTACACAGCCACAGCCGGGAGGTTTTCCTCAGATGTCTGATAGGCTTCCCGGTGGGGTGGGGGAGGGTGGGGTGGGGGAGTTGGGACCTTTGAGAGTAGAGTAAGGTGGTGGCTGCAGGCTGTGCCCTGAGTGAGAAGGCACTGGGCAGGTTTTCTCTGGGGATTCTGGGAGTCGTAGTTCTTTTATCTTGGGTCTGCAAATTCCTGAAGGAGTGCCTGGTCTGCCTTTTCTGACATTTGATTTGTGCAAGGGAGGGTGTGGGCATGCAGGGAGTGACCTCCTGGTCTCTCTCACATGTTAAGCGTACAGATTTACAAGCACTCCAGCTTACAGTGTATTGTCAGGCCTGTTTATTTATTTATTTTTTATTTTTTATTTTTTACTTATCTTATTCTTTAATTGTAGTTTTGCAGTGCTGGGGATCCAGCCCCTCAGCCCCTCCCCGACCCAGTCAGTCCCCTGCTCCAGTCCCAGGTTCTGCCCACCTCCTCTCCTCCCCCCCCCCCCCCCCCCCCCCCCCCCCCCTGCTCCCCCCCCCCCCCCCCCCCCCCCCCCCCCCCCCCCCCCCCGCCCCTGGCTCTCTTTGTGTCTGGTAGTGCAGGGCCCACAGACTCCGTCTCAGCTCCATCTCCAGTTTCTGCTGGACCGTTGCCCGGGTGATCATGGAAGCGATGAGGTCCTTTGGAAGCTGGGATGGGGGCACAGCGCTGTTTATGCGGCCCTCAGGCCAGTCTTTCAGTGTTGACCCAAGTTCTCCTCAGTGTCTCCGGAGCACAGTCCCGGGGGTCCTAGGGTTTCCCTCTCTCCCTCCCAGGCTTTGTCAAGTTAGTTGCTGTTCAGGCTTCAAAACACGGCAAAGCTTTTGTCCCCCTCCTGGCTTTGCTCCTTGTTTTTAAATGCTGTTCTTACGGTCTCCTGAGAATTAAGTGAAGCTGAAGGACTCCTTGGCTGGCTTGTCTATTTGTCTGTCTGTCTGTCTGTCTGTCTGTCTGTCTGTCTGTCTCTTATTACATGCACACACGCACATACATGTACTGGATTGACCACATGAGCCTCAGGCCTTGCACCCCAGGCATTCCCCCCCCACCCCACCCCCCGCCCCAGTGGCTTTCCCTGGCCTTGCTGTATTAGCTTCTGTGAAAGCCAGGGTGTGTGTGTGTGTTTAGTTATGGTTTCCTTTGAGAGTTCGAGGGAAGGCTCCTTTCTGTGCCTCAGGCAGGCAAGCAGGCCGCCAGTTCAGGGGATCCTGTCTGCCTCACTTTCCCCTGGGTGGCCGTGGCATTGCGACTGTTCCTAGGTCAGGGGTTCGTCTTCAGCCTGGGCTCCACCCTCGCTCTTGGCTCACTCTAGTCCACTTTCTGCTGTTGCGCTGGCTTGAGTACCGGATGTCTATCCATCAGCCCCACACCTTCATGAGCTGGACCAGCCTGCAAAGGAGCCCAGAGGAGGACACCTGTGGCCACTGCAGTTATGAGAAAGGACAGCATAGGTTGACCTAAGAAATGGGAGCACAAAAGGCAAGGATGTCTGGCTGCTTTGTTCTGCTTTCAGAACACGGCCCTCACGGCTGTTGAAGAACGTGTGCCTGAGACTGTTTTCTTATTAAAAGCCCCTCCTTCCAAACCCCATTCTCTGTGATTACAGCCACCTCACCACTTTGCAATATGATAGTTAGAGCGTGCCTGGCTTTGGGGGATCAGTGTTACAGGCGCCCGAAGACCCAAGGACCATTGGTGCCGTCCAGGCACGCAAGGAGTCAAAGATGCATACAAGTAACAGAGCTGCCCCCTCCCCTCTGGGAAATGAGAGACGGTAGGCACATTGGCATCTGATCTGTGTTGGAGTGTAGGGTGTGGGCAGACTTCGGCTGCTGAGCTGTGGTCTTTGTAGGCCCAGCATCCACGGCATTGCCTCAGAGACCCTCAGATCCTTGGGCTGGAAACATAGCTCTGCTGATAGAGTGCTTGCTTGCCTGGCATGCATGAGGCCCTGGGATAACAAAGGCTCCGTATCAACCAGATGCCATCCTGGCATTTGGGAAGTAGAGGCAGGAGGCTCAGGAGTTCAAGGCTACCCTTAGCTACTTAGGGCCAGCCTGAGCTACATGAGAGACTGTCTCAAAAACAAACTAACACAGTCCAGTGTTTTGGCTTTACTCAGACTTCCTTGACTTGGGTAGGGCTCCACATCTGTTTTACAAGTCTTCTAGGGTGTGTGTGTGTGTGTGTGTGTGTGTGTGTGTGTGTGTGTGTGTGTGTTTGTGTGTCTCCAGTGTCTACTTCTTGGGTCCCATGATCTTGAAGGTGGGTACGGGGTGTACTTCCAGGGTAAGGGAGTTCCTCCACCCACTCCTGGAAGGAAGATGTGGAGAAGTCCCCTGAGGCCTCTCTAGGGCCAGCCCCCTCCCAACACTGGAAAATTCTTCCTGCCTTTGCTGGGAGGGTTGGCCCCCTAGTGTAGGAATGCAGCCCACTGGGCTCACAACACTGCTGGGTCTCTCTGTCTCTCTGTCTCTGTCTCTGTCTGTCTGTCTGTCTGTCTCTCTCTCTGTCTCTCTCTGTCTCCCCCCCCAACTCCTTCCCCCATTGCTCCCCTCCCCTCCTGTCTCCTGTTCTCCCTCCCTTCCTCCCCTCCCTCTCCCCCCACCTTCCTTCCATGTATCCCAGCCTGGTCTTGAAATCACTGTGTATCTCAGAGTAAACGTGACTGACTGACCCTTCTGGTTCTACTTCCCTGAGCACTTGGTGGGCAGGCCTGCGCCAGGCCCGGGCCCCGGCCCTCGAGCCATCTTGTGCATCAAACGGAGAAGGAGCAGGGTCTGTGTGCAGACACGGACGACAGGCAGAGACAGGATTGGGACGCTTAGTCCAGGGACATGCTGTGTGACTTAAGGGCCCTGTGTCCAGAGGGCCAGTGTGCTGGCCCTCCAGCACTCATCGTCCCTTGGTGTCTGGGGTGTTGGTGCTCCAGGGGACCCTGTGGGGAGGGGAGGGCTGGGAGCCACCCTGGCTTCCCCGACAATGGCACAAGGCTCAGTGTTGCTCTCTCACTGTTGGCCCTGAGCCTGCAGATTCTTTCTTCCCAACAATGCCTGCGCCTCAGCATTCTTGTTCCCTCAGGCTGTACTCAAACAATGAAGTCCTTTCTTCTCCATTTGTGTCCACCCGCGGGCCTTATTGGTGCTGTCTGTCTGATTTTATCTCATGGTGGCTGTGCATGCTGTGATAGCCTGGCTGGGCTTTTCATTGTGGAGGGGAAAAAGGAAAATAAACAGTCTACCATCCGAAGATTCGCTGTGAGGGAATGCCAGCGCGGAGTGGAACCGATGGCAAGGGTGGGAGGACAACGGGCGTGTGTTTGTGTCTGGGAGCAGCACATCCTACAGCGTGCACTACTACAGCAGTCATGGCAGCTGCATGTGTGGTGTGCTTGCCTGGCTCTCTTGACATGGGCCCTGGGGCTCGAACTCAGGACCTTGCAAAGCCAGCCCTTTACCAGCTCAACCAGCCTCTCCTCAGTTACTATTTTAAAAAAAGAAAATTTAATAAAACGACTTCCTGCCCTTCGTTGCTGCCGTGCTTCTCCGTGTGGCTGAAGATGTTGAGTGTTTTATGTGTGCCACGAATTCCGTGTATCACGGGGAGTGGAAATAGTGGGGCCGTTTTACTCACCTGCGCAGATACAATCAAGTCAGGCAGAGATGAGTCACACCCAGGCTGGAGGTTGAGTATCGTCAGGAGTAGCTCTGGACATTTGTTAATAATATGCCAGTGGGTGTGCCCAGAGCCGGAGACCATCCTTCATCAGATGATCTTACAGAGGACGACGGTGGCTTCCCCTCCTCCTCCTCCTCCTCTTCTTTCTACCTTCTTTTTCTTGTCCTCTGTGTGTGTGTGTGTGTGTTTCTACTTTGCAGAGTCTTGCAACCACCCCACCCAGGCAGAACTCATCCCAGGGAAACTGCCTACTGTCTATCTCTGACCATAGACGCAGGGGAAAGTTTTGGAAGGTGGGAAAAAAAAAAAAAAAAAAAAAGACAGTTTTATTGAGACACAGTTCATGTACCGTATAGTTCACTTGTTTAAAGTACATTATTGAGTGGGTAAAGTGCTTGCCGTGCCGGTGTGAGGGTCTGAGCTTGGGCCCTTGGAACCCATGTAAAGCGACCCCCGAGATTGCCCTTTGACCTCCAGATGCGTTCCGGCACGTGCATATACCCTCCCCGCAACATGCATACATGAGCGTATGTGTACACACGTCATGGGGAGGGGACACATTTTTTAAAAAGACAATTTGTTGGCTTTTAGTCCACTCACAGAGATACTTCCCAGAGATGAGATCACGACGTAAGAGCCTTCCTTTAAGTCCGTCCTCAAGGTTTGTCCGTGTTGTAGTGTGCCTGAGCCCTCTGTATCCTTTTGTTGGAGGGCATTTCTCTGTGTGTAGAACATGACACCTCTTAAGGTCTCTCTTTTTTGTCTGCTGTGAGGCTTGCCGTGCACACACACAGACAACGCTCGGTGTGGTTCGTCTTCCCTCCTCTTGGAATGAGAGCGTTTGTGGAGTAGCCTCATTCTGCTTCGTCTTCTGAAGAACTGCCGTGGTGTGTTCCAAAATGGCCGGCCACGCCACTTCTGCCTGTCTTCCCTCGCAGCGGTGTGGAGGCCTCTGTTGGCCTGTTTCCCTGCCTACACTTGTTATTATCTGTCCCGATGATTAGACTCATCCCTCAGGGGACAGTGGAGTCTTTTGATTTTGGTTTTCCTGATGTGTAAGAAGGCCGGACATCTATCTACCCTTCTACTTCTCCACCCTCTCTCTTTATCGCTCTCTTTTCTTTCCTTTGCTTCGTCACCACTGTAGCCCAGGCTGGCCCAGATCCTTGGACCCAGCCTCTGCCATGCCGGGATTACATGAGAGCATCACCACTTGGCCTTGGTGCCTCTTCCCCTGGTGCTTAGTGGCTTTGAAATTTGGATAAGTAGCTTTTAATATAGTCTTAATTTTTTTTTCAATGTGAACAAATTAACCTTTTCCCTTCTCACTGACTTTTAGGTTATATTGAATAAGACTATTCATTGATATCAGATTATTTCACAAGGAAGAATGTAGAATTACAAAGTCAGTCAGTCAGTCAGTCTGTCTGTCTGCCTGCCTGCCTATATACCTACCTACCTACCTATTTGATTTTATTAAGTAGGGTTTCTTTGTAACCCTGGCTGTCCTGAAACTCACTCTGTAGACCAGGCTGGCTTTGAACTCAGAGATCCTCTGCCTTCCAGGTGCTGGGATTAAAGATGTGTGCCGCCTCCACCACCCAGCTAGAAATTACAAAGTTGAAAACATTGGTTTTTTTTGTTTTGTTTTTTGTTTTGTTCCCATCATTAAGAAATCTAGGAAAAGAGTAAATATCCCATGTTTTAACGTTGTCCCAAATGTAACATTAACAATAGTAAAAAACTTTGTGTGTGTGTGAGAGAGAGAGTGTGTGTTCTTGTATGTATGTGTGTGTGTGTTCTTGTATGTGAGTGCACATGTGAGCACCTTAGCATGGGAAGGTTACAGGGCGGCCTTGGATGCCATTCCTCAAGCACCATCCATTTCAACTCTCTCTCTCTCTCCTCCTCCTCCTCCTCCTCCTCCTCCTCCTTCTTCTTCTTCTCTCTCTCTCTCTCTCCTCCTCCTCCTCCTCCTCCTCCTCCTTCTTCTTCTTCTCTCTCTCTCTCTCTCCTCCTCCTCCTCCTTCTTCTCTCTCTCTCTCTCTCTCTCTCCCTTCCTTCCTTCCTTTCTTTTTTTTTTTTTTTTTGAGGCAGGGTCCCTCACTGTCCTACAGCTTACCAAGCGTGCCAGGCTGGATGACCAATGAGCTCCAGGAATCCTCCTGTTTTCATTTCTGTCCCCTGCTCCAGGACTGCCAAGTATGTGCCACCACTGTACCTTAATTTTTTTTTTTTTTTAAATCATGGGCACTCTTTGTCCCCAGAGCATGGTGTTTTTTATATCTTAAGCTTTAAGTGTGTGCTCTGTTAGGACACCATATCTAATACTTAAAATTCATGTTTGTGGGCTTTTTTGATTTTGTTTTTGAGGTGCCAGGTTGGAACTCAGGGCCTTTCACTTCCTGGCAGGAACTTGATCCAACCCCTGAGTCACATCTCCGCCCCTTAAATTCACAGCCCTTGCTCCCCGCCCCTCCTGCTCCTGACCTGGCTGCCATCTTGGATGGAGCCGTATCCCTTTTAAATCCTTTTAACCACAGTTTCCATTTATAATACCAGCATTTTAAAAATAAAGATCGTGCATGGGAGACAGGGCTAAGTATTGACCTCGCCTCGGCCATAGGAGCCAGTTTTGTGTGGATTTGAACCAATCTGTAACCTGAGTCCCACACAGCGGCTATTAATAGAGTGCGTGGCCCACTGAAGGGCACCTTCTGTCCACTGGGCCTGGCCAGGTCCTGCAGCGCCCCAGCAAGCCACGCTCCTGAAGATGGAAATAGGACGGCAAGGCGCGTTGCCGCGCAGCTTTTACGAGCACTCTTGCTGCCCGGTGTCGTTCCCAGTGCTGCTTGGGATCTCAAGGAAACAGAATATTCTTTTGTAAATGTGTCTGGACCTAGTCACCATAGGGCCACCAGTTGGCAGACGGGGTGCTTCCTGAGTGACCGCCTGCTTAGCTGAATGAATGAATGAATGAATGAACGAATGAACGAATGGGTGGCAGTTGTCCCAGACGGGTTGTATACCAGTGTCCATCCTACAGATTTGTTGATGTTGTTGCTGCTTTCTCCAGACAGGGTCTCTCTGTGTAGCCTTGGCTGTCCTAGACCAGGCTGGCCTCGAACTCACAGAGACCCGCCTGCCTCTGCCTCCCGAGTGCTGGGACTAAAGGCGTGCTCCACCACACCTGGCTAGAAGCCAGATCTTGTTCCACCCCATGGCATCCATCGCAGCTTGCTGGAGTGCAGGTTGAGGAACATGGGTCATTGCTTAGCCCAGGCTAGCCGATGGCCATCTCCTGTACCTTGGCTAGTGGGCTGAGGAAGGCCGGCCTCCCCTCCATCCCCGAGGGATGTACGGAGGCTCTCTCACAGGACTGCGGGTGATGTTGTCCCCACTTCCTTCCCACTGTGACCTGAGAAGAACCTGCTGCAAGGTGAACACTGCCGCTTGTGGCCCAGAGGAAGGGGGAGGTGACCCTGGACTCTGCCTCCATCTTGGCCAGACCAAGTATCTTCCTCTATAAAGTCACTGTAGTGTGACAAGCCACCTCACCCTCAGCTGGGTGGTGTGTCTGTGCTCTTCTGCGTGCAAATGAGTCAGAATGTGACCAAGCAAAAAGGAAAGTCGTTTTACACCCCAATGAACCTGAACATGGTGTTCTGTGAGTTCCTTTAAAGGCTGAGGTCCAGCTGCATCTCCTCCCCCGCCTTCCTGGGGCGCCCTTTGCCCCTCGTTGGTTGCCAGGCCACCTTTGCTCTCTCTGGGCTCTGTTCGTGTCTCTGCCACAAGGGATGCTTGATTGAAGAATTGGGCCAGTGTCCAGTTTTGGGGGCCTTGTTCTCATCTTGAGAGTGTATGCTGTGCCCCTGTCCCTGGCTCTGTGGGAAGGGGTGTGTGGCTCTTCCTACCGTGTTTTGTTATAAAATGATGTGTGTGTGTGTGTGTGTGTGTGTGTGTGTGTGTGTGTGTGTGTGT
>OU015755.1:2399825-2414947 GCA_907169655.1 Acomys percivali | reverse complement strand
TGTGTGTGTGTGTGTGTGTGTGTGTGTGTGTGTGTGTGTGTGTGTGTGTGTGTGTGTATGCGCCTTGTGAGTGGATGTTATGTATGTGCAGATACCACAGAGGCCAGAAGAGGGCGTCTGATTCCCTGGAACTGGAGTAGGCACAGAGAACCAAATTTAGCTCCCCTGCAGGAGCAGCTAGTGCTCTTAACCCCTGAGCCACAGCTCCAGGACCCGTGTTTGTCTTTATTATGGTGACTGAGAGCTGGGCAGAGCCTCCTGAAATCTCTTCGTCCTATCGGCATGCTGAGGCAGGAGGCTCCTAAGGATGACCCTGTCTATTTAAAAAAACATTACATGTATCTATATGTTTATATGTATATATGCATATATATGTGTGTGTGTGTGGTCACATGTGTTAAGGTACAAGTGTGGAGGTCAAGGACAGTTTGTGGGGTTCAGTCTATGGGTTCCCCAGATTGAACAACCCCAGGAATCATGCTCGGCAGCAAATGACTGGTGTTGCGTCTTTGCTGGCCCCTCACATTTTTGGTTCTGGGCTTTTGTGCTGTTCACGTCGTCGTTCAAGTCTCGGGGGAGAGTCTGCCGCCGTATCATCTCTGACACTCGCCAGGTTCCCATGCGAGTAAGGATTTGAATTAACTGTTCCAAAAAGACAGAGCAGTGTGCTTTCCGTGGGCGTCTTTATAGATTCTAGTAAACTCGCAGAGTGACGTCCTGTCCCTGCCTGTCGTGTCCACAGATCGCCTCCCCCAACCACCTTTGTGTGTTTTCCTGTGAGTTTCCAACAGGGGACAGACATGTGACGGCTCACGGATAGTCTCCTTTATGTTTAGCACGTTTTAAAAAGTCACCCTACCCAGAGAGCTGCTTTCTCTCACTAAGGCTGTGGTTTCAGGGTTCTCCTGTCTACCTGTGGTGGGTGGGAACATGGCAGGCAGGTGTTGAGTGACTTAGGTTCTTATCCTGGTGTCATCCTCAATTCATGAGAGATAATGTGTACGCGTGCGCGCGCGCGCACACACACACACACACACCACACACACACACACACACACACACACACACACACCTCACACACACACACACCCCTCTAAGGAATATGCTTTCTTTAAAGTACTCTGTTCTAGCCGCTGTGGTGGTGACGCACACCTGTACTCAGGAGGTAGAAGCAGAGGGCTCAGAGGCTCGAGGTCATCATCCTTGGCTATCCAGTGAGTTGCAGGAGACCCTGTCCCCAGATGCACAAACCACCCCAAGAAACCAAGTCAGTAAGAACGATGCCCAGGGGGGCTTCTGAAGAAACCCCATCGGCAGAGACAAAGCACAGGCGGGCCACCTGTGCAGGGCTTTATGTGTGTTGGACGGATTAACTTCCGAGAGGAGAAACAAAGGAGCAAACTGGACCCTATGTGTGGGAAGGGGTGTGCCTGTTTAAACAGGGTCAGTCCAGGGCACATGTGCCTGCTAGGGTCTGAGGCTAGAGAAAGATCACCTGAGGGGGAGGTGAGAGGGGACAGGATGAGGACCCGAGTTCTTTTTATTTCTGTCTGTGTGTGCATTTGCACACACGAATACATTGCCACAGAAGCCAGACGAGGGTGTCAGAGCCACTGGATCTGTGGTTACAGGTGGTTGTTCCTTGCTTGATGTGGGCGCTGCTGGGACCTGAACTCAGGTCCTTTGCGAGAGTATGGGACTCCTGTAACCTCAGAGCCACCTCTCCAGCCCACTGGAGACACATCTTAATGTGAACACAGTCACACCACTGCTATGTCTGCTTGTCAGTCCTTTGAGGGCAGTCTCATCAGCTTTATCTCAGGGCTAAAAATACAAGACCTCAGTGGATTTCTGGACTTGTGTGGATGGGCCCTGTGCAAACTGGAAAGGCTGCTTCAGGCTTGGAAGTTGACTTAAAGTTTATTGTAATTGTTAAACTCTTTATTATGGTGTAGTTTTGGTTTAACAGGAAAGTCACAGCGTGGGGGCAGACAGTTTCGTGGACCCTTGACCCGCCTCCCGAAGTTAACATGTAGTATAACTGTTGATCTCAGCTTTTGTGAGAGTCACGAGTGTATGTGTACCTGTGCCTGGGCGTACACACTGGGTGTGAGGCGGGCAGCCCCAGCATCTGCCAGCCCTTTGGAAGCCATCACACTCACCCCCTGGGTATAGCATGGACTGTGGCTGAGGAGAAATCTGTCAGGGAGCTGTTCTGGAGCCAGTGGCCTAAGCAGGAGATACAAGGGGACAGTCAGATGTCTGGAGAGCCCAGGGTCATGTGAATCTGCTGCCACTTGAACTTTATTTAGTGCACGGTTGGCCTGAGACGCCTAATATAGAGCTCCTGGCTATCATGTGCGGATTCCACTTGGCCCAGCGCGGGGACAGAGGAGTGAGAAATGCTAGCTTCTGCTGCTGTCGTGCTTAAAGCCACCGTAGTCGCCTTCCATCTACTCAGTGGACCAGAAGATCAACAGTAAATGCCAGTTTGCTAACTTGTGACTCAGAAGCAACCAGACCTTCCATCTGTCCGTCTGTGCCCCCACCCGACCACCACCCATTCGTGCCTGCTGTCTACCTACCCACTTACCCACTGGGCTGCCTAGTTTTATGTCAACTCAACACAACTTAGAGTCGCCTGAAAGGAAGGGTCCTCAACTGAGAAAAATGCCTCCATAAGACTGGGCTGCAGGCAAACCTGTAGGGTAGCGGTTCTCAACCTGTGGCCTGAGACCCTTTTGGCAAAACTCTAGCTACAAAAAAACATTTATAATATGATTCATAACAGTAGCAAAATTATAGTTATGAAGTAGCAATAAAAATCATTTTATGCTTGGGGGGGTCACCACAACATGAGAAACTGTATTAAGGAGTCACGGCATCAGGAGGGTTAGGAACCGCTGCTCCATGCTGTAGAGTCCATGGCCTCTGTATCATCAGCTCCTGACTCCAGGCTTCTGCCTGTTTTGAGTCCTTGCCCTAGCTTCTTCAGTGATGAGCAGTGAAGTGGAAGTGAAGCCAAATAAAACCTTTCCTCCCCAAGTTGCCTTGGCCGTGGTGTTTCCAACACTAAGACATCGATCCATCCATTTCTTCACCTATCCCATCTACCTTCCTGACCTCAGTGCCTGCTCTGTCCTCTGCCAGTCTTGTCGCTCAGAGAGGGCCTGCTCCTGGGTGTGATAGGAGCCCTGCAGCAGGCGGGGCGTTGACAGCAGGCTGTCGCTCAGCTGTTATAAGGATGTCCACTTGCTGGGGTGGACCCTCCTGGAGACAGGAACAGATGCTGTTGCTCATTCTGTGGGTGTCTCTGATTCCCTTAAGGTTGACTGTTGCTGTTACAGAGAGATGCCAATGACATGCTTGGGTCTCAGGGTCCACTTGGCTGAGGATAAGTTGAAATTAATGTTTTTGGTCTATACAGTGTTTGCTGCTCCAATATGAGCACTTGAGATCTTTCCCAGGAGCCATGTGAAAAGCCAAGCGTGATGGTGAAACTAAAAATGCCAGTGCTGGGGAGGTGGAGACTGGCTGATCCCAGGCATTGGCTGGCCAGCCAGTCTGGCCTAACCAGTGAGCCCAGATCCCAGTGAGAGAGACCTTGTCTCAAAAAACAAGGTGGAAGACATGGAAAAAGATGTCTGATGTTGACCTCTGGCCTTCACATACACACCCACCCTGTGCATTCACAGGAAGGCACAGTTGTGTGCTTACACACTACCAGAGCCAGCCTGAGGGAGCAGAAAGTCCATGCCTACCTGTCACAACAACAGCAACAGCGTGTCGTTGTGCACTGGGCACGACTCTTTGTTTAAACGTTCGTAAGTTATGCACTGGCTCACATATAGTGTGGGACACTGCTGTGCCTCTGAGGAAACTTGACCTTTGAGGAATGGCCCTTCTGGTGCCTTGTTTTATCATGGCGTCACCGATCATCCGCCCTGGTTAGTTGTGAAGCGTGGGTCGTGCCCTGTTGTCCGTGTGGCTTTAAACAAGGTGTTTTGCTGCTGAGAAAGCTCGGTTTGCTGCAGAATGCAATTTTCCCTGGCGAAGGGTTTGCCGGACGGGAAAACAATGCGTGATAATCGGCCCTCGTCCCTTGCCCTGCCTGGACTTTCTTTTCAGTCCCTCCTGAGGAGCTGTGTGTCCTTCACACTCTGCAGCTGGAGATAGGGGTGTGCTACAAGGTGGGGTGCAGTGTGCATTCACCTCTGGACTCTCAACCCTCGTAACCACCTTGGGAGAATGGTTGACATTATTCCTTGATTGGTTCCTTGATTGACTGTGGAGACACGGTCACAGGGTGTAGCCCCGGCTGGCCTCGACCTCATGATCCTCCTGCCTCAGCCTCCTGCGTGCCAAGACTCCAGGTGTGCACCACCACACCCACCTTCCCTGGTGGTTAGAGCCAGAAGCCACATTTTGTCACTAAGAAACTCAACCAAGTCCACACTGGCAGTGAGTAGTGAAGTCATACTGTGGCAGGGTTTCCCGGGGACCAGGCAGGGCTCAGCAAAGTTACCCATGGCCTGATCTGTCTCTCCCCCCCCCGCCCCCTCCCCACTGCACGGGAACACAGCCTTAGCCACCACTGTACTTGTCTGAGGCTGAAGAGATGGGCTGCCCGCCTGAGCGACTGCCTTTCAGAGGGTTTTGGGAAGTAGCAGACCACTGGTTTTAGCAGCAAGGTTTTGGGGTTCCAGGACCCAGGGAAGGTCCAGATGCGTGGACCTGCGGGGTTGTCCAGTTGTAATTCCTGGGTGGCCTAGAATGCTCCTGCCTGGAGTTTGAAGAGTCGAGTTGTGGTTCCAGACTCACAGGCACAGAGGAGTGTTGCCTGGTGGTGAGGTCATCCAGGAAACAGGGCCCAGCAAAGGCACGCTGAGGTGTTTGTGCTAGATTTCCTGGAGGCGAAAGGCTTTCTGAGAATGATTTAAGAACACATGAGGATAATGTCGAGGGTGTGTTTCGAGGGTTAAATACCTGTGTGTTTCTGTCTGAAAGGTGGAGGTCACGTAGTAGGTTAGACAGGGCTGTGTATTTGCTCTGAGCATCCCTGGCCTGGTGGGCTGTGGCCTTCCTGTAACCAGGCGTCCCCAGTGGGCTTTGTCTCTGAGATAGCATTCCCACGGTTGGTAAAGGACGAAGGTCTTTAACAGTGCCTGAGAGGCCCAGTCGCCCCGGGGTGAATTACACAGTGCGAATAATGCCTTCAAGAGGTGACCAGCCTGCTGAGATCTGCCCTGCCTGGCCCTTCCTGGTGCCAGAAAGGATTCACATTCATCTTTTATGGCTTTGCTCACTCCTGCTCAAAACACATGTCTTGCCTCTTCAACTAGTGCCCCCCTGCTGGAAAAAAATAGGAAAAGAAAATTCTGCTTTTAAACAGCATATTTATGTTGTACCTGCACACACAGCTTGTAAATGTACGTATAATATGTACATTTAGATGGTGCACATGCGTGCTATCTGAGCAGTATATTCACCACACGTGCCCATGATTTCAGTGTCGGCTCCTTGCCGCCATCAAACTCAGGGTTATTCTTTGAAGCTTATCTTTCTTTAGAAATCTCTTAGTGCGGGTGCGCAGAATAGCAGGCGTGAGTCTGGGCCGACAGCCCCTCCTCGTAGGTCACTGCGCTGACCATTAAGTTGGTCTCTTGCTGTTTACGGTTTCAGGGTGGCTTGTCTTAATTTTGAGATTATATAAAACATCAACGTGGCCCAAAGTCTAAAGTGTAGTCAGAGGTCTCCCCTCTTCATCCCTCTCCTCCACTGCTGCCCAGCTGTCAGCTCCTCGCTGCACATGGCGGCACTTTGCACTTCCTTGCACAGAGGACAGCTAGCAGGAGTCGGGTCGCCTCCCATATGTCGCTCCCAGGGATCGAACTCAGGGCCCTGGTGTTGGCAGCAAGCGCTTTACAGGCTGAGCACTCCGCTCTGGCTCAGGGTCCCGGGGTCGGCAGCAAGCGGCTTTACAGGCTGAGCACTCCGCTCTAGCCCCTGCAGCCATCTCTTTATACCTTCACTATTAACTTAGCTTTTCCATAATCAGTTGAAAATGATCAGGGGGCAAAAAATGAGACAGCGTACCCAGCAAGTGGTTTTTAGGATTTATTTATCTTACGTGGTAGGAATGTTTTGCCTGCTGTACCACAGTGTCCAGCGCCCCCAGAGGCCTGGGGATGAGAGCCTGAAGTGTCCTGGAACTGGAGTTACAGACGAGTGTGAGCTGCCATGTGGGAGCTGGGAGTCCAGCCTGGGTCCTCCTCCGCTGGAGCAGCCAGGGCTCCCGGACTCTGAGCCATCCCTCCAGGTTCTTTCAAAGGGATGGTCGGCGGCTCTTTTGATCCATGATGTAGCGAATAGTGTGGTCTGAGGCTGAGAGTGTCTTCTCAATCTGCTCCTGAGTGTTTGACTTCCGCGTGAAGTGTGGAATTTTGCCTTCTGCCTGGCCTGGTCACTGTTCATGGGTAGCGGGGACTCTCGGCCTCTGTGTTGTTGAGTTCTCTTCCGTTTCCAGGTCTGTGACAGTTGTCTATGGATGGTTACTTTTGTTCCCTCTTCTTTGCTTCTTATTTATTTTAAATCTAGTCTTTCTTTTTGAGACATGGTCTCGTGTGGCCCAGGCTCACTCTTTAGCTGAGGATGGCCTTGAACTCCTGATCTTTCTGCCAACACCTTCCTAGTGCTGGGGGTGACGGCTGTGAGCCACCAAGGTGAGTTTGTCCAGTGCTGGATATGGGACCCAGGGCCTTGTACTGGGCTAGTGCTGTACCAGTGAGCCACACCTCTAGCCCTAAGTTAGCAAGTCATGGTATGGGGTGGGCCGGAAGAGGAAGGCAAGGGAGGGAGGGAGGGGAGCATCTGGGTTTATAAAAACTGTGAGCAGCGGAGTGTGGCCAGAGTGGGGTTGGGGAGTGCTGGTCCCAGGAGCACTCCTGCCTGCCTGATGACTCAGTCCTCCCTGCTCACCATCCTTCCCTTCTGGCTGTGGTTTCTCGCTGCCGTTCCCCAGCTCACTGGAGCGTCTGTGCTGTGCTAGCTCGCACTGCACAGCCTAAGGCTGTCATGCCGCTCTGGAAGTGTGTGACTCAGGCCAGTCACAGTTCACTGTGCCAGTCCAGCCTGTCTCTCCCTCTTCTTCCTGGGGCATACGGGGTGGGCCTCCTTGACTCCCCGGAGCTCTGGCCTTGGCCTCTGTTTCCTGGGTGTTCCTATGCAGAGCTTCCTCAGCATCCTCTGCTTCTGAGTGGTCCCCAGGCGTGCTTTAGATTATTTCTCAGAAAGTGGCTGAAAAACTAAGTTGCTGCCTCCGCTCCTTCCCAGGTGCCTCTGGTGGAGGAAGTGCTCCAGAGTGGTCCTCCTTGGATCAACCCCAGGCTTTGTTCCTGCAGTTCACAGAAGATCCACTGGTTTCCCTGGGGTTCTCTAGAGCCAATAGATCAGGAGGATAACCCCCCCCCCCCCAAGTGTACCCAACCATGACACATTCCTCAGGGAAACTTCTGTGTGGTGGTTTGCTGATAGAGTCAGTGAGGTAAGGGGTCTGCATGCGGAGTGGTGAGGCCTGGTCTACTGGAAGTCTGCTCTCTGTGGGTAGGTGGTGTGGCCGCACTGGCTTCCAACACTGAAGTCATAGCCGAGGGCAAGTTATGTTTCCATAGCTATGGAAACTGTTTTTGAAAAACATCAGGCTGGGGGATTTCACTGTAGCTCAGGCACATCAGAGAGCCAGTATGCAGATCAATATGACTACTTTAAAAAAACAAACTCACAGTCCCTTTGGACACCTATGTGGGGAACCCTCCCCCCACCTCACTTTCAAGCCCTGAGCCAGTGGTCACCAGAATCACAGGAGGAGGAGTTGAGTGTGAAGGACTCGTGCCTGCCACTCAGGCAGCGCCTCTGAGGTTCCCTGCTGTGACTGATGCCACAGTGACCAATGTCTGTACCTGTTGGTTGCTGGTTTTGTAATTGACCTGTCACCTGCTGCTAAGGACAGGGACACTGGGGTGGCTTCTCTTTAACAGGGGCAGGCACAAAGGGTGAATCATTGAAATTGTTCTATGCGCATTGAGTTTTACTGCACTCTAAGCACCGAGGGCTCAGTGGTGACCTAAGCAAGCAGAAGTGAGTCTTTTAAAACTCTTGGCCGGCTAGTATAGAGCTCTGAGGTCCGTGTGTGTATAGTCCCTGATTTTAGGAAAATGCCCATTGAAATATGGTCTATCCTCCCCCCCCCAGGGTAACCTCTTCTTTCGTGTGTGTGTGTGTGTGTGTGTGTGTGTGTGTGTGTGTGTGTGTGTGTTTTATCTCAGGAGTAACAACTGAGCTGTCTTTTATGGAGCGCCTACTGTATACCTATTTACTCCTTGTGGCTCCCCTTTTGTTGCTCCTCACGCTGTTGAGGAACTAGTGCTCACTGGCTCCCCTGGGGCATCCCAGTGATCAGTGTGCAGCGGGAAATCTGTAATCTGTGTATGGTCTTGTGCCCATGGTGAGGAGCCCGGCTCAATTCCCCGCTGTTGGGACGGTGTGGGTGGGGTGGACGTGTAAGGTGACTCAGCAGTGGAGAGGAGAGGGCTGGAAGCTGACCAAGGACCTAATAAGGAGGGGTCACAGAGGGTGGCTGGGTGTGGCTCTGTGGGTGCGGATGGCGGTGATGCAGTTGTGCCCGGCATATGCATGAGTTACAGTGTCCTAGGTGTTACCTATGGACAGTCAGTTCTTTGAGACTTCTGCACAGCTGTTTTCATCCTGTTGACCCTCCCCCAACTCTTCCCAGACCCATCACCCCTTCCCAGCCCACCCAGCTTTGTATTCTTAAAACAACCCCCCCCCCCATAACCAAACCTTTCAGGAATACTTGTGCTGCCCACTAACTGCGCTGTGTGGTTTTCCACTGGCACATGGGCAACTTACCAGGGGCTACACAATTAGAGGAAACGGTCTCTCCCAGCAGCTAGCAGTTGCCAGACTGTGAGCCCACCCTGCCCCCTCATCCGTGCTGGGATGTTGTCTGCCGTGGACTTGCATGGGTCTTGTGTGTGCTGTTGCAACAGCTGAGGGCTCCTGTGTCCATCTGCCTGCTGTAGTCACTTGTACTCAGCACTGCGTTGGCTGTCACATTCTTCCAGCCTCCTCTCTGCAGTGGTCCCTGAGCCTTGGGCCCAGTACTCCAAGCATCCCGTCCTCTCTGTGTAGTCGGGTCTCACTGTGTTAATGACCGTCTGCTGCAAACAGAAGCATCTCAAGATGAGGGCCGAGAGACGCTCTGATCTGACAGGTGCAGATGCTGAACCTCCGTTCCTTCTACTGTAGACAGACATAGCGTGTCCTGTGCTGGGCTGTGAGCTGTCTCTCCACACCGAGTCTGTGCCTGGCATCTTTTCTTGGTGACCAGGTTTCCCTGTGATGCCATTAGAGGTGGCACATGTGTGAGAGGGACAAGTTATGTTCTGTGGAGCAACTGTGCCTTATTTAATTAGAATCTGTAGTAGATACTGTGTTTTCCTGTCTTAAGTGTATGTACGTGCTAAGAAGAAACTCAGGTCTCGGTCCGTGGTTCTGCTTTTCCATAGAAAACAAGTTGCTGTGGCCTTACTTTTAAAATTTGTGAGATTTATTTATTTTATGTATATGAGTGTTTTGTTTGCATCTCTGTGTGTGTGTATGTATGTGTGTGTGTGTGTGTGTGTGTGTGTGTACATGTGCCAGGTGAGGGCATCAGATCCCCTGGGACTGGAGTTACCGACAGTTGTGGGCCACCGTGTGGATGCTGGGAATCGAACCTGGGTCCTCTGGGAAGGCAGCCAGTGCTCTTACCTGCTGAGCTGTCTCTCTATCCCTGTAGAACTGTGTTTGATCTGAGTTCCTGAATGCCACTAAGATGAGCAGCCCCAGTTAGTGAGGAATGAAAAGATGCTAGGATGACAGACAACACGATAGCATCCTATACATGCTTTAATTTTCATTCCTTTGACTATTATTGCTATTTTCTTTATTTTTTATGTTCTTATTATTGCTATTTTCTGATAACCTAAACCATTGCATTTACTTATTTATTTTCTTGTATGTGTGTGTGTATTTATATATGTATGTGTATATATAGTGTATATATTTGCAAGCATGTAATATATGTGTGGAAGTCAGAAGCCAACTCTTGGGACTTGGTTCTCTCTGCCATACAGTTCTGAGGGATCAAACGCAGGCTGTCAGACTTGGCAGCAGACACCTCTACTAGCTAGACCACCTTTCAAGCCTGTATTTTTTTCTGGTAACTTCTATCATTGAATTTACTTTAACAAAGGTTTTGTTGTTGTTGTTGTTTGTTTGTTTATTTTGTTTTGGAAGACAGGGTCTCTCTGTGTATCCCTGACTGTCCTGGACTCACTTTGTAGACCAGGCTGGCCTCAAACTCACAGCAATCCCCCTGCCTCTGCCTCCCGAGTGCTGGGATTAAAGGCGTGTGCCACCACGCCCAGCTGCTTTAATAAAGTTTTATGTTGTGTATTTTAGCTTTTTTGGTGTGAAGAGATCGTAATTTCCTTGACTGCACTTGTCTTGAAGTTGGCATCACCTATGCACTTGGGAAAGCTGTTTTCCAGGAAGCTTTCTTCCTTTTGTTGCCGCAGCATGTTCTGAAGAAGTGAAGAGGAGTGGGGAACTTTGTCAGTGTTTCCTTGATACACCACAGGCTGTGGTTTTAAAGATTCGTGTATTTATTTAATGTATACGAGTGCTCTGTCTGCGTGTACATCAGCTCCCAGCTGGGAGTCGAACTCAGGACCTCTGGAAGAGCAGCCAGTGTTCTTAACCGCTGAGCCATCTCTCCAACCCTGAAGCTGTGGTTTTTTTTTTTTTTTTTCCTTTTGTTTTTTTCGAGACAGGGTTTCTCTGTGTAGCCTTGGCTGTCCCAGAATCACTTTGTAGACGAGGCTGGCCTCAAACTCACAGCGATCCGCCTGCCTCTGCCTCCCAAGTGCTGGGATTAAAGGCGTGCGCCACCACCACCCGGCTGAAGCTGTGGTTTTAATAGTGAGTTAAAAAAAATTAAAAGAAACTTGGGCAATGCACGTATGTGTATGGTGTGGGCGTGTGTGTGTGTGTGTGTGTGTGTGTGTGCGCGCGCGTGCCCTTGTGCACGTGCTTGCAGAGTACTCAGGACAAGTTGGAGAAATCTGTTTTCTCCTTCCACCATGTGGGTTCAAGGTATTGATCTCAGGTCTTCAGGCTTGGCAGCAAGCACATTTACTTGCTGAGCTCTTTTGCCATCCATAGGCTGTAGAACCTTTACTTTCTTGGGACTGTCTGCAAATGACTTCCAACCTCAGTTTCCCAGCAGCCCCCGGGGAAGAAAATGAGTGTGCCATGTTCCAACTGCCCTCAATTTAGAGTTGGCAGTGCCCCCTTCTGGCATAACCGAGTTGTGACATGAGGCATGCAGCCAGTATGCCCGTTTCGTTGGTGGGTCCTTGTGAGTACATTAAAGGGTGCATCATGGACAGAGCTGCTCCTGTCCTCTCTCAGTCCCATCCCACGTTCCTGCTGTCCTTCCCTTTGGAGTTCCTGTGATACTTTTGTCCTGGGATCGGAGGCTCAGCATCCACTGGGTGGGCTGCAGTGCTCCCCAGCCGAGCTCCTTGGGCCCTTCTCGGGCAGACTTTTCTTTTGAAGGCAAGAGCTTTCCGCCTGGTGCCTCAGGTGTTCCGTGAGCGCTTTGCAGGGACCTGGGGACGGGGTGATCACTCATGTCATCTCCCCCCCAGCTCTGGCCAGCCCTCCGGGATTCCTCCTCCTATTCTGGGGTGTGACGGGTTTAGGGGATGTGGCCTTCTGCGTGTTGCTGGCAGTAGAGCTTGACATAGTATCGCTGTGTTGGGTCTCTTACAGCCTCCTCCCTCCTGCTGCCTGCCAGGCTGGCCTTGTGCCCTTTGATTGGCAGGATTAAATGTCCAACGGCTACTGTTGACCCTGCAGAGCCACCCTGTTGGCCAGGCATGCAGGAGAAGCCCTTCTGTGGGGTCCCTGCTGCCTGTGTCAACCTGGGAGTGCTGGCTCTCGGGGGCCAGTAGCCAAAGTTGGAGTCTCCAGCCCAGCTTCTAGGGGTCTATCAGTGAGTGATGCACGCCTGTCCCTGGCCAGGCAGCCTTGCCTCGCTAACCTTGCTCTGTGCTGGAAGCCTTGTGAAGGTTCCATTGCGTCAGAGAGAGGAGAGGCTGGCTGCCTCGGGCTCTGTGGCTGGACGGCCTCGCTGGCCACCTCCTGCAGGAGAGGGAGCTATTTATGGTGCCTTAAAAAGTCTGCTGCTCCAGCTAAAAGAGAGATGGGACTGTTACATAAGGCCGAGCCGCTCCGTGTTTGACAGAAGCGAGGCCGGCCTTCTCTGAAACAATTATTTTTGGACATGGGGGTTGGTCATGTGACAGCAGCTCTCATTCATGAAACCTTGATGGATCAATGGGACAGTGGAACTGTCCTTGCTTTGTAGGTCTGTCCCAGCATCACTGTGCATGGGGCGGGAGGGGGAAGTGGGGAGACTGCTTCTGTGCTAACTGAAAGGAGATCTGGGGCTGGGGGTTAAATTAGGCCGCAGTCAATTCTTCCCTTGTACTTGAGCTATGGGCGCCTCTCTGAGTGATGCTGGTTGCTTCATTATTGGGGGTGGGAAGCTCTCCAGAGCTAGGGAAGGCCTGGCTTGAAAATGGCACTGAGGGCCAGCCAGGGAGATTACTCAGCCAGCAAAGTGCATGCTGTGCAAACATGAGGGCCTGAGCTTGGTCACCAGAAACCATGTAAAAAATGCTGGGTATGGGCGCTGGAGAGGTGGCTCAGCGGTTAGGAGTACCGTCTGCTCTCCCTAGAGGTCCCGAGTTCGATTCCCAGCAACCACATGGTGGCTCACAACCACCTATAGTGATATCTGGTGCCCTCTTCTGGTGTGCAGATGTACATGCAGGCAGAACACTGTATATGTAATAAATAAATTAATTTTTAAAAAATGCTGGGTATGGTGGCGTGGTACTGCAATCCCAACACAGGGAGGTGGAGACAGGGAGACCCTGAGGCTGGCCACAAACTCCAGGCAAGTGAGAGAGAGACTACATATCAAGGAAGTGTGTGGTATTTCTTAGTACGATACCCAGAATTGATCCCTGACCTCCACATGCATGCACACAAACACCCACACCCATACATACACGTGTTCTGCACACATACACACACACACACAAACACACACACACACACACACACTAAAAATAATTGCATTGAGGTGCTAGAAAGCCCGGTAGATAGTGTTCGCAGGCTACCGTGAGGCCCTGAGTTCAGATGCCCATGTGAGAGCTAGCTGTGGCGGCAGGCGCCTTTGAGCTGGGTCAACAGCTCCCTCCTTTAGATAGAGTTTTGCTATGTGTGTGACGGAAGCTGGCTCCGACTCACTCTCCTGCCTCAACTTCTCACATTTGGGATTCAGGCCTGCAGCATGACACTTGGCAGTCACCTTGATGTCAGAGGGAGTTGTCACATGTGAGTTCCTCCTCACAACTTTGTCATTCTCAGGTGACCACACAATGCCCTGCCAAACCTTTGCTAACCTTGGTGATGTCATAGGCTGACTTTTCCTGAAGAGAAACGCTTCCTAGCCAGCCCTCCACCTGCCATGACAGACTGTGAACACACCCCTGCCTTCCCCAGGCCTTTCCACACCCTCTCATTATGAGGATGGTTCTACTGAGAACTAACTTAAAATCATTTTATGGCCAGTATGATTAAACATCCTGTGTGTAGCCTGGCTGCGACTCTGCAGCGAGACCTGGGTATCATGAGTGGCATGTCAGTTGGTGGCTTCTTGGCCACCATGCTCTTTACCCTACCTGGCTGCAGCTCCTGTTCCCTGTTCAAGGTCGACATGCCAGCTCCCATTAGCCACTTGTCCAGATGTTTCTGGAGCAGACTGGACTCATCGGTGTGCCAGGAAGGTCATAGAAGGCAAGAGAGCGACAAGATGGGCAATTACGGGAGGCCCTGGCTCCCGCTTGGCGGCCCACCAGCTGTCCGCCACCTGTGTGTCACCACCTGTGCATCTCCTGGAGCCTCACATTCCAGCTGCCTGGGCAGGTGTGGTCCCACGGGTCTTCATGGCGCTCCTTTGATTCTGTTGTGGCAGGGATGTCATTTTATAGACCCAGGGCAGAGGGAGCAGAATGGTTGGTTGCTAGGGGCCACCTGGTGTGCCCGACTCTTCTTTAAGTCCAGCAGCCCTCACTCAGGACAGTGGCATATTTGGATCCATTCAAAGCAAGGCTCTACTCCTTGGCAGGTTACTTGGCCTCCTGAGCCCAGATTCCTCTGCAGGGATCAGATGTTAATGCCACTTGGTAGGTTATGAGTGTCAACCGAGGCCACATTCCAGGCAGTAGCTCAGCTCCCAATTCTGGGCGTGCCAGGGCCGCCTGTACTTTAACACAGTACACGTCAGCCTCAGTGGCGTCTCAGTCGGTGACAGTAGCAGTGCTGAATAATGGCAAGAGACAAGGTTGCTCTGGGCGGAGAGGGAGGCCCCAGTGCACCTGTAGCAGTGAGACAGCCAGCATTGCTGCTGCTGGTCCCCTTCCCCTAGGGACATCCTCTGAGATAAAGCCAGGTCCCTGGCTACTTAACAGGAAGGACTTTTAGGGTGAACCAGGGTGAAGAAAGTGAGTGGAGATTTATTCCCTTTTAAGTTTATTAAGTAGAGATAAGGAAGAGTGCACGTGTGCTTCAAGGGAAGAATAAAATGAGGCAGATGAGGAGGGGGAGAAGGGGGGAGGGAGGAGGAGGGGGGAGGGAGGAAGGTGAGAGAGGCAACCTTAGGAGAAGCATGAGCAAGTGACACGCATGTGAACTTCCCAAGAAAGCCACACTAGGTGTCTTTACAGTGGTTGTGTATGGCCGGGCAGTGGTGGTGCACACCTTTAATCCCAGCACTCAGGAGGCAGAGGCAGGCGGATCTCTGTGAGTTCGAGGCCAGCCTGGTCTGCAAAGCGAGTCCAGGACAGCCAAGGCTACACAGAGAAACTTTGTCTTGAAAAACCAAACCAAACCAAACCAAACCAAACCAAACCAAACCAAACCAA
>OU015755.1:2374608-2388659 GCA_907169655.1 Acomys percivali | reverse complement strand
GGTGATGGGGTTTGGCAGTCATGGCCAACTGTGATGCAGTGTCCTTGAGATGGGGTTTGGCAGTCATGGCCAACTGTGATGCAGTGTGCCTGGTGATGGGGGTCGGCAGGATCCTTTTCAGAAGCCTACAGTCATCAGCCGTACAGCATGACGACCTTTGGAAGGATGTTTTACCATCCTTCTCATGCACAGGTGAAGACAGAGGCACAGGAACCTCAGTGAAGACACAGAGCCCTGGTGGAGCCAGGCTTGAGTGTGGGCCGTCTGCCTCAGGCTCTGCTTCTTCACTGCCCAAGCTTCCTGCTCTGAGACCCACGAGGAAGAGAGTCGTGTCATCCGGTAGCCCAGGCATAGGCGCCCAGAGCATTGCGCCCTTCGCCAGGCTCTGGCGGGTCCTGGGACGCTTTCAGTTCTACAGCAAAGAGCCGCTACGACTCACCAGCTGTTTCCCCCACTGCCTTGCCGTTCATTTTGCAGTGTTCTCTCCTGTCTTTGTAGAAACGAAGACCCACTGTTTCCACTATAGCCAGCCCCAGTTTCTGTAGCTCACCCCAAGGTGCCTCACATAAAAAAAAAGTGTGTAGCAGAAAAAGGACACACATTCAAGTGAATTCCCACCACAGCAAGTGTGTGACCCTCTGGCCCAGGGGTTCTCAACCTGTGGGTCTCGACCTCTTTGGCAAACCTCTATCTTTAAAAATTATTTAGATTAGGACTCATAACAGTAGCAAAATTACAGTTGTGAAGTAGCAATAAAAATAATTATATGGTTGGTGGGGCTACCACTGCTTGAGGAACTGTATTAAAGGGCTCAGCGTTGGGAAGGTTGAGAACCAGTGATCTGGTCCTCCTCCTCAGAAGGCTCTCCTCATCCTGCCGCCTTCTCGGAGTCATCTGTGTTGAGGACCTTTCCCCTGAGTAAGCTCACTTCTTCTTCTCAGCCTTTGAGCAACCTGTTACATCTCCATAGCAACCATCGATGTCATTTCCCGCTTTTCACAGCTGTCCCCGGGGATGGAAAGATCCATATGTCCACCCAGCAAATGTCCGCCATGTCTGAGTAGGATTGCCTGGAGTGGACTTAGGTGGACTTCGACAAAGATTTTTTGTTGTTGTTGTTTCTTTTTTTCTTCCTTTCTTTTCTTTTTTCTTTCTTTTTTCTTTTTTTTTTGTATTGTCCATGTTATCAGCTCTGCCTGTAGCTCACACAGTGGGTTGGGTCTGTCTTGGGATGAAATACCTTTAAGATCCCCTTCCTTTGTTAGTGTTTGTAAGGGGTTTGTAGTGCCACTGAAGGGATAAAGCAGGTGCATACATACGGTGCAGAATCCTTAGGAAGGCTCAGCATGCAGTCGGTGCCCACTTAATGTTCTTCTCTATTTATTGCTAAGGTTCGTGTTTAACCAGCTCACTCTGTCACCTGCTTCCTCTCTGTCTTCTTACTTACCTGCCTGTCTCTTCGCTCCTTTCTGTCATTTGTCCGTCTGGCCTTCAGGAAAACCCTGGTAGCTGCTGCTGTGCTGTAGGGGAAGCTGAGGGTGGCAGAAGCGAGAAAGAGGCCTGGCCGCTAGAGCTGTTTCTCACATGGCTCTCAGGCCCCTTCCCAGCTCCTGTCCCCCGTGGTGACACTAGCTTAGGTCCCAAGACCAACTGCTCTGAATTCTAAGTCGCAGGTGTGGCCTTTGCCCTTCCTCAGCACACCTGCTTAACAGCTGCTCTCTGGCCACTTCCTTTCACTTGCTGTGAGAAGTGTTCTTTCTACAGGATGCTGCTCTTCCTATGGGCCTGCTGAGAGCAAGCAGCTGTGCTGTGCTTCCCAGAGAGCACTGGGAGGGGCTGGGCGTGGCTGAGGCTTGGCTGGACAGAAGCTTCTTGAGCTGTTGGGAGAGCAGGATTTTCCCCCCTCCCTCCCCTTCCGCCCTCCCTTCTGTTCTCCTTGGCATCCATTGGGTAATTACTCTGGTAAACGCTTGGGCGGCCCTGCCCTTTTAATAAGTGTACAGACTGATCTTATTTCATATTGATTTTAAGGCTTCTGTGAGATCCACATCTGATGTATGTGGGAACACTGGCTGGCTGCTCTTCAGGGAGCTAGCATGCATTTTCTACTTCCTACTGGAACAGCTTGTTGGTGTTTCCAAGGGAGGGCTGCACGGGCCCTGTGAGCTCAGACAGAAGAAAGCTTAGGACTGTTTAGCCTGGATTGCTTATAGTGATGGCTGTGGCCCTTACTGTCTACCCTAGGCTGGCTGGTCATCTGCTACCAGCCTGTTCCCCCACTCTGAAGCCGTCATGGTGGTGACGTACTTGGGGCTCCCAGGTCACCTGCTAAATGCCTGGTACCATGCTGATGTGTAGAGATGTGATGTGATGTGATGTGATGTACAGTCAACAGTAGTGAAGGTTTTCTGTCTGGCCCAGCTCAGCGCCCAGCTCCCAGCCCGCTCCGCCATCTGCACTCCTCTGACTGCTGCCCAGCAGGGAGGGCAGAGCCTGCTCTCCTTACCACAGGTGCCGGGCACCTTATGTAAATGAAGTAGGCTTCTTATTTTGGCTTTGAGACTTCACAGTTGTGCTTCTGAAGCAGATGTGGTTATGGGCCTGGTGGGGTTATGGGGTCTCACTCTGAAAACTGCAGCAGCAGCAGCAGGATCATTATCATCATCATCCCCATCATCATCATCATCATCACCATCATCATCATCACCATCATCATCATCACCATCATCATCACCACCACCACCATCATCATCTTCCTCCTCCTCCTCAGCAGCAGCAGGGCACTGTTTACCGAGGCGCCCTGGGCAGCCCTTGTTTCCAGCTCTTCCCTGCTCTCCTTGGACTTCTCCACAATTCTCAAAGCTCCTCCTTTCTGCCCTCCCTCCCCTCCTTCCTGTTTCTGTTCCTCTTCCTCCTACCTCCCTCCTACCCTCTGCCCATCCCACCTCTCCTTGTCCTCTCTTAGGAAAAATGAGTGCAGGCCACAGCATCCCAGAGCTCTTAGCCCCACTTTCAAGGAAAATCTGGGGACACTTGAGGTCATTTGTTGAGTTCTGTTTGGTGGTTGGTGGTAGTGGTGTCAGCTTGGCACAAACTCGAGTCGTCTGGGAAGAGGGAGCGGGTGTTGAGAAGTGCCTCCATCTGACTGGCCCATGGACACGTCTGTGGAGGCGTTTTCATGACTAGAGGTTGACGTGGGAGGGCCCAGCCCACTGCCAACAGTGGCACCCCTGGGCAGATGGTACTGGGTTGTATAAGAAAGCCAGGAGGCAGCGTTGCTCCACATCACCACTTCAGCTCCCGCCTCCAGGCTCTCCCCTCATTCCCCCTGTGATGGACTGCACCCCGCAAGTGTCGTCAGCCACGCACCCTCCCCCTGCAAGCAGCCGGGAAGCAAGTTCAAACAGGTCTCTCCAGACTTGGTTTTTGCCCATGGGAGCTCTGCCGATACCTTGGGGTGAGGAGAGTCATCAGGCCTGGACCCACTGCAAAGCCAAGGCTGAGCGGACTGTCCGACTGTTGGTCTAGATGTGGGGTCCTGGGAGAAACAGGAGGTTGGAGATGCAGGCTTATATCAGACAAAGGTTTGAAGGTTCAGATTTCAGACCAGGTCAGTGTGTGGCTGGCAGAGGCCATGTGTGATCCCCCGTGCTGCTGAGGAGGGCCTGGAACGGCGAGATCGGGATTGCCTGCTGTCAGGTGGGGTAGGGGTGGGCACAGCCTGGCTGGCTGGCTGGACTTGGTGGAAACCCGGACCCTGCACTTGTGCAGAGAGGTGGAGGAACTGGAAGGGAAGAGTAGGTGCGGGGACCCTGGGATCTGGGTCCAGCAAGTAAGACCTTCTGTGGGCCAATGGAGCAGAGACAGGGATGCAGAGAGTGCACATCCCAAGGGAGCCACTCAGAGCCACACCCTGACTCTTACCTCCAGCAAGACTGACCCCATGCACTTCCAAAGTAAACCCAGGACACACTGAGCTCCTTAGAGGTAGGGCCAGCAGGCTGGGGATGGAGCCCACGGCCTTGTGCTCCTCTTCCAGTGAGCCACATGCCCCAGTCCACGCCCCATCTGCCAAGGATGAGGGCAGACCCCTGTGGGTAAGCGGGCTTCCTGCAAGCCCCTCCCAGGACCCCAGCCTGACAGGCAGCTATGCCAAGGCTGTCCCACCTCGCACGCATCTCTTTTCGTTTGAATTCCACGGCTCAGCATTAGCTTAACAGCTGTTGGTGTGTAAACGGAGGACAGGACCGCCCCAACTTAGGGTGGAGGGGAAGGTTTTTATTGTAGGCGTGAGGGAGAGTACAGCCAGAGGCATCTGGGAGTGTCCAGAACAGAAGCCATATAGCCAGTATGCTATTGGGTACGCTAATAGGCACCACGAACAATCATTTTGTCCCGTGTTTCTTTTGAGCCTGACAGTTAGTACGCAGGGTTTCTCTTCTTTTTGGTGTTTGTGCACAGAGGAGACGCGAGCAGGGCCAAGTGCGCCTAGTAGCTTTCCTGAAGGTTTTCCCGTTCTCACTTCCTGCCCAGGACTGTGATTGGCAGTCAGGCTTCGTGATGGGCGGGCCCTGTAGGGCTGCGAGGGTGATGCTGCAGCGCCACCTAGTGGATATTCAAAACAGCAGCGGACTGATTACCCACACGTCAGAAGCAGTTGTGAGGCAGTGACTGTAGTTGTTAAGAATACAATCCCTTGTCGGCTTTGCTTCCTGGCCATCCTGGGTGCTGTAGCCCATCCAGAAAGCCAGTCCTGCAAAGGAGGGCGTGACTAAAGTCAGATGACCTCATGTTTCTTGCCTGCTGGGTGGTGGTGTTGGGAGGCCGACTGATGCCGACATCCATTCCTTGCTCACCGTGGTGCGTCAGTTGAGCTCCGTTTTCTCAGTACACACCGAGTCACTCTGTCACCTGGGGCATGTAAGGTGTGCCAGGTGTAGTGTGATGTCACAGTGCACTCACCCACAGTGAACCGTAGTGACACACAGTGGGGGTGGGAAACGGAGGGAGGGTGTGGACAAGTACACCGCTGCTGGATTCCAGCAGGTTCTGCGCTAACAGCCTCTAACGGCAGGTATACAGTTGACCTTCCCCAGGGACAGACACCTCCAAGCCCTTTACTTCTCTCAGCTCTGCTGGGCCAGAGGAGACGGGAGAGATGAAGGCGGCGTTGCTGCAACCATGGTGCCTTGAGAGGGTTAGCAAACCTCTGTGGGGGCCGGAGAGCAAACTTTTCAGGTGTGCTGACCAAGCGTTCTACAGCCGCAGCTCAGAAGCAAAGCTGGCAGGGGCGGGGGCTGGCAGGAACCCCGTCTTTTTGAGCACAGGCTGGACTTCCGACTGGCTGTGGCTTGCTGACCTCCAGCCTGGACTCTGAAGGGCAGCAGTAGCAGCCGTCATTCAACCTTTCCCTCGTGACCAGACACTGGACAACAGTACTTAAGGAGGAAGGATTGATTCTGGCCTGTGGTTTGAGAGATAGTCTGTTGTGGTGGGGAGGGCATGGTGGCAGCAGGCTCCTCAGCAGAGGGGGTGTCGGGCCACTTGCTCACAGTGGGTTAGGCGCACGGCTGGCTTTCTCCTTTTTTTTTTTTTTTTTTTTTAACTGAGCCTAGGACCCTTCCTGGTGAGATAGTGTTGCCTACACTCAGGGTGGACTATCCCCTTAGTTAATCCTTTCCGGAAGCATCGCCACAGAGGTGACCAAAGCTACGCTTCACCAGTGTCCTAGGCTCCTCTCAGCCCAATGACTTGACAAAAGGAGCCGTCCCAGACCCCCAGCCTGAGCAGTGAGAGAGAAATCTTTCTGTGTCAAGAAGCCAGATGAGGCTCAAACGGTGGTTAGTACGTCCCAGACTCAGCCCTGAAGCCGCGCGGTCACATCCTGAAGACAAGTCTACCCAAGCCAGCTGTTCTCCGGCGTGCGTCACCTGGCATGCCGCAGCCGCTGCAGAACCACTGACACAGCTGCCTGGGCACTGCAGGCGGCTGGCATGGGTGGCGGCGTGGTCTTCCAGACTAGTCACTCTCATCTCTGTGATTAGCATAGCTCTATCCCAGACACCTGCCTACTCGCTCCAGGCTTGGGAGTAAACACAGCCAGCCCCCTGTGTCCTGTTTGTGTTGGAATTCCCACACGGGTCCAGTTCATGTCCAGACACTCCATCCATGGGATGTATAGTATTGAGTAGCTTTTGGTGCGCTTTGGGAGTGAGCAGCCACTTTCGTGGCATTGGGGCATTTTAATCACCCACGCAAAGAAGCTGTGTAGCCTTTAGCCGCCCCCACATCCGCCCTGCAGGGTGGCTGCGATGTTCTCAGGGGCCTCAGAGTGCCTCTCTATTGTGCTTAGTGCCCATAGGTTCTGTCTGCTGTGTTGGCAGAGTTGAGTGGGCTGTTCAAGTGCTTCAGAGCTGTCTCGCCTATACCTGAAGCTCCCCCAGAGGGACTAACGCACCGATAAGTGATTTTATTTATTTATTTGAGTACTTGCTTGGTTTTTTGAGACAGGATTTCTCCGTGTAGTCTTGGCTGGCCTGGACTCATTTTGTAGACCAGGCTGGCCTCAAATTCATAGAGATCTACCTGCCTCTGCCTCTGCCTCTGCCTCCCAGAGTGCTGGGATTGCAGGGTTGTACCACTGCGCCCCGTTGAGAAGTGATTTTTTTTTTTTTTTTTTTTAAATTTGCTCTTGGGCTGAGACTACGGCTTAGTCTGGCGTTTGATCTCCAGAATCTCAAGGCTGCACACAGTGGTGCACATGTGTTATCCTAGTGCCAGGGAAGTGAAGACAGGTAGTTCCCTGGGGTGCTCCAGGCAGCCAGCCTAGGCCGCTTGGTGGCTGCCAGGTCAGTGAGAGACCCCTGAAGAAGGCAGCTGAGGTTGTCTTGCACCCTCCACACGTGTGCACACACAGGGCATAAACCCCCCCCCCTTCATAGCTTCCTGTCCTGCTTGGTAGCAGGCCTTCCTCTGCCATGTTCCATGACCTGAGGTGATTTGAAGCCTGGTTTAAGTCACGTGGACTCGGGTCACGGCAGTTGAGCTCGGCACGCGGGTCTCCTGTGTCTCGCTGCCCACTGGCTTGGCTGCCGGGATGCTCTGCTGTGCAGGTGACCTCACTTTATGTCTTGAGAGCACCGCCACTGTTCAGTTAGCAGAGTTTCCTGAGTGGCAAATAACGTAGGTTGGCAACAGAGCAGAAGGAATGTTGGAGGTACCACTGGCGCTCTGGTTTCTCGGCGTTCTGAGAATTAATACAGAATCTTGTATTAATAAGATAAATGTCTCCAGATCTGGCGTTCAGCCCTTTATCTCAGAGTTTAAAAACCCCTTGATACTGGCCCACTTGCATTGTCCAAGTTGAGCTCACACTAGGAGGAAAGGCCGGGAAAGGGTGTGCCTTGAACTCTGCCGGATGCTCAGGAAGCTGTTTTTGTTTTGTGACAGCGTCTTATGTAGCCCAGGTTGGCCTCCAACTCTCCAGGTAGCAGAGGTATGGGCCAGGCCTCCTGGTCCTCCTCCCTCACCTCCCAAGCACTGAGAGATTACAGGCGTTTGCCACCACGCTCTGCACGTGTGGCCTTAGGGATCGAACCCACGTCTCCATGGATGGTAGGCAGCTCTACCAACTGAGCTGTGTCCCAGCCCTGCTCAAGCTTTCTTACAAGCTTGGAGCCGCGCCGTAGGTAGCAGGTCTGAGTGATTCTGTACAGAGTGTAAGTGATGTGAAACAGTAAACTTGACCTGAAGCCCCACATCCTCACCCTCCCAAGAGGAGGGCTGGGGAGGTGAAGTGACTCACAGACACTTGTCCTGTGTTGTTCTGGGTCACTAGGGCAACACAGGCTCACGTCTAGCCAGTTGGCAGCTGCTAGGATAAGGCGAAGTTTGTCTGTTTTGAACAACAGCTTTATCTAGTACTGCTCGAGGGCCGGGGGATGGCCGCACAGGCATGGAGACCAGGGTTCCATCCCTAGATTCCACATAAAAAGACATCCAGGGTGTGAGTTCACGGTCCTAGCACTGAGGACAGGGACAAGCAGACTCCTGGGGATTGCCGGACAGCCAGCTGAGCCTAAGCTGTGGGAGCCAGGAAAAAGGGGGAGAGACTGTCTCAAAGGCTAGGAGAATGAATGAGGAAGACACCCACAAGCTTGTGCACGCACATACACACACACACACACACACACACACACACACACACACACACACACAGAGTCACTGCTGGTGTAGCCCTGCTGTCCTCAGGGCCCCAGAGGCTCCAGAAGCTCCAGCCACCCCTGGCTACAGTCTATAGCTACAGGTGATCACTTCTGTGTTTCTGGCTGAATGTGAGGCTCATGGTCATGTTTTGCTTCGGAGGTGGAAATGGTGGCTAAGAAATCCTGTGAGGCCCAGGGGCCTTGATGGTAAAGAGTACAGATAGCGTTGTCTACCAGGCGGCCTCCTCGACTGGATTCAGAGCGTGACACTTTACGTCAGTATTTCTTCATCTTTCCCATCGTGACCTGTTCAAGAAAATAATGGTGCTTGCAAAGCATGATGGGTAAGCAGTGGAGGTCATTCATAGCTGGAGGCTACTTTGGACCTTGGCTGGGACCTTGTGTTCTGGGCAGAGTGTGGGAGAGTTCTGTAATCTGGGAGCACATATTTTAACGAGGCAAAACACGGCCAAGGGAAGCAGCCTCTGTAGGCTGAGGTGCCGGAAGACACAGAGCCTTCACAAACCAAGGGCCGTAGCCACCACTTCCTGGGGCACCAGGAAGTATAACAAGACCCCGCAGGTCTGAGGTGACTGTGGGGTTCCTGGTTGGAGACGTCTCAGAATGGCCCCAGAGAGACTTTAACTATGTATATTGTATAAGGGGCTCTCAAAGACCTAGAGACTCTGAAAATTTGGAGACAAGTTAAAGCCAGAAGCAGATGACAGACAGACAGACAGATGATAAATATAGATAAACAGGGGCTGGAGAGATGGCTCTGAGGTTAAGAGCACTGGCTGCTCTTCCAGAGGTCCTGAGTTCAATTCCCCAGAACCACCTGGTGGCTCACGACCATCTATAATGGGACCCAGTGCCCTCTTCTAGTGTGCAGGCCTACATGCAGGCAGAGCACTGTATACATAATATAAAAATCTTTAAAATATAGATAAATAGGCAATGGATGGATGGAGAGATCGACAGACAGATGAAAAAGCTGGCAATTTAAGTGTGATGGCCCAGGCCTTTAACTCCAGCACTCATGAGGCAGAGGCAGAGGCAGAAGGATCTCTGTGGGGGTCAAGGAGTTTAAGCCAGCCAGGGCTTCATAGTAAGACCCTGTCTCAAAATAGACAGACAGACAGACAGACAGACAGACGGACGACTGGCAGCTTTGTAGGGAAGGGTGCTCTGTCCTGAGAGGTTTTACTGCGTGCAGACTGTTGACAAACCTGTTTGGGCAGCAGCCTGAGAGGTCATCTCTCCCTCAGGCCTCGCCCCTCGGGCTGTGGGCTCTGTGCACAGTCTTGTCCTCGGCCACTTGGTGTGCTTCCTGTCACGTGACTTCATGCTGCAGCCCAGCCCAGAAGGTAAAGTGCGGAGACTGGATGCGCCACACAGTCTTGCAAAGTGTCTTCTGCTTTCCCAGCCTCTTAGCTTCATGCTTCCGAGCTTGACCTGCGTGTCCCTGGCTTTCAAGGCACCGGTGTCCTTCCCAGGGAGATAACATGGTGCATTCACTGTGTAGCACATAGCAGCCTTCTGCCTCAGTTTCCTGAGTTGTGCTGGAACTTTCGTTGTACACAGCCACAAAAGGTAATGATGCCATTAAAAGTTACTGTGATGCTGCCCAGGGCCACTGCAGAATTAAACCAAAAGATGTTAGACAGATGCCAAGAGTTTTTTGTTGTTGTTGTTGTTTTGGTTTTTTTTTTTGAGAGAGAGTTTCTCTGTGTAACAGCCCTGGCTGTACTGGATTCACTCTGTAGACCAAGCTGGCCTCAGACTCACAGAGATCCGCCTCCAGTGTGCTGAGATTAAAGGCGTGAGCCACCTCACCTGGCCTTAAATGTCAAGTTTTTATAAAATTCTTCAGAATCTTAGTGTAGAGTAATTTTTATCAGCTCATGTAATTGGGTTAAATATGAGGTTGGCTGTGAGGTTGGCCTGAAGCTCAGCCTGTTGCCTGCGCAGCACATGGGAATTGTTGGGACCAATGTCTGGCATTGACCAGATGTGATGGCCCACACTGCTAGCCAGCATGTGGGAGGTAGAGGCAGGAGTCTATGCTCATCCTTGGCTGCATCGGGAGTTCAAGGCTAGCCTGGGCTATAGGAGACACTGCCTCAAAAGCATGTAAAAAGTCCCTTTGTTTATAATAAGTATATTCCTCTTTGGCTGTGGACTCTCCAAATTCTCCTCAGTCCCTTAGCCTTCTGATGGTCTCTGCCTTCACCAGGTCTCCCAAGTGCCTCCTCTGCCTGCTGCATTCAGAGGGGAGCCACCCTTATTTCTCTAAAAAATTTTATTAGGGTCTGGTGATGGTGGTACATGCCTTTAATCCCAGCACTCAGGAGGCAGAGACAGGCAGATCGCTGTGAGTTCGAGGACAGCCTGGTCTACAAAGCGAGTCCAGGACAGCCAGGGCTAGGAAACCCCGTCTCAAAAAACAAAAAACAAAAAACAAAACAAAACAAAAAAGGTGCTGGAGAGATGTCTTAGAGGTTAAGAAGTACCATCTATCTGCTCTTCTGGAGATCCTGGGTTCAATTCCCAGCAATCACATGATGGCTCACAACCATCTATAATGAGATCTGGTGCCCTCTTCTGGCCTTTGGGCGTTACATGCAGACAAAATACTGTTACATAATAAATCTTCAAAAAAAAAAAAGGGAAAAACAAAAAATTATTATATATACATTTATGTATGTATTATGCATTTATGGTGTGTATACATGTGTACTTGTGCATGTGTGTGTGCGCCATGGCCCGGAGGACAATTTGAGGGAATCAGGCTTGCCCCCTCCACACTGTGGATTTGGGGTACTAAATTCAGGTTTCCAGGCTTTGCAGCCTTTTCCTTCAACCCTCACTTCCTGCCTGGCGTGTGACCAAAGCGTTAGATGGTGGGGGCGGCGGTGGTAGTCATTTCATTAGGGATCTCGTCCTCACCTTCAGGGAGCAAAGGCTGAGAATTCTGGCAGACCAGCGCTGCCAGTCTCCTGACCTGTCCTGTCCGTGTTGCCACATGGCTGGACATGCTTTTTTTTTTTTTTTTTTTTTTTTTAACATTTTTCACACTTCCTGGTAGCTGAGGACATGGGGTTCCAGCAAGGTAGCGTTGCAGAGAAGGCATGAGGCCACCACCGAGCTCGCCCTGGACACAGCTTCATGTCTGTCGTAAGCGGAGGGGAGTTCCTGTGAGTTCTGTGAGCCATTCAGGCAGAGTGACTGAACCCACAGATTAACCCTGGACTGTGGGGACTCGGGGGCACAGGTACGATTCCCCGGGCTTGCTGCTGGTAGTTGAAGTTGAGGGGTACATCTTGGGGACCAAGCCTGTGGTATGTGGGATCTGACGCTGTCTCTAAGCGGTGGAGACTTGAACTAAATGCAGGCCCCCGGCTGATACTGGCTGAGGCCTGGCTTGCTCTCTTGCTTGTGGTGTAGGGAGAGACCCTGCATACTTGGGTCGGAAGAGAGGGGTGCCTGTGGAACAGTGGTGGTGAGCAGGGTTCTCCCCCCCCCCCCCCACCATTGGAGTCACTTATAGTTTTGAATTCAGACTGTCTCCTAATTGGACAGAGCTAGGGCCACTTCAGACCCAGACAGCTGAACTGAGGTCTCACATGCGTACCCTGAGACCACCTGTCTTGAGTGTAGAGCCCAGTGAAGTTTTCCAGTGGGTTATAAACTTGTGCTGCTGTCAGAGCCATCGTCATTAGGTCATTGGTCATTTCTACTGCCAGTGTCTAACTTTTCCATGTCCTCTCCAACTCCTAGCATGATTTCCCTCCTGCGTGTGTGTGTGTGTGTGTGTGTGTGTGTGTGTGTGTTACAGTGTATATTTGTGTGTGTGGTGTAGTGTATATGTGTGTGTATGGTGTACTGTATATTTGTGTGTGTGTGTGCATGTTTGCATGTGTGGGCACACATGTGTATAGGTGCACGTGCACATGTGTCCAAGTTGATGTGGATACCCAAGGCTGATGCTGGGGGTGGGGTAAGGGGGGTGGTGGGGGTGGGGGTGGTCATTGAGGCAGGCTTCTCAATCAAACCCCGAGCTCGCTGATGTGGCTAGTCTGGCTACCCAGCTTGCTTTGGGATCCGCAGTTGTCTTTTTGCCTGAGGTCTCCCGGCTCCTTGTTTGCCGTTGGATTCTAGACACTCTAATTGTGTGTTTTAGTGTTTCGCTGTCATCTTGAACAGGGGTGCTTTTCACAAGTTGTGTTAAAATACGTGCAACATTAGTCAGTGAACGCGTTTAGTGCCCCTACCCCCCCTTTAAATAAGCAGTTCTGGGAATTGAACGTAAGGCTTCGCGCATGCTGGGCAAGCGCTCTGCATTGTGCCACGGCCTCAGCCCTTGACGCTGAACCACCAGTGCCTCTAAAATACTGTACAGTCACCACTGTAGGACATTTTCACCACCCAAGGGAAGTATTCCCCATGAGGCCATCTTAGCCCCCGGCAGTCCTCAGTGCACTCTCTGTGGTGGGCTGACGGTCTCTAGGAAGCTACAACAAACAGACTCACACCACTTGTGGTCTCTGTGGCTGGCTTCTTCCCTTGATTTCATGCCTCTTCATTCATGTTGGAGCGCCTGTCAACACTGCTCCAACACTGCTTTAAAAAAAAAAAAAGGTTCACTTTACATCCCGATTGTAGCCCCATCCCCACCCCACCCACCACACGCCCTTCACTGCCTCCTGGCCCCACCCTCCCCGCCCTCCATTTGTATGGCTGAATAATGCGCCACTGTTCGGGAGTACTGAATTCATTTATCAGTTCACAAAGTCTGCCGACATCTGGCTTCTTCTGCCCGTCAGTCCTGTGAAGAGCTTGCTGTGATAGTTTTGTATTGTTCCGCTCAGAACAATGGTTGGCAGCCAGCAGTAGAAATGGCTGTGGAGTGGCAGTTCTTGCGGCACCTGCGCCAGGGGCGGAGGGCGGCATCGAGGGTGGCATCGATGGTGGCATCGATGGTGGCACTGATGGTGGCAGTGGAGCTCCAGGCCCTGGGCTAATGGAGGGGGCGCCTTTCTTCCATGCTGCCACCTCCTCTGCTGGCGGTGGTTGCTCTCCTGATGGCCTCTCCTCTCTCTGAGTGTGGGTACCATCTCTTCCGTACATATCTCTACACAGAGGGTGTTCTGTGCGTGTGTGTACATGCATGTGAGTGTAAGCTGGAAGACAGTCCACCGCTCTTCTGCTCTCTTTAGAGAGAGTCCTCACTGACCAGGGATCCGCTTGCCTCCGCCTCCACAGTGCTGGGTCTCAGCTGTGCAAGGCCGGCGCTTCACCCAGGAAGGCATCTCCTCGGCCCGACTTCACATGTTTTTAGGTTTTCGTAAACTGATAACATCCCCCCAGTTAACCACGATGTGTTTTTATCATTTTGGATGTTACAAACAGCTGCGCACCACCCATTCCCTAGCGACAGGATTTCGCCCAGGGAGATGTATCGATAGCCGATCGCATCGATGCGTGGGCACTCCAGAGCGTGCTTGCCCACAGTAAGGCGGCCACGACGTCACCAACATGAGACCATCTGCTTTGCTTTGGGCATTTTGGAGGCTTCTCGGCAGGCCCCTCCTCCTCCCCTTTGCCCGGCTCTTCTCTGCCCGCTCTGTTGCACAACAAACCGGCATGCCCACTTGGACCGCACCACATTCAGTTGCTCCGGGTTGCCCTTTAGCCTCACACTGGAAACCCTGTTTCTAAATGTGGCTGAGTGGGTGTGCTGGCTATCTCAGCTCGACTGCTTGGCAGGGGTATGTATCTCAGGAGCCCGTGTGAGGGCGTGTGTGTGTGTGTGTGTGTGTGTGTGTGTGTGTGTGTGTGTGTGTG
>OU015755.1:2342612-2352870 GCA_907169655.1 Acomys percivali | reverse complement strand
CTGAGTCCCTCGTCCTTGCGCACACAGTGGGACAGCAGATTAGGTGTCTGCCATCCTTGTGCACACAGTGGGACCGCAGATTAACTTGTGGGGTCTGAGAATGAAGTGCTGTGATTGAAGATGCAGGAGGCCAGCAGGTGACAGGGAGGCTCCTCTGGGGGTATTTTGGGGACCTTTCCTCTTCCTGGCTCTGTGGTGTGAGCCATGTTGAGGGAGAGTCGGGTTGTGACTGGCCTTGTGCACCAAGCGAGGGTCACTGGGACAGTTGCTGTGCATTTGGAGCCAGATACACTATATTTTATATATTTTATTTTAGATTTATATATTTTATTTGTATGAGGGTTTTGCCTGTATGTATGTATTATGTGCACTGTGTGTCTGGTGCCCAGGAGGTCAGAAACAGGTGTTGAACTCCTGTAACTGGGGCTATAGATGGTTTTGGACAACTGTGTGGGTACTGGGAACTGAATCTAGGTCCTCTGCAAGGGCAGCAAGTGCTCTTAGACCCTGGGCCATCTCTCCATCCCTTGTGCTGCGGTTAACCCTTTAGTCATCCTGTGCATTTGGGTTTAGACATTCATTTTGGGGCTGATCCCATTGGGAGCCTTTGCTTGTGCTCACTGATGGACTCTGGCTTCTCCCTCCTTCCCTCCTTCCTGTCCCTCCCCCCTCTGTGCTCTCTTGCTCTCTGTGCTCTGTGTGTGTGTGTGTTGGGGGGTTGTTGTGTGTGCATGCATGTTAATGTGTGTGGGCACATGTGTATAGGTGCACATGCATGTGTATATACATGTTAACACGTGTGGACACATGTACAAAGGTGCATGCACACACACGTGGTAACATGTGTGGGCATGTGTGTATAGGTGCACGTGCATATGTGTGCATGCATGGTAACATGTCTGTGGGCACATGTGCATAGCTGCACGTGCATATGTGTGTACGTGCATGTGGAGGCCAGAGGTTGACATTGGTTGTCTTCCTTGACCAATCTCCACTCACTGCTGAGTCAGGGCCTTTCTCTGCACCGGGAGCTCTCTTGTTTGGCACGTGTAGGCAGCCAGGTCGCTCTAAGGGTCCCCTCCACCTTCAGAGCCCTGGGATTGCAGTTAACCGCTGCCCAGCTTCAGCCAGGTGACAGAATCCACTCTGGTCCCCATGTTTACACAGCAGGAGCCCCTTCTTCCCGGCTTCTTAAACATGTAAATGAATGTGTTCGTTCTTTGGACTTGGTGCAAGCTGGGGTCAGAACTGCCTCGCTTTGCTGTTCAGTGGCGCTTGCTGCCCACAGCCAGCCCATCGCTTCCTCTGCCGGTGCTGTGGTCCATGCCCTTGGCAGTGTGTGCAGTGCAGCGCAGTGAATGGTGCGTCCGCCTCATCTCCCTGATTATAGCTGGGGAGCTGTACTCTTAATTGCTCGTGCTGGGTCATTTCCTCTGTATAAGGAGTAAGTGATGAGGAGGCTGGAAGCCGGCTTATCTTGTTGGTTTGCCCCGCCCATCCTTAGCAGGTGCTGGTGTCACCTCACTTCGCAGATGTCACTGAACTGTCTAGCATGGCCTGAGACATTGCTCAAGTGCCTGGACCAAACTTGAGTCCACAAGGCCAGCGTCTTCTCTGTGTCCACCCACTTGTTAGCTTTCCTTTGTATGTGTGATGGAGCACGGATAAAATATTAATGAAATTTATAGCACTGCAAGACAGAGGTGCTCAGCTACAGCTGAAAGGACTGGTGGCTTCACTGGAGATTTCTAAGAGGCTCTAAGGAGCTTCGTTTTCTTGTTTCTTTATTTTTTTTTATTATGTGTACGTACACGCATGCAGGTACACGTGTATACGGCTCCGAGTCCAGAGAGAACAGTAGGTGGCTTCTCTGGTTCTGCCTTATTTTTAGGGACAGAGTCTCTCTTTGAGCTTGGAGCTTAGTGCTTCAGACAGTAAGCACCCAGCGATTCCCCTGTCTCCACCCACCCGTGGCGTATAAGGCCATTTCCAGCTTAAAAACAAAACAAAAGAAAAACAAGAACCAGGAAGAGCTCCAGCCCGTGTGTGGTCTGGGGATTTGCACTAAGACCCTCCTGACTGTACAGCAAGCACTTCTCTCGCCGAGTCATCTTCCCAGCCCTCTAATCCTTTACTAACCACCCCACTTCACGGATTCACATATATTCACAGATTCTCTCATAGTTGGGTACTAAACATTTTCAAGGAAAGGCATTTGTTGTGGCTGTGTGGAAAGAAGCGAAGACATTTAAAAAAATTTATTACATATACACACCAGAAGAGGGCACCAGATCCCATTATAGATGGTTGTGAGCCACCATGTGGTTGCTGGGAATTGAACTCATGACCTCTGCAAGAACAGCCAGTGCTCTTAACCTCTGAGCCATCTCTCCAGCCCATGAAGACATTTTTGATGGTCAAGTTCGGAGGTCAGAGGATGAGCTACTGGCATCTAGTAGGTCAAGGTCAGAGTGCTGCAGAATGTTCTGGAATGCCAAGGACAGTCTTCCATAAAGATTCTCTATCTCTGCTGAGAAAATATGCTTCTGGGGTGGAGTTGAACCTAAGGAAGTCTAAAAGATCTGTCCAGTTATCCAGTGTTTCCGTTATGTAACGAGACATTTTAAGCATGCCAAACATTTAAAATTAAGCCCATTCACTGTGTCATGGACGCAAAGCTTCTCACTCCTTCACTCCTTCCTTAGGGGCACGTGCCAGCCGGTGCCTGTTCTAAATCACACACCTGAGCAACAGTAAACTGTGTGACACCGGCTCTTCACCATCCCCTCAATTTGTATGTTGATACTTTGCTAGAAGTTTCAATAAAGACACAGGCATAGTACTAAATGTGAGTGAAAATGTTTCCATTTTCTGGATCATTCAAGTCTTTGAGTGGTGATTTTAAGTTTTAAAATTAAGAAAAAAATTAGGAAAGGCCGCTAAATGTTTTAAGTTAAGGAAAGAAAACCAAAACAGTCCTTTCCAAAATTTAAAAGGTGGCCATTTTCAGATGCAAGGGGGAAAAAAAACAACTTTCTGAAATGACCCAGGCTTAGGCACAGGAGCCAGGCCTCCAGCTGAAAGAGAGGGTGGTGGCTGTAAGCCACGCCCACGTCTCCTCCCTCGGCCTGTACGAGTGAGCCACGCCCACATGCTTCCTTCTCCTTGTATGGCACCTCTGCTCCCAGCATCCTCGGAGGAAGACATTTCCTTCATTTCTGTATCATTTTTCAGAGCTGGCCGGTTTCCATGGCAACGATTAGATTGAGAGCCGAGCAGCGAGCAGCGAGCGGCGGGTGAGGCTTGAGGGTGGTGGTGTGTGTCCCTGACGTCACCCTCGGGGCGTCTGGATAGGATGATTCCAGCCACTCCCTCTCAAGGCTGCTGTCCGGTGTGCTTCATCAGCTAGGCTTGCAGGGTCTCTCAGCGTTCAGCAAACGGCCTCCCTTTCCTCAGCCTCCTCGCCCTGATCCCCGGCCCCTGTGGCGTCTTCCTTCCCACTGCCCCCTCGCCCAACCTGGCTCCAGACTGTCATTAAGAATGCACAGCCAAATCCTGCAGTGTTTGGGGGTGCTCTTCTGCCGGGTGCCCTGGAAGGGCCGGGAGGCATGGCAGCGTTTGACTTGACAATTCATGGCGCCGTGAAGTCTGTTCCTTCCTCTGCAAGGATACTGACTATGCAGAAATTCACTGACACGGATTATTATGAGCTGGATTGGTATTATGAAGAATGCTCAGACGGTAATTAAGGCCCCTGCGGGAGAGCGGGGATGAACAGCGGCATTGTATCGCCAGGGGTGTGTGTGTGTGGGGGGGGGTTACTGGGTCCTCCCCGGGGAGGTGGGAGCACGCAAGCTAGCATCACCAGAAGGCCCAGCAAGCATGGCAGAGGGATGGCAGGTGGGCAGGGCTCTTGACAGAGGGTGACTCGTACTGTGCAGTCATTTGCTCAGAGTCGGGGAGATAGATGGCTTTGGTGTGCTGGATTCTGGGCTTGCAAGCAAGCATGAGATTTCTGTAGGCTTCCCCCCCCCCCCCCGTGTGTGTGTGTGTGTGTGTGTGTGTGTGTATGTATGTGTGTGTGTGTGTGTGTGTGTGTGTGTGGCGGGGCACTTAGAGGCTGGCAGCGTGTGTTCCGGAGGTCAGCAGTAGGCAGGTCTGGAAGAACCTGCCCTTTCTTGAGCTCAGACCTTGGGGCTCAGGGTGTTGGGAGGCAGGGGAGGTGGGGGGGGCGTGGGAAGGCGGGGTGGGGTGGGGGGGAGGCAGGGTGGTGGGAGGCAGGGTGGTGGTGGTGGGGTGGTGGGGAGGCAGAAACAGCTTCCCTGGCAGGCAGCGGGTGATTCAAATGAATTTTGCTGGCTGCATTCAGCACAGATGGAGCCCTGGAAACCATGGAAGAGACAGAGACAGGGAGACAGGGAGACAGACACACAGAGACACACACACAGAGACAGACAGACAGACAGAGAGGGGGGAGGGGGGAATATACTTCCTTCTGGGACCATTATGGTCTGTGTGGAGGGCGTGGCCCCTTGAGAGGAGGCTGCTTGGTGGCTAAAGTGTGTGGCTGGACAGGTGTCAGCAGGTTTCATGTATAGGGAGGACAGTGTTGAGAGGAATTCTGGGAGAGATTACCAAGGAAGGGCTTCGTTGCGAGGCAATATTGTGGATGTAGGTCCTCTGGTGTCATTAGTCACTCTTTACAAATGAGCCTTAAATCACAAGGCTTTACCAAAATGTCTGCTTTGGAGGTCTGTTCTTCGGTGGCAAACTCCGGAGCTACCCCTCAAACCCGTCAGTAGGTGAGGCGAGTGCTTATTGACTCTGAAGTTTCTGACTGTCCAGGTGTGGCTATGTTTCCAGATCCTGTGTGATGGATGTAACGGGCCAGAAGCTGGCCTAGTTAGTGAGCTGCCAAGCTGTGTGATCACCGTCTTCAGACACCTGGCTGTGGGCCGCAGCAGGGAGGACGAGAGGGTTTCTTGGGACATGCTCTTAAAAGGCACAGAGAAACGTTACCCTGTGCCCTGCAGTACGTGGAGTTGGCACGCGGGACTGTCTGATCTTCGGTCATTCTGGGTAGTGAAGCGCGTGGGGTGTGCCTGAGGGGACGGAGGAATGCATTCTTTTCCTGGCTGTATAATTTTTTTGAATCAAGTCCCCTTCCTGCTGCCATGCCGGAAGGGACAGTGTGGGGCTCTGCTTCGGAAGCCACCAGGGCTTCTGGATGGGCTACTGGATGCTCCCTAACTCTTGAGAAAGCCATTCATTCCATCCCCCTGCTTCCAGGGCGTGAGGTAGGCGTGGCCCTCAGCCATCCTAGTATTTGGGGAGGAGGTCTTAGTGTCTGGACCCAGTGGCTGTGCTGACCAGGTTGCAGTGAGGCCCGTGGCTCGGAGCCCATCTGGAGAGGCACTAGAGACTGCTCTTATCTGGTGTCCACCAGGATTTTCTTACTTCAGGTTGTCAGAGGAGTCTTTTGGCTCGAGACATCTGGCTGGGTTCCTTTCCAGGAGCAAGGGAAATAGAAGAGGGGCTGGCTCATCACCCCAGGACTCACTGCCAGCTGATTGCCATCTGAGTACGTGGAGAGCAAGACCTTTAACCTTTTTCCTTTGATCTGTCGTCAGGTGAAGGAGAGGCGACTGTTGGGAAGGGACAAATGGCGTGTTCTAAATCCGATTTGAAGATAGCAAAATGGGATGAAAGGATCTGGTGCCTAGAAACCGCCTATTTAGGGGCCCTGCAGCTGCTAGTTTTGGGTTACCGGTTTTTCTTCCTTCTTCTTGTGTGTTTATAGGCACGCATATGCCACCGTGCCCTTGTGGAGGTCAAAGGGCAGTCTTGTGGAATTTGTTCTCTCCTTCCACCGTGGTGTGGCTCCTGGGGACTGAATCAGGTAGCCAGGCTTGCACACTGGGTCTTTGTTCTCGCTGAGCTGTCTCCTGGCCTTTCTCTATCTCTTTTAACCGGCTGGGGTCTTTCTGGCTTCAGGCAGGGTGGCCTGAAAATGACATTTTCCTTGGGTATGTGGATCTCTGAAACAGCAAATCGTTAGACACTTGCTCTATCTGTCCATATCAGTTGGCCTTTGGATCAATACTGAGGGAAACTTAAAGGAACTTTCCATGATAATAGCAAAAGGCGAGTCAAGTGTTTTGAAAAAGATAGAGTCATCATTTGTGCCAGAGGTCCTGACTCATGAGCAGCAGCATCGGGCTGGAGACGGAACATGCAACTCAGTCACCAGGACCTCTCTCTCCTAGTTGGAGTCAGGAGCCGGCTGTGTTCCCTGGTCATCTTTGAGGTCCAGGAGAGCCTCTCCTGGTGCCCAGTTACTGTGTCCGCCTCCTACCTCAGTTTCAGCTGTGTTTGAAGGGTGTGAGGAAGGTCATAGTTCCGTGCCTTAGAGTAACTCGCAGCCACCCCTCAGCAAGGTACACACAGCACTGTTAGCCTTTGCGGAGCCGTCCACATGCACTCACAGTTCACAGTCTGCATCTGAGCCGAGCAGGGTTAGGTGCTCACACTGGGTAGCGTTTCCTTAGTAACTTTTCTTTGTTTTTTCTCTCTCTTTTTTTTTAAGGCAGGCTGTCTTGAAGCTCAGGCTGGCCTTAAACTTGCTTTGTAGTGAAGGAAGACCTTGAACGTCTGATCCTCCTGCCTTCGCCTACAGAGTGCTAGGACTAAGTTTAATGTCATAAGTGAGGTCCTTGGGGACACCAACCCTCCCTATCTGGCCAACCGTGCTCTGCAAGAACAAGTGACACACGCATGGCAGATGGGCTGAAACAGACCCAGGCTTAAGGAGTCTTGTCAGCTCACACAGCATCTTGGTTTCCTCCACTAGAAAGATGTCACTGTGACAATTGAGGGGATCCCCAAGGAGGGGTAGAGTGCAGCATCTCCCCGTTGAGAGGGAAAGTCTTAACCTGAGGGGAATCCCATGACAAATATGCAGGAATTTTGGTTCCTTTTCACATGGCTTTTCTGTAAATCCCAGCTGTGTCCAGAGAAAGAGGCAGCAGCCACCGCTAGTTCTGTGGAGGTGCCCGTGCCTTCAAGTGTGTTCATGAGCGAAGGGAAAGGACCACCTTGTTGTGATATCTTTAGGCAGGGTCCTGCTTCAGCACACTTGAAGCAATCCTCCTGTTTGACCCTGCCAAGTGCCAGGAGCCACACCGGGCTTGGGGGAAAGATTTCTAAACTGTGATACCCTAAGTGTTTACTATGTGTGCCTGTGTGCATGCTCCTGTATGTGTGCCTGTGTATGCCTGTGTGTGCACCTGTGTGTATGTGCCTGTGTGTGTGCTTGTGTCTCTTTGTGTGCCTCTTTGTGTGTGTGCATGTGCACGTGCGTGCGTGCGTGCATGCGTGTGTGCGTGTGTGTGTGCGTGTGTGTGTGTGTGTGTGTGTGTGTGTGTGTGTATGTATAGGTAGGTAGGTAGGTAGATGTGTGGCTTGGACACATTGTTAAAAATACCCTCAATTTAAACTAAAGATGGATTTGAACACCTCAAGATCAGTAAAGTCACTTGAGTTTTTCTGAATGCAGGAACTGAGCCTTTTGCTGTCATTTATCTTCTGGGCACAGCGTCCTACACATCCAGTAGTCAAGAGATACTTGCTGATGAGTCATGCCCTAGGTGGGGAGGTTCCCCCGCCCCATACTTCCTTGCCACCCTTTGGAGTAACCAACTGGTTTTTACATCTGTAAGAGCCTTGATGGCCTTGCTCAGCATCTTTCGAAGTTAGCCAGTAAGCACGATTTGATAAGCTCATTGAGAGTACACTGTGTTTTTTACTGAGTGTGTGTGTGTGTGTGTGTGTGTGTGTGTGTGTGTGTGTTTGAGATACAGTCTTGCCATGTAACCCAGGCTGGCCTTGAGCTCACAGTGATCCTCCTGCCTCAGCCTTCTAGGTGGCAGGCAGGATCCAGGTACCACCACGCCTGACTCTTGCTATGTTTTTAAAAAGTGTTGTGTTTAAAGCTTATACACATACTTTTTCAAAAATTTGAAATTCTGATTTTGTTATCTGCTTGTGGTTTCCTGCGACATCTTTCCCAAACACCACAACTTTAATGCGTTATGCTGGGACAATCATTTTGAAGCTCTGAAAATGTAAGCCATGTATAACCTGCCCCTAGCTGGAGTTTTTCAATGGAACTTTTATCCTCTCGTGGCATCCTGCCTGGGCACTCATGATTGTATGCTAGTCTTTATGAAGGCAGCAATTCAGTGTGGCAGCTATCTCGGCTAACTGGGCCGAATCCCCAGTCCTTAGCCTCCAAGCTGAATGAAGCCTGGTCCTCCACCGTGCACGGAGCCTCGTGGTGGTCTTGCTCCTTGGCTCTCCCTTCTGGGTTAGTAGATTCAGGGAGCAGGGGGCCTGTGACTGCAGCTGGGAGATGGCTGCAGCCCGGGCATTGCAGGATGGGCTGTGGTGCTTCTGGTGATCAGTCAGCATCCTTGCACATGGAACTTGGTGGGAGCGACTGTGTTGGTGACTGTGACGGGCAAGAGCGAGCACCGCCCAGGAACTGCTGTCAAGGGACACTTTAAATTGAATTCTTCCTTGGGGCACCATTGCAAGCTATTAGGCTTTCACTGGATTTGGGGGTGTGGGGTTTATAAGACACGGAGTAATGAGGAAAGTACGTGCCTCCTGTTAGGCCAAAGAAGCGCTGGGTGGTTCCATTTGGCTCCGTGATGGTTCAGGGGCATCCTTCTCCGTCTGCCAGAAGTCAGGATTCCTGCCTCCCTGGTCCCCACAGTCCTTGGCCCAGCACTGCAGTCTCCTCAGATTCCTAAGCACACCCACAGGAAGTCTCAGCTCAGAGGTGTTGAGCAATGCTTCACCCAGGCAACTCCACCAGTGCCAGCCCCAGCCTTCCTACAGGTGTACCTGCCTGAGGCGTGGCTGCTGTTTTCTTTCTCAGTTGCTATGAAACTTCGAGGAAGCAACCATTCCTGCCCTTCTCATGGGGGAGAAAGGCCAAGAGAGTGAGCCACACACCACCTACTTTACTGCCTGGCTCCCCTCTGTGTCAAGGGCATGTGGCAGGGTGCTGCCATTCCCACCAGTGCTCTGGGCCCCGCCTCCAGAGTCTTGTGAGCCACCTTGTTCTGTTCTCCCAGTGATGCTGGGCGGGTGGCCCTGTGCTCACCTGTCCACTCCTGCTGAGCCAGGGCATGTCTGCGGCCCTGGCTGGAGCCCAGCATGTGTGCCCTGGGCCTGGGCCCCGATGGCTCCTCAGGGCAGGTGGCCAAAGGCTCTCCCAAGGACGGTCTCTTAGGACAGTGTTTCAAATTCGGGGTGACTTCAGCAATGTCCCTGAGAGACGTGGGAGGGGAAGAGGAATGCTTTGAATGCGATCGCCAGGATGAAGAGAAGGTGGCCACCCTTGACCACAATGACACCTTGGACATCTTGGAGGATGGTAAATGCTGAACTTCACTCCTGCCTGGGCCTTTTCCTGTTAATGTCTAGCCAGGCCAGAGTGTCCACTGATTCTACTCTGTCCTTTTATTTCTCAAGTAAGTTCTTACTTAAAGGGGCAGGTGTGCAAGAGGACCCCTGCCCAGGTAAAGCAGCAACCTGGACTCCCCAGGACGTCTCGGCACCCCTTTCTAGCTTACCCTGGCCTCCCCAGAAACAGCAGCTCTGACTTTTGCCCCCTAGGACCTGCCTCAGCCCTTTCTGATTGCTGGTTGACTTTGATGTCCCTTTATTTTCTTTTTGGGAGACAGGGTCAGTCTTGCCTCTGTAGCCCAGGCTATCCTAGGATTGTTCATCATTTTGTTCAGCCTCTTCAGTGCTGGGGTTACAGGAATGTGCTGTCCCACCCAGATGGGATATTCTTTTTTTAAAACAGAGAAGTATTTCAGTGGTCTCAGAGGCTAACGTTGTCACCAGCTGAACCCCAGAGGGTCCTGTCTGAGCGTTCTCGGATGGGGAAGGCAGGCTCCTTGCAGTGTGCCCGGACAGTGATGCCGGTTTACCTCAGGCTCCTAGGTGTCACATGTAAACCTAAGAAAAATAATTTTGGAAGAGAATCAGGTTGAGCAGTGGCTGCACCAGTATCTTCTAGCCTCTTGCGCTACAGAGAAGGGTGGTGGGGCAAGCCAGGGAGAGTGAGGATGCCATCCCAAGGCTAGGAGCTTGCCTGGAGTCTCACTAGACTTCCAGACAGTGGGTGGGGAGCAAGTGACAGTGACAGGGTGGTAGTGAGGGAGGGAGTGACAGTGACAGGGTG
>OU015755.1:2326314-2338531 GCA_907169655.1 Acomys percivali | reverse complement strand
GTGTGTGTGTGTGTGTGTGTGTGTGTGTGTGTGTGTGTGTGTGTGTGTTGTGGTGTGTGGTATGTGTGGCTTGGCCCCACAGAGAATGAATGGGTCTGTGTGCAGGGCTAAGAAGCCTCAAGTCCTGCTGGCTATGGGATATAACACCGTGTGAACAGCGGGACTCACGGGTGCTGCCCGGGCTTCCTCATAGAGCCACAAGTGACAAACAACCGAACCCTGGCTTATCAGAACTACTGTGTGGCACCAGCATCACCCCAAGGTCAGCCCTGTGCAGAGGCCACCCATGGCCTCTGAATTTGGGTCCTTTGGCAGATCCACCCACTTCTGGGTTCCGGCCCCCCCCCCCAAGCTCCCCAGTTGCATCTTTGCTTGGCACTGGCCGCCTGCCAGCCACTCTGTGTTGTGTTAATGGACACGTGTCCTATCTACCTTTTCAACTAGGTCAAGAATTCCTTGAGGCGCCCATATATTTGCTTTTAAAAGATAGTGGTCTCTGGCACTTTGTGGGGAAAACAGGTCAGCCCCCACCTCATAATAGCTCTACAGACACTAAATATCAGCTACTGACGACAGGGTATGCATACACACTTGGCCAAGGGCCAGGACCACAGTACATTCCCAGGAATGAGCAATTTGATCATCTCCTCATTAAAAATCTCTGGGATAAGTGGCTGCCATAGGCCAACACCAAGAGGTCCAGTCTGGGGCGAGGTCTGTGACTACTGCGTGAGTCCATAGTTAATGCGTCACCTGTCCTTGACCTAGAAACTTGACTTCACTCTCTTGTTTGAATTGTTATATGGGGCTCATGTTTGCATTGCAGGTTTGTTCTGGTTATAAATGGAATAGTGCTTATAAAGTGCCCAGGCAGCTGGCAGCATGTTTGTCGTCAGGCTCAGCTCAGTAATGGTCAGCTCTTAGTTTTCTTCTCTGGCGCGTGTGCGCACAACACAGGGACACATACATGTATGCATGTGCACGAACAGGCCAGAAGTTGACATCAAGTGTCTTTATCAATCAATCTTCAAAAAAAATCAAGCTTTAGTTTTTGAGGCAGAGTCTCTCACTGAACCTGGTGGTCACCCATTTGCCTACACTGTCGTCCAGCAACACTCAGACCCACCCCACCCCACCCCAGCATGAGGCTCACCAGCTTCTCACCTGGCTTTGGGAGCTCAGTCTCGGGCCCTCATGCTGGACGGCAAGCACTTTCCTGACTGGGCCACCCTCCAGCCCCTCTTCGCTGACTTTAGTCACTTGCTTGGCACCCTGGGCCTCTTGGTCTACCAAGATGAGGGGAAGTGAGACAGTGAAGTAGCCACACAGCTTCGGTAGCTGACACCTGTGCGCTGCTCTTGAGGTCTTATCCCTCTTGGTCACCACACAGACATGGGCCGGGGCTTCCTGGATTGTTGCTGTGGTGAGTCTGGCTCTAGGCTGCTGTTTCAGGGATATAGTGTTGCCTTGTCTGGAAGCCAGCAGGCCAGGAGCTCCTGTGGTGCGGGTCACGTGTCCACCACCTCCTGCTTGCTAAGGTCGCGGCTGCTCTGTGATGCTGACTTGAGAATGCGCCTTTCCCTGCTGCCTTCCCCTCTTGGTTTTTTTCCGTCACCTCTGATTGAGCTTGTTGGCAGGAAGCCTCTGTTGAGGGGTCTCATTTTTGTGTCCTCATTTTGGGGTGGTGGCATGTGGTCACCCCACTCTGGAGCTCTGGGGAGTGATGGGCTGTTATTTGCAAGTAAAAAGATGTTTCCAGTTTTCTTCTGGATATGACCTGTGTCTGGTGCAGGGCGGGACCGCCTGCTGGTTCCCTGTCTGACAAAACCATTTCAGCCTAGACAAGGCTTCCTCAGGCCCGAGGGAACAAAAGAATGCTTCTAAATTGCCTCGTTACTGTAGGGAAGTGGTAGTGATATGGCGTGGCTTAGGGGCCCTTGTTTGCATGTATTTGATTACTGAAAAAAGTAAAATGTCACTTACATTCTATAAAATTCTCCCATTGTCCTGGGCAGTTTCGTGATGTTGTAAATGCCCTGGGTTGTGCAACCCTTCCTGTAATTCACACTTAGGTTTTGCACCTTTTCCTCCCTGGTAAGAACGCGCATGCGTGTTTACCCTCAGCCATAGACATAAACAAATGCTAGTGCACAAAATGCTAGTGCACTTTATATGTGAACGGAGTCCTCGAACAAAGCAACACTTTGTGTCGTTTTTTTTTCAGGCATAAGGGTTTTGAGGTTTGTTTATGATGTGGGCTGAATTCGTTTCAGATTCCTTTTTATGTCTGAGCAACACTTCAGTGTCTGGAGACAGCGCACGTGTTCACTCGCTTCTGCCTTTGCCTGTGGTGACTGTTGTTGCCGTGAGCACTCATGTTCCAGTTTAGGCAGAGGCGCGACTTCGTTTCCATTGGTAGGCACTTAGGATACGTGAAAGGCTGTGCGGCCTTAGGTAGGCTGCCTAACTTCTCAGTGCCTCGGTTTCCCCGGCGTGCGGTGTGGTTAGCTTACTCAGCCCCGTGGCTCTGCGGGGTTGCTCCTGTTTGCCCGTTCACGGTAGCCCTCCGAGGATGCGCCCCTTGCCGCTGGTTCTCTGCCGACTCTTCCCGGTCCGTTTCACAGGCATGGGCATGAGAGGTGACGCTTGGCGAGGCAGTCAGGTACCCAGAGGGACTTCCTTCTGGCTGGGCTGTGGAAAGAGCAGGGAATTCCTGGGTGGGGACTTGAGAGGAAAACAGTCTTCCCAGAAGGAGCTAGCAGGTGCAGAGGCCAGGGCGGACACCAGCGTGGCATCACCAGGTGGGCACGAGCACCTGGTGAGGAGGTGGGACGCTGCCTGCTCCAGAGGAAGGTGGCCCTGGGTGTCCTGCTGCGGGAAGCGGCAAAGCTGGGGACATCGTAAGCAGGAGAGGTTACATCAAAGGCATGTGGACAAGTTTCATGGGAAGCTTGTCTTGGGAGGCTGGAAACTTGGTGCGTGCGGTGACTCAGCCAGGGTTTGATAGGGAGCCTTTAAGCTGTGCCTCACAGGTTCCGGGCCTCCCTGCCCGGGGGAACAGGGAAGAGTGTAGGATTTATTATGCTTGATTCCTGTGGATCAAGGGCCAGACTGTGTGATGCTTCTCACCCTGGCACCTGCTGCTGCTGGGCGGAGGGCAGCCGGGCCACCCACACACCAGCTACCTGCTCTGTCTCTGCGGAGCATATTGGAATTTCTGGGGTCCATGTCTGCTTTCAGTGCTTATAATGTTTTCTTACATTTGTGTGTGTGTGTGTGTGTGTGTGTGTGTGTGTGTGTGTGTATGTGCGCGTGCGTGCGCGTGCGCATTAATGTGCAGGTCAGGAATCAGTTCTCTACCACTGCGTGAGTCATGGGGATTGAACTCCAGTCATCAGTGGCATCAGCGTCTTTACCCATTGAGCCATCTTTGCTGGTTGGCTTGTAATTTTTATAATTTAAGTTATAAAAGATAAAACTTATTTTCATAAGAAGTGAATGATAAGATCCTTAGGGATAGAACTTGGGGTTTTTTTTGGCAGGGGCGGGGGTTGGTTTTTCGACACAGGGTTTCTCTGTGTAGCCCTGGCTGTCCTGGAACTCCCTCTATAGACCAGGCTGGCCTCGAATTCAGAGATCTGCTAGCCTCTGCCTCCCGAGTGCTGGGAGTAAAAGTGTCCACCACCACTACCCAGCTTCAGAAGCTGGCTTTTAAACAACACTTTGTTGAAAATCTACTTACAAATTTTTAATGTATTAGGGTAATTTTTTATTATGTTTTTTTACATATACATTTATATTATTACACATAAATAAAATAAATTATATACAGTAGGAAGAACCACGAAGCAGTCAGGAATTATATAACTTACATTCATAGTGTTTCGCCTATCTGTATTTGGCAAATACCTCTTTCCTGCCTCGTTGAGTCTAAAATTCTGAGTGTAAATCACTATCTATCATATCTCATCTCTGTTAACTTAAAACATCTATCTAGACCTAAAAACATCTCAACAACTAACTTAATTGTAAACTTAATTGCAAACAAGTAAGCTTAATTGTAAAACTAATCTATCTGGTTTTCAACCCCATCAGAGACTTGGGAAGGAATAAAACCTGCTTAAATAAAACCTGACCTAAGGAGGCAGAGTTCAGGGGGCCCCGCGTGCACGTCTGATGGGCAGTTCTGGATCGTGTCCATTCATGGATGTGGGCTGCGTGGCCTGTGAGTTATGAGGAAATGGCATTTTCTTGAGGGTTAGGAACGTCTTTGTTTATATACACACACCCACAAGTACACACACGCACGCACGCACGCAGGCACTCACACGTGTGCGGACCTGTAAAATACTCATTTACGTATTCATGCCCAAACCCCACAAAGACAAGGTGCTGAAGCTCACAGGAAGGGTTGATCTCAGAGCTGGGCTAGTAAGTACAGCGGCAGTGTATCTATTCACCGAAGTGGATGAGGAGTGTGGCCTCCCAACTCCAAGACAGCCCACAGTGTCAGGAGCTTAACAAACCTGTTCCTGTGACCTGTGGCATGCTGACACGGGGTGCCTCAGGATGGAGCTGTGGAGTTCTCCACTGCCTACCCCAACCTCAGTGCACCTCTTCTCTGCTCTTGCCGCCCAGCACCCCAACTTTCCACTGTCTGCTCTAGCCTCTGCCTGACAGCATCTAATTCACATTGACCTCCCTCCCATTCCTCCCACTCCCACCAGCCTGTGTCTGACCCAGTGACCCCAGCCACCCTTGCTTCCTTCCCTAGTAGGGTTTGTGTCTGGGCTCTCAGCCAAGGTCACTACTGATTGTCATCAAGTCCTGTCCACACAGGTGCTTTAGTGGGGAGCTGGGGCCTGCCAGTACGTTTTCTCAAAATTATTTGGGGTGTGGTTTAATTTGCATAAATATTACACATTGATTTTGGAATCTAAGCACCCCTCAGAACCACAACCTAGCCCCTGATGTCCCTTCTCACTCTGGTCAGCCAGCCCAGGGCTATTCCCCAAGAAGACTTGGTCCCTTCCAACCGCTCAAAGTGGAATCTCCCGAACTGCAGGCCAGCCTTGCTGTTCCCCGGGAGGGGTCTCCATCACCAGGCCCCCTCCTGCTGTGGTAGAGGTCAGTGCTCAGAGTCTCACTCTGAGTGCGGTGTCTATCCCAAGGCCAGTTTCATTGGCAGCCTGTCTTGCTACTGATCCGGCAGGGGTGGCGGTATGGGGCTCGGATTGCTCTTGTTGGCTGGGTCCCAGGCAGCAGGAAGAGCCTATGCTCTGCTTTACCTCCGACTCAGTCTTATCTCACCGTCACCCCGTGAAGGAGTTCATTTACTGTCACCCAGGCTGCTCCCTCTGGGAGAATCCAGCAGGTTTAACACAGGTCCCTGGACTTGCTGTGTGCCTCACTCCCAATCGTTCCACACTGGACCAAAATGGCCTCTGAGATACAGACCACACACTGATGTGTCCTATGAAAACCATCTAGTGGTGTTCTACAGACCATGACAAAAGTTTGGGGTCCTTAGCTTTTGGGGGTCAGGTGGGGGATCTGGTCTCACTATGTAGCCCTGCCTGTGGCCTCACTGGTGTGTGCGTCTGTGCCTAGCCAACTACCCCAGCTCTCGGACCCTTCAGTGTCTCTCCTAAGCTGACCTGTTTCCTGTGCACAGCATGCAGCGCATGAGGCTGCTGCGGGGTGACGGCATCACTCAGAGTCGGCGGTCATGCCGAAGGCTGAGGAGGTGTGCCTGGCTGGCTGAGGCAGGGTGCATTCACTGGCTTTGTTAGCGTTCGGACCACAGTTTGCTTATATGAATTATTACAGCGATTTGCAGCTGCTCCTCTACTTTCTCCCTGGACACGTTTTGGGGTGGAGATGCATTTATTTGGTGGCATGGCCTGGGTCCCTGAGAGAGAGAACTTGGCAGAGGTCTGGTAGATTTCCTGAGCAGGAAGCAGAGCTCTCGTTCACTCACCTCATGACGCAGACGTAGGTTTGTTCTTTGCTCACCCTCCTTAGTCTCGCTTCACCCCCTAGTTTGTTGGAAGAGGAGCCTGCCTGGTCCCCGAGGTTCCCTGCCTCCACGTTCTCCAAGTCCAAGGAGCTGCTCTGCTGCACAGGTTCTGAACACTACAGACTTACCCAGCCCTGGCCTTGCTCTGCCCTCTGTGGTGTCCTGTGTGAGTTCAGGAGCCAGACTGGCAAGGTTCAGTGTGATGTCCCGTGTGAGATCAGGAGCCAGACTGGCAAGGTCGGTCCTAAACGCAGCCTCATTCTCCTTGACCTGTGATGTACATTATGTGGGCAAAGTCTCAGGTGCTGGTGGAGCTCACGGGGAAGCCAGGCTGCCTGTACCCCACTTCAAACCTAAGCATGTTTGTGCCAGGCATCCTCCAAGACCCCTTGACACCCCCACCTCAGCCCTGTGACAGGGAGGCACCAGGAAAACTAAATAGCCCAAGAACACATGCATTGTGTCATTGCCGACAGCCAGAAGGCAAGCCATTTCCAATAGATGTCGCTGTCATTTATTCTGTGATACTAAAATGTCTACAAGTGGGACCGAAGGCTCAGCCACGGGAGAGTCAGTGTGGGAGGGTCAGCCGGGGGAGGGTCAGCATGGGAGGGTCAGTGGGGGAGGAAGCTCAGTCAGGAACCACAGCTGACCACCTCAAATTTATTTCCCTAGTTGTTTTCTGCTGGTTGTTTTAAGTGTCAACTTTGACAGCCCTATCTCTTCTGTTTATTCTTTTGCTCTGACCTGGTGTATCCTTAGTAAACCACCCGTGCAAAAACAAGTTGTGACTATTGTAGGTCATTCTCCAAGCCGTATGTCGGACCCTCGCCGTGCCCTTGGTGCCGGGTTCTCCGTGTAGAAGTGCAGGGTTGCTGGGATGAGTGATGGGAACAGGTTAGAGCGGCTGAGTCCGTCTGACACCGAGCTCTGCAGCTAGCTCCCCAGCTGGAGTTGCTGAGGAAGTTATTTTGTGATTCTCTGGGCCTGATTTTCTGATTTGTGAAATGTGAGTAGCAACCACTCTGAACTGCTCCGAGGATTTCGTGAGCCACATGCCAGCTGTGGTCAGTACCTGGCCTCAAGTGAGCATGCTCAGTAGTCTGTGGTCAGTACCTGGCCTCAGTAAGCATGCTCAGTAGTCTGTGGGTGCTACCTGGCCTCAGTGAGCATGCTCAGTGGTCTGTGGTCAGTACCTGGCCTCAGTGAGCATGCTCAGTAGTCTGTGGGTGCTACCTGGCCTCCGCGAGCATGCTCAGTAAAAGGCTTAAGAGCAGCCTGGATTGATCCTTGCACAATGTTCAAAAGTGTCAGCATCTCACTGCACCCCAAAGATGCATCTTTAATATCTGTTAGTTAAGAAAAGGCTTACTTTGAAGATGACATCAGAAGATGGAAGGATCTCCCTTGTTCATGGATTGGGAGAATTAACAGTAAAAATAGCCATCTTACCAAAGGCAATTTACAGATTCAATGCAATCTCTATCAAAATACCTACCCAATATTTTAAAGACATTGAAAGATCAATTCTCAACTTCATATGGAAAAACAAAAAACTCAGAATAGCTAAAACAATTCTATACAATAAAAGATCCTCTAGAGGAATCTCCATTCCTGATCTCAAGCTATACTATAGAGCAACAGTAATTAAAACAGCATGGTACTGGCACAGCAATAGGCTGGTTGATCAGTAGAATCAAATCGAAGACCCAGAAATGAATCCACACACATATGGTCACTTGCTTTTTGACAAAGAAGTCAAATATATTCAATGGAAAAAGGATAACATCTTCAACAAATGGTGCTGATCTAACTGGATGTCTACATGTGGAAAAATGCAATTAGACCCATGTTTGTCACCATGCACAAAACTCAAGTCCAGGTGGAGTAAAGACCTCAACATAAAACCACAGACACTAAATTGGTTAGAAGAAAAAGTGGGGAAGAGCCTGTAACACATTGGCACAGGGGACAACTTTCTGAACAGAACACCAGCAGCCCAGGCCTTAAGGTTAATAATCAATAAATGGGACCTCATGAGGCTGAGAAGCTTCTGTAAGGCAGGAGACACTGTCAACAGAACAAAGCGACAGCCTACAAACTGGGAAAAGATCTTTACCAACCCTGCATCTGACAAAGGTCTAAGATCCAAAATATATAAAGAGCTCAAGAAATTAAACACCACAGAACCAAATAAACCAATTGAAAAATGAGGCTCAGAACTAAACAGAGAATTCTCAACAGAGAAATATCAAATGGCCGAGAAACACTTAAAGAAATGCTCAACGTCTTTAGTCAGCAGAGAAATGCAAATCAAAACGACTCTGAGATTCCATCTTACACCCATCAAAATGGCTAAGATAAAAAATTCAAGTGACACCACATGCTGGTGAGGATGTGGAGAGAGAGGAACACTCCTTCATTGCTGGTGGGAATGCAAACTTGTACAACCACTTTGGAAATCTATCTGGCACTTTCTTAGAAAACTGGGAATAAGGCTTCCTCAAGACCCAGCTATTCCACTCCTTGGAATATACCTAGAAAATGCTTCACCACACAACAGGGACATATGCTCAACCATGTTCATAGCTGCCTTATTCACAATAGCCAGAACCTGGAAACAGCCTAAATGTCCCTCAGTTGAAGAATGGATAAAGAAACTGTGGTACGTATACACTATGGAATACTACTCAGCTATTAAAAACAAGGAATTCCCGAAATTTGTGGTCAAATGGATGGAACTAGAAATGATCATAGTGAGTTAACCCAGAAGGAGAAAGACTCACATAGTATATACTCACTTATAACTGGGCACTAGCCCAAAAGGCATGTCTCATGAAAGTCTTCACTTACCAGGAGACTGAGATAGATGAGAGGACATCCTATTGGGACTCTAGGTAAGAGAAATATAGGAGATGGGGAAATAGAAGGATCCAGAGGGTCCTAGAAACCTACAAGAAGAACATCATGACGGGTGAATCTGGGCTCAGGGATGGGGGGGTCTGCTCAAACTATTTCACTAACCAAGGACAACACAAGTAGTAAACCTCGAACCCCTACTCTGACCTACCCAATGGACAGGACATTCTCCACAGTTATATGGAGAACAGGGACTGAAACTCACATGAACTCTGGTGCCCCATATTTGACCACCTCCCCTTAGTGGAGAGGCCTGATGGCACTCAAAGAAAGAATAAGCAGGCTACTAGGATGAGACTTGATAGCCTATGACCATATAGTGGGGGAGAAGGTCTCCCTCGGTCATAGACCTAGGGGAGGGGAATAGGGTGAAAGCAGGAGGGAGGGAGGAACAGGAGGATACAAGTGATGGGATAACATTTGAGTTGTAATCTGAATAAAATAATTTTAAAAATTTTAAAAAGTTAAAAAAAGAAAAGAAAAGGCTTACTGCTATTATTAATTTGACTTAAAATATACCTCAGAGAGATCTCATGAGCATATATTAGCCAACTGTATTTTTTCCTGAAAAAGATTTTAAGTAATTTTTCTTGCATGTATAGTGCATCTATAGTTATTTTTTAAAATCATTTTTAAAGCTCAAAGTTAAAATCTGTGATCCTATCCAAATGTTGGCATTTTTGTGGTTGCTTTATTATTTTTCCTTTCTGTGTATTATTAGTGTGTGTGTGTGTGTGTGTGTGCGTGCGTGTGTGTGTGTTTTACTTGGGTAGTTTCCTTGGGTAGCTGGGCTCTGGCAATGGTCCTGAGTCTTGTGGAATGTCCCTATACTCTGGGACCCTAGTGTAGATGTCCATGTTGAGAGCCTGAAAGGGCATGCCGAGCCTCCGTCAGGTGTGTCTGGTGACTGTGTGGGCTTGAGAAAACACTGGAAGGATTGCTGGCCCCACTTTCAATAGTTTAAAGTTTATTGGACTGGGCTTCTCCAGGACCACTCACTCACAGGGACCCCTGTGTGTGGATGGGTGAGCCTGCATGGGGGACAGTTGGTAGAGTGCTTTGCACACACAGTGTGTGTGTACACACACAGATAAGAATAAGTGGGGCAGGGTCCAGCCTCTGAACTATGTGTTAAGACGTCATCACCACCTCCTGTGTTTATGGCAGCACCGCACAGGCCTGGGCTTGATTTTCTTTCTTTCTTTTCTTTTTTTTTTTTCTTGCCTGTACTCCCTAGTGTGGGGCTTACAGGCATGCACCACCCTGCCTGGTTCATGTTGTGCTGGGGAAGGGACCAGGGCTTCATGCATGCTGGGCCAGCTCTGCCAGCATCCAATCCTGCAGACATTTTAAAATGTGTCATCTCTGATGAGTGCAGGGCTGGAGTGAAAGCCTGGAGCCTTTCCTCCGTGTGGAACCTCGTAGCTGCTTAGGAGAAAATCGAATGCTGACGGTAGCACGGCAGTCTTCACAAGAGACGGCTCCTTGACCTTGAACTCCTGCGCTGCTCAGAGCGTTTGAGCTGGAGTTCATGGATGGCGGGTTAGAGTGGATTTAAACCCTCCCTCATTCATCTCCCTGCCAATCCCTCGCTGGCCAGTGCGAAGGCAAAGGAAGGTCAGAGAGCCAGGCAGTGTCTGCTGCACAGAAGGCAAGAGGGACTCTGCGGGGGGCTGCAGGCTGTGGGAGGGGAAGAGGCGCAGGGCTGGACCTTGCTTGCAGCTCGCAGGTCGCTGGTACTTCAGATTGAAACCAGATCTCAGGCTCTGCAGGTCAGGCTCCTGTGAGCTCAGCTCCAGGACCGGCTCTGCCTGCATGCTAAAACACTCAGCGCACCGAACTCCGGGTGACTGCTCTCTCGCCAGCTCCAGGTGTGACCTGGTGAGAGACTCGACCTGGTGAGAGACTCGGCGTCCCAGGGGCCTCTCCTCATCTATTGTTGGATGTGGGTCATTGTGAAAGCTTCCGGTCCTAATAGAAGAATTCTCCATGCTCTGTGCTACATAGCATCACTATGAAGCTGTGCGTATGTTTGTGTGTGTGCGTGAGTGCGTGTGCGTGTGTGTGGTTGCTCATGGAGGCCGAGGTCCACTTCTAGTGTCACTCCTCAGGGACCTGTTTCTATCTCTGCAGAACAGAGACTACCAACTCACCCTGACATGCTGGGATACCGCCCCCCCCCCATGTGTGTGTGTGTCTGTCTGTCTGTCTCTCTGTCTCTGTCTCTCTATCTCTCTTGCTCTCTCTTTCTTTCTCTCTCTCTCTCTTTTTCTTTTTTTTTATGTGGGTTCTCCAGGTGGAACGCGGGTCCTTGTGTTTGCTACTTTACCAGCTGGAAAGCTTCTACTCCTAAGATATTTCTACTTAAACCAAAGTGACAGGTTTCAATAAAAATTTCTCACTGGCTCTACATCCAAAAAACAGTCACCTCCTCCCATGGAGGGACCTTCTTGGTGTGCAGTGACCCACCAGTTAGTCCTTTGCCATTGACCTGAAGTAAAACAACCCCAGAACGGCCGTTTTCAACCTGTGGGTCGCGACCCCTTTTGGGCTTGAATGACCCTTTCATTTGGGTCATCTAAGACCCCTGGAGAACACAGATATTTACACTATGACTCATAACAGTAGCGAGATGACAGCTGTGAAGTAGCAATGGCAATAGTTTTATGGAGGGCTGGAGAGATGGCTTGGCAGTTAAGAGCACTGGCTGCTCTTCCAGGGGACCTGGGTTCACTTCCCAGCACCCACATGATAGCTCCCAACTGTTCCAGAGGACCTGGCACCCTCACAGAGACATGCAGGCAGGCAAAAACATCAACGCACATAAAAATAAACAAGTCTTTAAAAAAAGGAAGAAAATAACTTTATGATTGGGTGTCTTCACAGCATGAGAACTGTGTTAGGGTCGTGGCGTTAGGAAGGTTGGGAACCACTGCCCTGGACACTGTAGCCGACTAAAGCCTTCCTCGGCAGACAGGGATGAAAAGACTCAGCCCTGAGCAGCCTCTCATGGTGTGCTGGGCTGTGTAGTAATGGCGTGGCGCTCTGTGCATATGCGTCTGCTTGTGTAGCAGCCGTGAAGTGATGACCGTGGAGTGGATTTTCCAAGCATGGCACCCTAATGTTGCTAATAGGGACACTGCAAAAACAATTATCTCCCCCCATAGAGGAACCTTCTTGGTGTGTAATGAGCCACCAGTTAGTTCTTTGCCTAAGGCAGTCAGGAAGAAGGGTGTGTGTGTGTGTGTGTGTGTGTGTGTGTGTGTGTGTGTGTGTGTG
>OU015755.1:2300045-2312661 GCA_907169655.1 Acomys percivali | reverse complement strand
GTGCTCAGCTCCAGATGCAGTGGGCGCTCAGCTCCAGATGCAGTGGGGTGCTCAGCTTCAGGTGCAGTGGGTGCTCAGCCCCAGGTGCAGTGGGTGTTTAGCCTCAGGTGCAGTGGGCGCTTAGCCCCAGGTGCAGTGGGGCACTGTAGGGAAGCTGTACTGTGTGCAGAGTCCCGTCACATGTGGGGCTATTCATCATGGGACAATGGAGTTCAGCCAAGTGCGGTCATATTTGGTGTGTCACTTCTGGTTCCCTTCCTGGAGCCTGCCTGACCTGCCGTGGGGACAGCCTTGGTCAGTAGAGTCCACCCGTGAGAAAGCTGGGTTCCTTCTCTTTACAGCCCCAAGGAACCACATCACCGCTTGGATAGATGTCCTCTGTGGCTCCCCTATGCTCCACCTCCATCCCTCCCTGTCAGGATGGTGTCCCTCTGTGGTCTGTGTGTGTTTTCCCAACTCAGCCACCCGCTTGTCATTATTCTGTCACAGGGGATGCCAACGTCCAGATTGCAAGCATCTCTGAGGAGCTGGCCAAGAAGACAGAAGATGCCGCCCGCCAGCAGGAGGAGATCACGCACCTGCTGTCGCAAATCGTGGACTTACAGAAGAAGGCGAAAGCTGTAAGGCTTCTGTGTCGTGCTGACTGACGTGACCGTGGCCATGCTGGGATGGGAGGGGATGGCTCCCTACCACAGCCGTGCATACTGTTCTTCTGGAGGAGGCTTCGTGGGCTCAGGGACTAACTGTCTGGCCCCGAAGTCAGCAGAGGCTTTAGTTACGATCTTGTGCCTCCTAGGGATAGTCTGTAAGTTAGTGGCATTCCTAGAGAAGTGCTGTAGATATGGAGTGACAAACCATGCAGCCTGGTGTCTGTTTTTACTACCCCCCAATCAGGCACACTCCATGGTAGAACGATTAGTTTCCCGTGGGACTTGGAAAGGAGGAAATGAAATGCCTCTAGGAAAAGAAAGAAGGAAGGAAAGACAGAAAGAGGGAGGGAGGGAGGACAAACTCTGGATGTGCTCTGGACATGGGAGACGGGCTGGGGATGACAGTTAAGCACAGAGGGAAGACTTCAAAACTGTGTGAAAGGGACTGGTGAGATAGCTCAGTGGGTAAAAGCACCCAGTGCCAAGCCCTGAGTGCCATCCTCGGAGAGAATCAACTCTCAAGTCGCCCTCTGTGCTCCCCATGTTCTGTACACACACACACACACACACACACACACACACACACACACACACTATTTTAAAAAGAAAGTGTCTGGGGTTTTTTGTTGTTGTTGTTGTTACATGAAAGGCTGCGTTCTGCTCCAGCACCGGGTGCGTGTTCCTCTGTAGACAGACCCTGAGCTCCTATAGACGGATGACAGGAGGGGAAAGTCCTGCTCCTCTGAGTGTCTTAACAGAGTGTCTTCTTGCTTTTACCCTGTTTAGTGTGCGGTGGAAAACGAAGAGCTTGTCCAGCACCTGGGCGCTGCCAAGGATGCGCAGCGGCAACTCACGGCCGAGGTGGGTGTCCCGGCCTCAGCTCTCTAGGGCCTCCGGTTCCAGTGAACACATACCCCTCCCCATAGGCCTAGATCATTCTCCTCTTAACAAACATTTTAATATTGAGTTAACATACTATTGTTTTGCCTGGGTTCTGTGCCTACTGCCCCTGGCGTTTGTTGCAGGCATAAGGAAGACTGGATTCAGTACGCAGTTCAGGGCTTGGCATATTCTAGTTCCTGACAGATACCAAATAGGTGAACAAAATAGACCACAGACACATTAAAGAGCCTGCTCAAAGATACGGCCTGAACCTGGGCATTGTGGTACCTGTCTGTGGTCCCAGTCCACGAGTGGCGGAGGCAGGAGGATTGCTGTGAGTTTAAGCCAGCCTAGATGACATAGAAAGACCCTGTATCAAACAAACAAAAAACCCAAAAGATGCAGCTGGAAACAGAGACACCGACTGGCCGTTTACCCCTGTGCTGCTTTATCTGCCTTGTGCACCGTGAACGTTTCAGCAGCTTCCCAAGCCTGGAAGGAAAAGCGAGCCTTGCGGATCCGGCCCTTTTTGCTGTGGGTCCGCAGGGCAGCCGGTTCCATAAGGTGCTGGGGCCTTGGTTATACCCTCATGTCGCCCTGCCTCTCAGACAGGAGGGCTGCCGGGCGGGTCAGCCCTGGGTGCTTGCTAAGGCCTGACCCTCCTCAGCCGCCGCCTCTCCCCGCAGCTGCGTGAGCTGGAGGACAAGTATGCAGAGTGCATGGAGATGCTTCACGAGGCACAGGAGGAACTGAAGAACCTCAGGAACAAGACGATGCCCAACACCGCGTCTCGGCGCTACCACTCGCTTGGCCTGTTCCCCATGGTGAGCAGCTCCGCCCGTGCCCTCTGGCACCCGGCGCTTCCTGTCCCTTTCCTGGACCTGCCAGCTGGTGGCATCCTAAGTCCCTAAGACGCACTGTCCTGGTGTTGTCTGACTTCCCACTCCTGTTGTTAAGAGATGAGTGTCCTGGGAACTTAGTCTAGTTAGGTGTTTCTTACGGCTGCTGTTTTGTCCCTAAAACCACTTTCCTCGTGTCTTAAAGAGCTGCACGTGTCCTGGTTCTCTTAGTGTCTGGGATCTAAATTGCCTTTTTAAAAACAGTATTTCCCCACGGTTTTATTTCTTTCGGCCTGGCCTGTTTGATGTCAGGGCTTTGATGGAGGACAGAGGGGGTTCCCGGTTTCCTCTCCAGTCATTTGCCTGTGACATCTGGTCACAGCGCGGTGATGGCGCTCATCCTGGTCGTAGTGTGCCATAGCTTCCCAAAGCCGGGGGCGGGGTGGGGGGGGCAGGCATTCGTTGTGTCCCGCGGCACTGTGTATGTCAGCGCATGGCTGTGGAGAGCTGTAGCCACTCAGCAGGGGCCGCATGCTGGACGGCAGACAGATGGCCCAAGAACACACCTCAAGAGCTCCTGTAGATTCAGGCCTTGTTCCAATGGCCTGGCAGAATAACAAATTCTCACTGAGGCAAGAAGAGGTTTTTTTTTTTTTTTTTTTAATGCTTTATTTATTACTATTGTCTGGTGTGATGATGGGAGAAGGTGCGTAAGCCTACGGTGCGTGTGTCGGGGTCAGAGGACGACTTTGTGGAGTTGGCTCGCTCCTTCCACCTTTGCGTGGGTTTCCGGAATCCAACCTTCACTCTCTCTCTAAGCCATCTCGCCAGCCGAGAAGGGTCAGGGAGGAGCCTCCTACAGGGATGCTCGTCCTGAGCAGTTTGTATCTCCTCACCCCAGACGGACAGCCTAGAGAAACAATCCCACCCAAGTCAACTCGCCGAGCCAGTGAGTGTGTTGGGTAACTTAGGGGAGCTCGGCCAAGGCCTTAAAACTCGTGCAAAACCAAGCCAGGCTCGGCAGGTGAAAACGCTAGCCGTGCAAGCCTGGCAAGCCGAGTCTGATTCCTAGAACGCACGTGAACAACTGTATCTGTGGGTGCAAAACGTAATCTCTGCATCCATCTGATGACCTCGGAGGCGGAAACGGGAGTCTGCTAGACGTTTACAGGCCGACTGTTCTGGAACACACCGAGAAGTGGCAGAAACCAGAAAGTTTCCATCTCAACAAGGCAGGACGAGAGACCTAACTCCCAAAAGTTGTCCTTTGACCTCAACAGGCCCACCGTGGCACACAAGCACCGCATCGTGTCCCTGTGTGGATGTACATGCACATGCCCACAAAATAATTAAAAAAAAATTTATTTTTGAAAAGTAGAGCAAAATCAAAGCATTGTATGAGGAAAGCTGAATAGGACATGTTCCTGCCTGTTTCTTCTGGAGGGATTCTCAGCTTCCGTGCTTGCTGAAAGCTTTGGTTTGCCTTTTGTGAGCCTCTTGGCAAGCCCTGGTTTTAGAGACGTTAGTTTTGGAAGGGTGTCCTGCGTGCGTCAAAGGCAGTTAAAGCAATCTAAAGGCTGCAGCATGCCTGCGCTGCTGGGGCGGGGCTCCCAGATCTGCTTCTTGCTTGCCACCGCTCGGAGCCAGCAGCATTTTATCAGCAGCATTCCCAATGCTTAGCCTTGTGGCAGGAGTTTTTAACCTGCGATACACAGGCAGAATCAAGGAGACCCTTGAATGCTGTGGGAATGTTCTTCTGTTTCCATAGATCTTCCTCAGAGTGTAGGGATGGGTGGGGCGCGGGCGGGGCCAACACCTGGGCAGTTAGCAGCACTCCAGGACCGGCCTTCCCCTGACCCTAAAGCTCCTTCACCCCCACCCCCAAAAGGCAACATTATACTTGAGGAAACTCATAGGAATGAAAGAGTTAAGAGGTACATGTGTGAAGGACAAGGTGCGATGGGGTCAGGAGTTGGAACAGGGCAGAAAATGTCCGCAAAAAGGAAATACGAGGTTCTTCCTGGAGGCAGCTGTCCTGATCCTGAGCACTTGGCGAAGGTGGGCGTGGCAGCTAGCTGGTGTGGGGTAAAGAGCTTCCGGAGCCGGAGAGAGCTCAGAGGTGGCCTCAGTTCACGCAGGCAGCGACCTCTCGCCCCACAGAGCCAGCGAGCCCTTGGCAGCTGGAGTCAGAGGTCCCCACACGGTGGTCTTGGCCTCCTGTGTGCCATACTCCTGAGGGGCTGCGACCACAGACCTGGTGGCCTGGGAGGACAGTAGCCTAGTGGGGGTTGTGAGGCCACGTGGGACCTTTTGGAAGCTTAGAGACATTTGGAGGTACACTTGTTCCCACTGTTCTGAATGCACTTCCCTGTGCCCCTTGAGTTCCCCACCCCACGTTGTGGCCACAGTTTTAGCTTTGTGGTTTGGCCAAGGGTGCCTGGAATGTCCTGGCTTTCAGCCACTTAGCCACATGAGACTTCGGGACTGTCCACACACACCCAAAGGCATTGTGTGCTCAGAACCTGCCTTGGCCTGTCCTGGCAGATTCCCTCTCCGTAAGAATGCTTTTTAGCCTTGTGTTATGTGGCAGGAAGTCTACATGCCATTGCCGGGTCCTTCTCCTGTGGCCCTTCTGGCCTCAGACCTCACCTGGACATGGAAGCCGTGGCCCCCGCTCACTCGCCGCGTGCCTTCTGTCTTTTCCCAGGACTCCTTGGCTGCGGAGATCGAGGGAACTATGCGCAAGGGCCTGCAGCTGGAAGAGCCGGAGTCTCCGGACATCACGTATGGCTGCGTGGTTTTTATATATTCAAGTCCCCACAAACTGACTCAGGGCTGGTGCTGTTCGTAACCTAGCACGCACGGACCTCAGACACCACCAGCCGGCCACGGTCCTCCCCAGTTAGGTTAAGGGAAGTAAAACGGCACGACTGACGTATCTCTCCGCCTTTCTTCCTGACAAGGCTGGAGCTGGAGGTCAGCTGGTAGAGTACTTGCCCTGAGCTCTGTCCCCCAGCACCCCATGAGGCCTGCATGGGGAGGGGGAGGGAGGGGGGCTCAGAAGTCTTTAACTACAGCCCGTGTGAGTGAGTCTCTGTCTCAAAAACCAAACCAAACCAACAAAAGAACTTCCAGGGAGGTGGAAAGGGCACAGTGTTTCCTGTCTCTCACCCTCCATGTTTTCCCTTAGTGGGAACCATTGCTTTAAGAAGTTTTCATGTTTGCTAAGAAAAGAAAAACATCAATGTGTAACGAGACACAGGCTCTTCAGTGCTGTGAGCCAGGCTTCTGTCCCCTTCTATCTGCCCCTTCACCTCCGCTCCTCACTTCAGAGCTGGGCTTGACCTCCCTGGAACATGGAGAAGTCTCTGGACTGTGTCTCCTCTGTTCCCAAACTCCTCAGACAGAGTTTATAGTGGCCTGGTGACTTTGGTGTGTGTAGGGCCTGGCATCCCCCAGAGGGAACAGCCAGTCCCGAAGCAAGGCCCACCTTTTTCTCCCTAAAAGGGGACACATTCAAATCAAAGTGTGGGGGTCTGTGCTTTGGAATGGCAGTTTCTAAGAATAGCCCAGTGGGGTATTTATCATCTCAAGGTGGAAACTCCAGACTGACGTGTCACTTCACTTTTTAATGTTAATACGAACGGCTGCACGTACTCATTTCTGTAACCGCCTATGAGCTAGCAGTGCCCTCCTGGAGCTCGCATCCTATGTCTGTGTGCCAAGGACAAAAGCAGTACCTCAGTACTGTGATTTCAGTACCTCAGTACTGTGATTTCAGTACCTCAGTACTGTGATTCCCAACCCAGGCTTTAGGGCTGTGATAAGCAGCGTCATTGGGCTAGCTGAACCTAGGGCTAAGCTGCGCTACTGAGGCTTGGATTCTGTTGGCATCGCATCTTCCTAGTCCATACACCCCACACCCTAAGGCACATGTGAAGCCCTCAGACAGCAGGCCACTCGGGGGCTCCCCAGGGTGCCACTTTGGAGGTAGCCGTCTGTGGAGGTGCTAGGTGCAGCTTCTTCCCGCTGTGTTTGCTCATGGCGGCCATGTCCTCCCCAGCCACCAGAAGCGTGTCTTTGAGACGGTGAGAAACGTCAATCAAGTGGTCAAGCAGAGATCACTGACCCCCTCCCCGATGAACATCCCGGGCTCCAACCAGTCCTCAGCCATGAACTCCCTCCTGTCCAGCTGCGTCAGCACCCCCCCGCTCCAGCTTCTACGGCAGCGATGTCAGCAACGTAGTCCTCGATAACAAGACCAACAGCATCCTCCTGGAAACTGAGGCAGCCGACCTGGGGTGAGTGGGGGCTCAGTCACCGTAAGAGAGGCGCATGAGAGCGGCCGGGGGTAAATATTGATATTGGTCTCCACATCCCAGTTACTCTCCTTATCCACGATGTCAGTCTTTTCTGAGGTGGTATCTCACGTTGATACCCAAAGCACGCTTTACCACGACATACGGAAGGAAGGGGAGAGCTAACTAACACTTCCCATGAATTATCACGTGACCCCCCCCCCCCCCTCAGGGGCTTGGATGCTGGGAAGGGTGAGGAGGGCCCAGGCTCTCTGATTTGCCTCAGAAGGTGGGATGTGGAGGCTGTCACTTGTGGCTTCTCCTTAGGGATGGTCAGATCCACCCTAAAGCCCCGTAGAACCACCTCCACACAGAGGGGTTCCCCAAGATCAGAGCTGCTGTCACTCAGAACCAAGAGCCCAGCCCCTTTCATCTAAGAGGCAAAAGGGTTGAACCAACCCGCTGTGGTACCAGCAGCAGCCACCTGCAAAAGGTTTCTTCCAAAGTAACCCAGAAGGAGATAGATGCTTATGAGGACGCATTCTTGCTTATACCGGGAACAACCACCTGTCTCTAAGACAAGTGAGCTCAGGCCCACAGACGAGTGCCTTCAGTGTCTGCTCCCCATCCTGGCCACTCCTGCTTTCCTCAGATCATCTCCCGTCACGCAGTAGCCTTGCCCTGGGGGCGGGGGCATCGAAGTCCTCAGTGCCCTTTTGCTAGCCGGTGGTACTTACCCCCTGTCTCCCCCAGGACCGAGGATCACAATAAGAAGCCGGGCACGCCAGGCACCCCGGGCTCCCACGACCTGGAGACGGCCCTGAGGCGGCTGTCCCTGCGCCGGGAGAACTACTTGTCTGAGCGAAGGTTCTTTGAGGAGGAGCAGGAGAGGAAACTGCGTGAGCTGGCGGAGAAGGGAGAGCTGCATAGCGGCTCGCTCACACCCACCGAGAGCATCATGTCCCTGGGCACACACTCGCGCTTCTCCGAGTTCACGGGCTTCTCCGGCATGTCCTTCAGCAGTCGCTCCTACCTGCCCGAGAAGCTGCAGATCGTGAAGCCCCTCGAAGGTGACCACCAGGGGCCCCGGCCCCTCTCTGTCCTCCTCTGCGACTCACTCTGGGCCCTGATCCACCACAGGAAAGCCAGCCACCGCTGTCACCCCTATTCGTTTTTCTTTCGCGATAGCCACCCACGCTGTTGGTTTGAGTTCCTGTGAGGTGGCCTCTGTCTCTACGGCCTCTGTTCTGGCTTGAGCAGTGCGCTCCTGGGGTGACACTACCACCAGTGGCCTGCAGGTCTCTTTCTTTTGTCCTTAGTGCTCCAGGAGCCATGCCTAGTGGCAGGTGCACAGTTTCAGACCCTCCGAGGTGGCCGTGAGGCCATTTGTCCTTGTGACAACAGTCCTGGATAACCCAGGGGCCTGAGGAGGACGGAGAAAGAATGCTTTGGCTTCTCAGAGGCTTTTACTGTCAAATAGCACCAAGTGCGTATTGTGAGTCCCTCACCCTCAGCCACGTGGAAGTGTCGTGTTGTGTGCGTCCACATGTCCTCCTTAGCTCTTCATAGAGCGCGTGTGGCTCTCTGGAAGTGTGCTCTCCTGAGGGACAGGCCCCTGCGGTCCGAAGCGTGGAGGCAGGTGGGAGGCAGGGGTGTCGGGTGGGAGCCCATCAGACCGCAGCCAGCCTCGCGTGCAGGAGGAGCCTTCTCTCTTTAAGTTAGTAGTACTGGGTACTCCTCAGAAATCGCGTTCCTAGAAAACCCCCTTTCCTTTCTCCTTTTGCTGTTCCGTGTGTTACAAGTGTTTCCTCGGAGTCCACTGCCTTGTCAGGATCCATCAAGCGTGCACTGCTTTTCTTTTCCTCGCTTTAGTTTGAGGCCCGTGTGAGTTGGAAGACCCTGCTTTAGAACCACACAGCGTATTTCTGATGTGAAGTCAGATGCCCGCACACCTGAGCTTCGCTCAGCCTTTATCCTAGGCCCTTCTAAGGAGCATCTTTGGACGCCTTAATCTAATTATGCCCCACACGCATCATTTCAATGCCACAGATAGTTTCTGCCACACAGGTACAAACTGTGTTCTGTGCTTACAGGAGAGCAAGTATTTTCATCTGAAGGTCTCTGCTTTTGCTGCCTTGGGGACAGTGTCAGCCTTACTGGACAGGCAGCCCGCAAAGCTGAGGTCACGATTCTTAGACATAAGCTGTGCCACGGTCTCCGTGTTTCCAAAGAGAGAAGACAGGCCACTTTTCTTTTATTTTATTTTAACAATTATGACTTGTGTAATTAGGTCTTTCCCAGCTCTCAAGGAAGGGACGGCCCACTCCTTTTTAATTGTTTATTCGGTTGTAATATTGGTGATTGTTTTCTGACCTGCAATTATGTCTGGCTTTCTTTCAATAAAACCTTCCGTTTCTGCAATTTTATTTTCTCTTTTCTTTTCTTTTTTTTCCTCTTTTGTCCCTCATCCATCAGGCCCTCATCGTCTCTCTCTGCTCCCCATCCTCACCGTGTTTCACTGACTACCTGGGACACATTCTGCATTTGTTTTCCAAACTGTTTTGGCCAATTCATTTTTATTTCTTTTAACTTTGCACCTTGGGTGGCAGTTTTTTTATGACAAGAGTAAGAAGAAGCCCGCCTGTTTGTAAGATGAATTTTGCCCATGGCACCATGTTTTCCCACAAAACTGACTCACTACCATTAAGAAACCGTGTCTTATCGCTGTGGCCTCTAACACACTCTTGCGATTAAAGATCCTTAGGCTTCGTTTTGTTTTTCTCAGACTTCTTTCTTAGCTGTTTAAAAGACAACTGATATTTTCTCTCTTCCTTCCCCTCCACAGTCAATATTTGTGTTACTGTGTTTACTCTAAGAGGGGATGTTGGCGCAGTCATCTTCCTGTTACAGCTTCCGAACAGAGACTGTGTTGGGAGAGCTAGCCCTCCTCCTGAGCCGGCTCCGTTTTATTTGTAACATAGGCAAATAGTTGTCAAACAAGATTATCAAACTGGCCCCTGTTTCAGTCACCAGTGTCTGAAGGGCCCAATTACTGCTGTTGAGACCTGGGCAGCCATTAGGCTGGGGTCATGTTCTCACACAGGTTTCCGTTGGCCCAGTGAGACACTGATAGGATGGTCTTGATCTCCAGCCATCCAGGTAAAGGCACCTGGGGTGAGATCCCTGGGTAAGGTGTGGTTGGAGAGAGTTTCAGGTGTCCTGGGGGTGGGATGGGTGGAGTTCCGCCTCACAGGCTTAGGCCATGGAAGTGGCAGGTGGGGAGTGAGAAGGCTCTGCTCAGTGCTGCCTCCCTGGATACCTAGAGCCTCAGAACCAGCTGGGAAAAGAATGTGCACTTAAGCCGGGCGTGGTGGCGCATGCCTTTAATCCCAGCACTCAGGAGGCAGAGGCGGGCGGATCGCTGTGAGTTTGAGGCCAGCCTGGTCTACAAAGTGAGTCCAGGACAGCCAAGGCTAACACAGAGAGACCCTGTCTCGAAAAACCAAAAAAAAAAAAAAAAAAAAAAAAAAGAATGTGCACTTGAGGCCTATGTTAACATAATTAAAATCACAGCTAAGGCTGAGACAGTCTCCAGGTCTGTGGAATTGTAAACACTTGTTCTGTGGCCGCAGCCGCAATCTGGGCTTGCTATTGGCTGCATTCGTGAGGCTCGGCCATGGGAGGCAGCCTCTCGGCTTCAGGGAGTGGCTGCCAGAGGTGTCTTCGCAGGGTGTTAGGCAGGTAACAGAGTTCCACACGCAGTGTCTGATAAAATGGTACCCTGACTTAAGGTACCATCAAGTTGGCCTTGGTGATGGCTTCTGCAAACTCCTCCCTGTCACCTTCTGTGAGAAAGTGCGTGGACAGTGTGACTGGGACTAGCAAAGGTGGCCGAAGTCCCCTCCATGCACCTCCTGCTGGGCCCTGGACACCCACCTGGAAGTTCTGCCATGGGTCACTGATGCCGTCTGTATAGCTGATGGCCAGCCCCTGCTGCCCGCTGAGCTCATGTTCTGACCCGTTTACCACTAGTTAACTCACTTAGCTTCAGGAACCTTCCATTCCCACTTGTAGAGAGTGTGAGACTCTCTGCTGGGAAGCTCGAGCCGCGCTTTACCGTGCCTGTGTGTGGGACGCAGACGGTTTCTATTGGACAATGGAGCTCATGCCACCTTCATTTCCCCATGCCAAGAAGCAGAGGCGGGAATGGAGTCTCCACAGTATTGCTAGTGAGTGGACAGTGGAGAAGACAGTAGGGTAACCCACCAGAGTTCTGCCTTCCGTCTCATCTCCAGCCAGCAGATTATAAAGGAGGGGAAACAGAGGCAGCCAATCATCCCGTAGTTTAGCCTTGTCTCTGAGTGCTGGCGTGTTTTCCTATCGTTTTTTGTTTGTTTGTTTGTTTGTTTTACTTTTTCCTGTATCACCTCTCTGTGTACTGGAGGTCTTGCACACACTAAGACTGCCACGTCTTGACTTCCTTCCCCTCAAATCCCATTTGGATTGCAACCCTAAAGGTGACCTATGCAGGGCCACCTACAAGGCGTCCTGCAGATAATGCTACAGCTTAGAGTTAGAATGTGGCTTACAGCATAGACTATAAAGGAGCTTCAGTCTGTTCCTGTGTCAACACCATGTGTGTAAATCACGGAGGCACATGTGGTTTACACACGTGCACACACACGTCATGGCTGATGTGAGCTAACTTCTGGAGCAGTGATGTGTGGTACCGTGGAGTTCAGGGTCCCACAAATCTCTGCGTGTCCCTGGCGCACGCATTTCCCTCTGCAGTCGGTGGTTAGATTCTCAACAGATACAAGGCTTGAGGGTGGTTTTCAGGTCTCAGAACAAGTGCCATTTGGAGCTGAGTCTTCTGCCTGTGGACTCTGAGCACCCCTGGGATGTTTAGTCCACCCCGGTCTTTGCCACTAGATGGCACTAGCACCCTTGTCTTTTCCATAGTTGTGGACACAAACATACCTGAATTTTTGTCCCAAGTTGAGGACTTCTGTTATGAAGTTCATTTTGGATTCCATTTAAAAAAAACAAACAAACAACTCTTTGTTGTTTTGTACTTTTCCTTTTGTGCATAGAGTATTTTTTTACTCCATTCAGTAGAGCCCAAGTCTATTAAAGAGGATGCAGTGTGTACCCTTAAAACCGATATGGACCTTGAAAGGGTGTTGAGGGTGTTAGGGCTCAACGTGTGTTAATTTTTTTTTTTTTTTTAATATTAAGTGGAGTTGAAATAGTCCATTTTCAGAATTCTTCTAAGACCTGCATGGCAAATTATCCCCTACCCAGGTGGCTGCCCCTCGTCCACCCCGGCCTCACCCACCCTGCCCACCTTCCTGCCTCTCCTCTCAATGTATGAGGCAGCTGACTGCTAGCATCTCATGTCCCTTTTCCTCAGTCTCTCTCAGAGGGTTTTCACTAAGCTAGCAAGTATCCCTGGGTGCTGTCAGCCACAGTGCAGGCAGTGTCTGTCTCTGGGGCCTCACTAAGCGTCTCTATCTGTTTATAGCCACATACATTTGAGAGTCTTCTTTGTCTGTAGAATAAATGTGAGTACCAGTCTCCTGGGCCTTCTGCCAGATGGCGGCATCCTGCAAGGTGTGTCAGGTGCCCAGAGGTTGGGCAGAAGCATGGAGCACCACAGCACACTTGCGCGTAAGGACCCAGGATCTCAGACACTCCTAGCCCCATAACACCTTTCTCAGAGGAGCACCTGGGACACATGAGGTCATCAGAGACACACTCTGGTGTTATTACAAACCCTCAGGCTGACACTTGAGTCCTAGGGTCTGGTGTCACCTTGGAGATGGCTCCTTCACTTTAGGCCTCTGTGTTCTTCTTCTTCTTCTTCTTCTTCTTCTTCTTCTTCTTCTTCTTCTTCTTCTTCTTCTTCTTCTTCTTCTTCTTCTTCTTCTTCTTCTTCTTCTTCTTC
>OU015755.1:2280653-2296188 GCA_907169655.1 Acomys percivali | reverse complement strand
CCCTCCACCCCCCTCCCCTCGCCTCCCCACCCCCACCCAGTACTCTGTGTTTGGCATATGGTTGAGGGCGACCTGCGTGTGGGAAGGGTTAGTAAGTGAGGTTCAGCTGGTAGCTAGTGGGGTGGGATGAGCTTCAGGATTTAGCTCCATTAAACTCTCCTGAAGATTCGCTCAAAGGAAAAGATGGGACTAAGCCAACGCCAGAGATGAAGTCAAAGGTCGCTTTACCTGTCACTCATATACCCAGAGACTGGCTCATGCCGACCCTGTGCCCCTACAGTGCACATGGTTCACAATTGGCTCCCCAGATCCTGGCCTCAGCGTACACTGTGCAGACAGATCTGAATTCTCCTGCGCGTCAAGCCCAGGACTGCCAGAGGCAGAAGGCAGCAAACAGCTTTTTGCCACTTCCTTATCCAAAACACAGATCCAGGTTGTGCTCGGGAGCACTTGTGAAGTGAAGGAATGAAAGGAGTAGCCCGCCACGGACAGGAGAGGTCTGGCTCCCACTGGTCGCAGGGCGTGCGCCCCAGGGGAGCCCTCCTCCCTGGCTCTGTGTTGCATTCAGTCCTACCATCACAGACGAGGGTCCAGACAGGCCTGTATGAGGGAGCTGGCCCAGTGACCCAGTGGGGCTGGAAGGGCAGGTCTGTACGATTGGCTCATAGACATTCTGGTCTCCTTGGCAGAGGGCAGTTGCTTCCGTGCTCCCCACGGCATGGCTCTGTGGCCCTTACAGAGTGAATGGCTCCTCACACCCACTGAGGTCCTAGGGCTTTTCCTAAGAGCACTTGGTGAACTGAGTGCAGGCCAGCTGCAACCGGAAACAGAACATAGCTTGCTATGGGGAGAACAGAATTGTTACGTTTGCAAGAATAAAATATCAGTTGTATAGAACCAGAAAAAGGTCTTAATGATTCTGTTCGGTCTCTACAATGGAACCTTCCAGAGAACCTACCAGAGAGGGTCATGGGCAGGGAGCCAGGGACCTTTGCAGAGCTACAAGACCAGGCTAGGGCTGTGTTAAAGAAACACTCAAGAAGCATAGAAAAATGGGCACAGGGGAAGCCAGAAGCTAAGAACTTAGAAAGTTTTGCCAGTAAAGTATAACACTTACTAATTTAAAGCCACTTTTATCTTGGGGGTGAGGCAGATATCTGTCATCCCAACACTCAGGGGGGCTGACACAGGAATATTATGAATTCAAAGGCTAGCCTGAGCTACATAACAAGACTGTATGTCAAAATAACAAGTTTTGCAGACTCTCCTTTCATTTTTTCTTTTTTCTTTTTGGTTTTTCGAGACAGGGTTTCTCTGTGTAGCCTTGACTGTCCTGGACTCACTTTGTAGACCAGGCTGGCCTTGAACTCACAGCGATCCGCCTGCCTCTGCCTCCCGAGTGCTGGGATTAAAGGCGTGCGCCACCACACCCGGCCAGACTCTCCTTTCAAACCAACTTGACAGTATCCCACGCCGAGGAAAGCACATGTTAGCCGCTCTGTGAAGGAGAGTATCCTTCGCTGTTTTGTGTGACTATGGCTGTTGGGCATGTGGGTTTACAGGGCTCTCTACACATGATCTTTCAAGGCACGGTTACATTATGTAGCATTTTTCTGTGCCCTGACATTTGTCTGCTTAGGAAGGATTCTAAAACAGCTTTGCCTCTTTCTGGCTCATGAAAATGAGTCTCATGGAGTTGGAAGGCAAGGCAGCCTTTTGTCCCAGAGCAGAGCAGAACCCTCACCAGCTGGGCGTTCTTAAAAGCAAAAACAACAACAACCCCCCCCCCCCCCCCCCCCAAAAAAAAAACCAAAACCAAAATCCTGCTCATCTTACGGCTTGACACAAGCCAGGCCTTTCAGTTTGAAGACGGTAGCCTCTACTTTCAGGTTTCTTTGTTTGATAGGAGAGGTTGTCCCTGAGCGCCATGTGGCGAGGAAGGCAGAAGAAGGTTTGTAGAAAGTGCACAGCAGGTCACGGGACAGCAGATTTACACCCACATGGCCAAGTTGAGAAAGTGAGGTACACTTCTTTCACCCCAGTGCTCTGTGCCCTATAAGAATAGGATCCCTTTTTCAAGATTTTCAGATACGTTTGAAAAAATACCATTTTTTACTTTTTTTGAAATTCTTTATGTGATTTTTTTTTTCTTTTTAACAAGCATAGCTTGGACTGAGGATGTGGTTTGGTGGGTGGAGCACGTGTTTAGGGTGCATGAAGCTCTGGGTTCCCTACTGTATCCCCTGTAATCTCAGCACTTGAGAGGCAGAGGCAGGAGAATAAGAAGCTCAAGGTCACCTTGGCTACATAGTGAGCTAGGCAGCTTGGGACACATGACTGACATAGGCTGAGTGTGTGGCAGGGGTCAGCATCTCTCCGTCCTCAAAGGTCTCTGAGACAGCCTGGCTTTGGGTCCTATCTCAAGACTAGTTGCAGTCACACGCTTCAGTGCCTCTGTGTGGCACCCTTGGGGGTCTTTCAAGGACTGGCTTCTAGGGTGTCGTTCAGAGAAGAAAATGCTTACTCTGCACATGTCCCCTCGCCCTTTGTCAGAGGACGGAGAAAAGAAAGGGCTGAATGAAACCTATGTCTAATGTGGCTGCCCAGATGGGCGAAGTCCCGTGATCCCACAGCCCTTGCAGGGCCCCTGAGCTCAGCCAAGCATCTCAGCCTAGCATGGTCCTCTCCTCTCAGCAACAGTCCTGGGAGGCATCAGCGCTCAGTAGGGCAGCAGCCACATGGGCTACTGTTGGAGAATGTGTCAGGGATGACCCACCAGGGGTCCTCACAGTAGGCAAGCAGGCACCTCCACCTCGAGCAGAAGTGACACCGGCAACGTCTTCGGCAGAGCAAGAGCAGAGTAGCCTCACCCTTGCCACGCCCTCCACACGGCTGGCCTAAGGGAGTGTCTGCCTGTGGTTCACCCTGTGTGTCCCTAATAGCCAAGGTGTAGTTGACTTTAAAAGCTCCCCAGTGCTCATATCTGCAGCAAACGCTACAGAGAAAGAAGTAATCCAAGGATTAGGGTTGTTAAACTAAAGAAAAATCCATGTCTATGTAAAACGATCAGGCCAGGTTGACAACCAGAGGGGCGCTCTCATTTTAGTGAGCACAAAGCCCAAATTAGCACAGGAACCTACCTCTGGACGTGCCTATCTCGCCTAGTTACTAGCACAGTAACCTCGAACCTGCTGGCACCTGCCGCTCAGCCTTAGGCTGTGGTCCCTGTGGTCTGTGCCCATCCCCCACGATGCCGGGAGCCCTCCAGTCAGGCTGAGGCAGGAATAAGGACTTCACCAGGAAGTTGGAGTAGCCATTCCAGAAAGCCCCATCCTTTGTACCCACAAAATGAGGCCTGTGAGGTAAACACGGTCTGGACTTGCCACTGAGCTGGGCGTTGTGTGTGTGTGTGTGGCGTGGTGGTCTTGGTGACCTCCAGTGTTGAACCCAAAGCCCCAGCTCTGCCAAGTGTGTTTTTGTGTCTCTTGCTCTAGAGCTTGGCCTTCCCCAGAAGCCAGGGGCTTTAGGATTCAACGTTCTGCTACCCTGGCACGCACAGGCTCGGGGAAACTCACAGTCTCTGTATTGTGTGTCCCAAGGAAGGGAGGCGCAGCTGCATCCCGGCAGTCCGTGGTGACACCGAGAGGGCGAGCACCCAGGCATCCCAGTGGTATTGTGGAGGGGCCGGATCTCTGGCTTTGGCTCTCAGACAATCAACAACCTCTTGGTCTTCCAAGCTGTCCGTTGCTCCTGGGGTGGGGGCGGGTGTGTGTGTGAATTTTTAGCAGCCTTCTCTTACCTCCCAAACCCATTTGGATATGATGGGTTAACTTCTGATGATTCGCCTCCATATCTGAGGTGCCCTCCTTGGAGATCGCACACACCTAACGGGCTGGGGAGGGGCGGCTGCACATTCTGGTTCAAACAGGGTTGCACTTTCTAATCCTAACCCTGCCTTGCCTTGCTTGATTATTGTTTTCAGTGTCTCCTCCTACTGGCATCGTGTCTTAGTGCTCTGTCTTCCCCTTTCCTTCTGTCTTTCCCAAATAACCCTCCTCTTAGGCTTCCTGTTGTCCCCTCCCCATGCCCCCCCAACCCCCCGCCCCCCCCCTGGGACTTTGTCCAAGACTTGTGATTGTTTGGCTGCCTTCTTCTCTTCATAGCTTGATCCACTTTTTGTTGGTGCTCCGAGGTACTTTCTCCGTTACGGAGCTCAGGACCCACCGCTTGTATCCGGCGCTAAGGCCATGCTCACAGAGGCAGTTTCTGTGTTTCATTTGCTTGTGTGTCCTTCCGTGCCCCTCCCCGCAGCCCACTAGTCACTGGGCCCTCGTGGGACACAGAGGCCCACAGGCAGACTACATTTGCCCTCTTCTCTTCTAGTCATGTCACTGTTTTTGTCCCCTGGCTTTGGTGGCCCTGCCTTCAATCTGTGTCTCCAACCCACTCCCGCCTGCCCCTGACCTTTTTCTATTGTTTGCTTCATTTGGTTTCTAGTTTTCTTTTAAGACATAGCCAGATTCCCCCCCCCCCCCCCCCCTCCCAACCCCAAGAGAAAACTTACCACAAGAAGATTCTGGTAGTTGAATCGTCATAGCCTTTGAGTTTCTTGGCCTCTGAGGAACTGGAGTCTTTTCCCAGGAGGCCTCTTGGGGCTGAGCTGTGCAGGGCTGTGCAGTGGGCTGGGTGCACATGTTTTGATGCACACCCCCCCAACCACATGCTTGTTTTTTTTCTCCCCTCCCCCCCTTGCTCAAGGTATGAGTTAGAACGGCCATGGCAATCATGATGTCTTCCTAGGGTCTCTCACTGTCCCTTTGCTGGCTCTCTGGTGCATGGTCCTAATACTTCCATGATTTGCTTTGCTCTAATCTTGGTCGTCAGCTGCCCTAACAACAACGTCTTGGAGCATTCAAAGGAGAGAGACCCTCTTGTCTCAACTCTAGTGAAAACGTACCCTAGAGACCGTGTGAGGGAAACCTGCCAGAGTGCGGGCAGGCATGGGGGTGTGCCAGACCACACTGGGTCCTGGAATTCCTGCATGTTGTTGCTGGGGCTGCTGAGGACACCTCCCGCTGTGACCATCCCAAGTGGACAGTAGTGGAGCCAGCTTCCCTGAGCCCCTTTCGTGTGAACAGTAAAGGGAGCTGCGTGGACTTTGTCCTGCGTCTGGGAGCTGAGCATCTCCCCTGCCCACTCCCGCTCCACCCTTCCTCAGAGTAGAAATTAGCACCTGCTTGTCAGTGTAAAAAAAAAAACAAAAAAAAACAAAAAAAACACAGCCAACACGCTGGAAGAAAGCAGGTATGAGCTCTGAGGTGGAAAACTAAACTTCCCTGTGAAGGCCCCTCCTGCCCCCCAGCCCCTGGGAACTGGATCCACTACTGGCCCGGGAGCTCTGATGAGGAACCCTGTCTGGATTGGGCCGGAAGCTGGGATTCGATGCTCTGCAGACCGGTGCCCAAAAACGTGGTTATTTTTGAGGGGCCACCTTCAGTCCAGAACATCAGTGTCTCGGCTTCCTTGCCCAGATCCGGTCGACAAGGTAGCCTGTCAGCACTCACACCCGTGGAGGGCCCTACTGCATTTGAACTTACGTTGTGGTTCGCGTGGGTGCAAGGAATATGTTTATTCTTCTTTTCCTGACCTAGCGCCCCACCCTGGGAAGTGCATGTCGCAGACCAACTCCACTTTCACCTTCACCACTTGCCGAATCCTGCACCCCTCAGATGAGCTCACGCGGGTCACGCCAAGGTAAGGCACTGAGGCCCTGGGGTGGGTGGCAGTGGGACAAGTCAGGAGCGGCCTTTCTCACAAGGTCATGGTAAAAGTCGAGAGTCTCGTTCAGAGGCCGACCCCAAGGCTGGTGTGGTGGCGCACACCTTTAATCCCAGGATTTGGAGAGTAGAGGCAGGTGGGTGTTTTGTGAGTTTGAGGCCAGCCTGGTCACATAGTGAGATCCTGTCAAGGGAAAAAATAGGAAATTACAGACATGGGGGCCTGAGTTTGAACTCCATCACTTAGCTAAAAAAAAAAAAAAAAAAAGCTAGGCCAGCCTGGTAGTACAAGCTTGTAATTCCGTGTGGATGGATCTCTGTAGCTCCCTGGGGCCAGCCTAGCCTGCTTGGTGAGGCTCTGGCCAGAGAGGCCTATCCTGGCTCAGATATAGGTAGACGATGCCTACGGTTAACCTCTGACACCTACAAACACATGTGCCTGAGCACCACAGCCATTTGTACACCCATGTGCTCGCAGACGCACACAGAGAACCAAATCTAATGGCGGGAGCATCTTAGGGGCATTTGTAACTACCATTCTGGGTGCCATCTTTCTTTCTGAAACTTGTCTGTTCAGGCCTGAGGCTGTAGGGTGGATTCTTACCGCTCTCTTTACCTGGCTGAAGCCAACGTCTCCACAGACCCTGCAGCTGGGTCGGCACGATTGTTGTCCCAAAGCCTGCTAATGGAGCGTGGAGTTCTTTTCACTGTAGAGTTACCGAGCTCTGTAGAAGCCTTCATCCTCCTGGAGCCGACTCCAGGAACCGCACATCACAGCCAAACTATAACAGCCAGTGTGGAAAAAAAAGCTCTGTGGTGGAGCCATGTGCCCACTGTGGCTTGTTTCCCTCTGCCGCACCATCTGGAGAGGTGTTGGCCTGTTTGACTTGATTTCAGCCATGTTGCCTTACCTCCCTGCCTTCCAGGGAAAAGGTAAGAATGGGAGAGACCGGTCTCGTCTCTTACAACACTGAAGAATGACACCCCCACCCCACATACATACATCACTTTCTTTGTGGCACACTCAAGTAAGATCCCAGAGTTAATGGGATGGTGTCAGGGAGGGAGGTGAGAAAAGCTAGCTCAAAGGGAAGAGCCACCGGGGAGCACGACCCCCAGGGAGCATCAGCCCAGGGAACACTACACACCCTGGGGAGCATCATGACCCTGGGGAGTACCCCCAGGGAGCACCACCCCAGGGAGTACCTCACACTATGAATAATTCTCCACAGGTCTTGTGAGGATGATGACGACGAAGCAGCAATATGCCCTGTTGAGCTGAGAGTCGATGTAGGTCAGAGAGTCTGAGGCCCACGGGCAAGGCAGGGGGTGAGCACACGGCCGACAGTGCCTGCTCCTGCAGGGCCACGCCGAAGGGGCTGTGTGTGCCAGATGTGGCTGCCACTAACCTGGGGACGAAGGCTTCCGTGTGTCTCTGTGGCTGTGACTGGGTTAATGTGGCCTTGACCGTCATTACTTCTAACCCAGCTAAACCCTAGACCAGCTGAGTGTCCACACTAATGAAGGCCTAACCAATGGTCTCACCCAGTGGGGTCCCTGCTGCCCCGGGAGATGCTGGCTTCCAGGCCTCTTGTTTGGTTTAGAAAAGGATGTTTTTTTTAAAGCCACAGGATTTTGTTGTGAGAGACTGTTGTCATATATTTTTGGCGGAAGCCACGGGCCACAGATTGCCCCAAAGTATGTCTTCCCTCAGAAGTCCCATGTGGCCACACTGGGGACCAGAAAAGCCTTAGAAATGAGTAGGCAGGACCTGTCTTCCCTGAGTTGGGAAGAAAATGAAGTGGGAGGGGAAAAAAAAAAAGCTTTGTAGGGTTGGCCACACCTATAAACCTAGTCTAGAAGGTTCTTAGTGTCAAGCAACTATCGGTGTTTACAAATACCTTCCCTGCGCCTTTTTCAAACCCATTTTCCATCCCAGCTGCCTGGTCTCTCCCAGTGCTCCCCCGCCCCTGAGCTTCTCTCTGGCTCCCACCCTGCACCCACCAACCGCTGCAGAGGGGCACCTAAATGTGGGGCCACATGATGCCTCTAGCTGTCTCTCTCTAGGGAGGGTGGGGCCCCTTCTCTCACTATTCCAAGGATCTTCTTTCTTCCCTTCTAGCTGGTATCTGCCCAAGGTAACTGCCCTCCCCTGCCCCCTTCCCCTCCCCATATCCAACTCCCCCCCCCCTCCCCCCTCCCCCCCCCCCCCCCCCCCCGAGCAGCCTGGGAGAGGTTTCTAGGACTAAGTCCTGGGAACCACTCAGCTGGCCACTCCAGCTGAAGCCCAGCACCAGCAGCCACTGACAGGGGTCCCATGAGGCGGTGGTGGCAGTAGGTCGTCCTCCTTTGTCCCTCTGCACTCTCTCAGAAGCAGGGCAGCGCTCCCTGAAAGCCAGCTTTGTGAGCACAGCATCCTGATGACTTCCCAGCCGGGCCACAGATACTGGGACCTCACAGGTGTCCAGTGAACAGGCCATGATGAAGGAGCCTGGCTCCCCGTCAGTCGCCACCCAGGTGTCCAACGCTCTGGGGCGTTTGAGCTTTACAGATCCTAGATAGATTGGTCATGTTAGATGTGGCCTCCTTCCTCTGCCCCCGTCACCCATTGTGTCCCGAGGAGTTCCGGGCAGTGGGAAAGGGAGCTAAACAGCAAGGGACTGAGGAGCGAGTGCTGGGCTGTGGCCATATTTGCTGTTTCTAATAACAAACTCTTACTCCCTGCCTTGGTTTGCATTTTAACTTGTAAAGATCAGAGTTTGGGGGGAAAAGAAGAACTATTTTGTGTGGTTTGGTTTTCGATGGTTCTACTTCCTGTCCCAACAGTGGTGGGATCACTTCACACGTGGGCTCAAACCCAGGGATGTCCACTCACTAGCCAAGCGTGACACTGAGTAAGCCAACCGACCTTAGAGCCTGCTTTGCCACGCACAGAGGAGTCAGTTCTGTGACCTGCCAGGGATAAGCAAATGGACCCCCCCAAACCCCCACCCTGGAAATGAGAAGCGGATGCAGACAGAGGCGCCTGAGGGCACAGCAGGGGTACCCTTTCAACCTCAAGCTCCCTCTGCAAAGCCTGCAGGGGGCTGGGCCACGGATCCTTCCCAAGGGGTCTTTCTGAGGAATAACTGGCCCCCTCTTTTCTTTCAGCCTTAACTCAGCCCCAGCTCCGGCTTGTAGCAGCAGCAGCCACCTGAAACCCACACCAGTGGCCACGCCATGCACCCCCCGGAGACTGAGCCTGGCTGAGTCCTTCACAAACGTCCGCGAGTCCACGACCACCATGAGCACATCCCTGGGGCTGGTGTGGCTGCTGAAGGAGCGAGGCATCTCGGCAGCTGTGTACGACCCCCAGAGTTGGGACCGGGCCGGCAGGGGTTCCCTCCTGCACTCCTATGCCCCTAGGATGGCTGTGATCCCGTCCACCCCACCAAACTCCCCTATGCAGACGCCCGTGGCCTCCCCACCCTCCTTCGAGTTCAAGTGCACGAGCCCTCCCTACAACAACTTCCTGGCCTCCAAGCCTGCCAGCTCCATCCTGAGGGAGGTGAGGGAAAAGAAACGCACGCGTAGCAGCGAGAGCCAGACGGATGTGTCCGTCTCCAACCTCAACCTCGTGGACAAAGTCAGGAGATTTGGGGTGGCCAGAGTGGTGAACTCAGGGCGAGCCCACATCCCTACCTTGACTGAGGACCAGGGACCTCCTCTCTGTGGAGCCGCGGGGCCAGCACAGGCGCTTGTTCCTGGGGGCCTGGTCCCCGAGGGCCTGCCTCTGGGGTGCCCCAGCGGCATCCGGCGGAATCGCAGCTTCCCCACCATGGTTGGGTCCAGCGTGCAGATGAGGGCCCCCATGATCCTCACCTCAGGCATCTTAATGGGTGCTAAGCTCCCCAAACAGACTAGCTTGCGGTGAGGCCGGGGATCGCTGCCCTCGGGGATATCAGCTCTGTCTGTTCCCCGCCTCCCGTCTCCTGCAGAGCACTCGCACCCTTGTCCCCTCCGAGGTCTTCTCCTGAGCTAGACAAATCAACCTTGTGCCTCGTTGGGGGGAGGGAGTGGAACTCCACATGGTGTGCACACAGGACTTGGGGATGTCACGTCTGCTTTCTCTTCCGATGTCCAGGAAGTGATAGCCCACCAAGGCCACACTCTCACGAGGATGCCGCCTGAGCTTGCCTGGGGCCAGGTGGTGTCCTTTTCTTCCCTACTTTCAAGCACTGAAGTTCCCAACGGTGTTCTTATCCCATGGATAGGAATCTGTTGAATCCTGCGTAAGACCGTGGACTTGCACACATAGCCGCCGCGTGGCACAGGTCCCCTTGCCCACCTGTGGCAGCCAACAGAGCTGCTTGCCACCAGAGAGAGCTGTTCTTTCTGCCGTAGGCGGCCCAACTTCCTCAAGATCTGCACTGCTCTGCCCCGATGGACTGTCCGTCCGTCCGCTCGTGAGACGTGACTTTCTTTTCGTGTCTCTGACTTGAAGTGACCCTGTGACCTTGTGTGTTTTGTCATCAGCTGCCAGGCTCAGAGCCTGGCCTGAAAAGAATGTATTTACACTCCGATGCGCCATCAGGCAGCCCCTCTGTGTTCTGTGTGATTGATTTTTTTTTTTTTTTCTCTTTCCATTTTTAAAGATGTATTTGCAGGGAAGTCTCAGTACTGGCAATTTCATGCAAATGGCACAGACACTAACTTGCTAACGACACAGCTTATTTCTGGGACCCAGTGTCACAGCCAGGTTGGTGTATGACCAGTTATCACTGTGACAGTAGAATCAAGGGGAAAAGGGCACAAGAGTGTTAAATCTGCACACGGTGGAGGGGAAGGGCCGAGCCCACCGCACTTGTCACTGTATCCTGGGTCAAGGTCAGTCAGCCTTGATGGCTGCTCGCCCCTCTCCACTCTGAAGGAAGCTCAGGCAACAAGTTAGAGCTCTGTAGCCGGTTGGAGGCTGCATTTTAAATCCTCTTGTTTCAAAGCCGGAGTAAGTTTCCTCCCCCCTCCCCCCCCACAGTGTCCCCCCACAGCCCCCAAGCCTGTTGTCTCCTCATCCCATTTCTGCCCATAGGAAAAGATCAGAGGTGCTTATGAGTGGAGCGAACATGAGCAAGCGGATGGCCTGGGCTTGTTGCTGTTACCCACCCAGTTACGGACTTTTATTTATTATCTGTGTGTTGTATTTTAACCATCCAGCTCCAGCTAGTTGTGTGTGTGTGTGTGTGTGTGTGAGAGAGAGAGAGAGAGACAGACAGACAGACAGACAGACAGACAGACAGACAGATCCCAGCCCAGGCATATTATTTATTTACTCTTGTCTGAGGATGGCTGCTGTACGTCAACATGTCACATGATCATCTTCCACACATGTCTGGGGCATCCTGTATACAAGGAATTGTCACATGGACCGCCCCCTCCGCCCCCATCCCAGCGAATGATGGGTCCTTGAATTGAGTGAGGGTCACCTTATGTCTACCGGCGATGCTTTGAGAAGGTCCCAAGTGGCAAGTTTCGGTCCTGCTATTTCAAACTATTCTCCAAACACGGGAGCGCTGGTCCGTCCCGCTCTCCAGTGTCCTGGCTGCTGTAGGTTGTGCCGCCGCCGCTCCGAGTAACTTACCTTTCCGTTTGAATGTATGTTAAAGCAGTAGGTAGAACAGCAGAGGACGGTGACAACCTTGGCTTTGAACAGACCATGTCACGCACTCAGAGGAGCCGCCCATCCGCACTGGAAACACAGCAGTGTGAAAACCGGCACCTTCGAGGCCGTGATACTTGGTATGGTGGGTAAACTGGTGATCAACACTGAGCGACCACTACCAAAGAGTGTGTTGCAATGCATCAAAACCAACAACAAAAGTTTATTCACTAATGAATATCAATAAAACATTCTGAAAGCATGGTGGCCTCCGTCTTTTACTTACTATGCACCAGGATGCTGTTGCCCTTAGAAGCAACAGGAGGCCGAGGATCCCCTGCAGCTACCCCACGTGGGTGCTGGCAGCCACCCTCAGGCCCTCTGCAAGAGCATGAAGTGCTCCTCACCTGAGCCCTCTCTCCAGCCCCGGTGTCTATCTTTTCATGAGGAACTCGGCCTCTCTGAGAGTCGAAGGCATTTGGCTCTTTGGGGACAGTAAGTGAAAGGCACATCCCTCACACTCTTAACAGCCTCCTGTCCTTTCCCAACACAACAGCATCCCGGCCAGACCCCGATGCTGCTCCGTGCACAGATTCCCGCCTGTAAACACACACGTCCTTCTGTGAGCCAGGCCCCCACAGTCGGTCAGAGTTGATGCTCGTCTTTGGTGGTTAAAGCCCACAGTGAGCCAAGAGCTTCCCTGTAGGTGATTTCCCACAAGGTGTGTTAGCGCGAAGATAAGCACCAGATAGGTAGTGTCAGATGTCCCTTCATAGAGTTCTGCCAAAAGATTTACGAATAAAGAGCCGTGAAGGAAGACACACCAGAGGAGGTGTAAGGGGGGGGAGGAGAAACTCACTCTGCTGCCTCAGGGCTTGAAACAAGTGAAATCAAGGATTGACACGGGTGAGCGTGGCACCACGAGTGTCACGGACACTGTGGGGGTGGCATCATGGATGTTAGGGACATTGTGGGATATGACATGAGTGACAGGGACAGTGGGGTGTGGCATCATGCATGTTAGGAACATGATGGGGTATGGTAGGGACAGTGGGGGCATGGCATCATTGATGTTAGGGATATTGTTGGGTATGGCAGAGTGTTAGGGACAGTGGGGCATGGCATCATGGATGTTAGGAACATGATGGGGGATGACATGAGTGTTAGGGACAGTGGGGCATGGCATCATGGATGTTAGGGACACTGTGGGGTATGACATGCGTGACAGGGGCACCGTGGCAATGGAGCACAGTGAGCGTGGTTCAACTCTTTGGTGACTGTGATCTTGAGCTGACTGTCTTTGGAGGCCTCTCTACTGTTTGGTTTTTTTTGGGGGGGAGGAGCTTATTTTAGCTTTCAGCTCAAGAGAATACAGTCGTTTATCACAGCAGCGGAAAGGTGGCCAGGAGCATGGGTGACATTTGTCACATTGTGCTGGCTGACTGAGAGTGAGGCTGGACCAGCAAACTGCAAGGCCAGTCCCCAGAGACACACTTCCTCCAGCGAGGCACCACACGCCTAAGGTTCCTTCAGAACCTCTCCAAGCAGCGCCTCCAGCTGGGAGCCAAGAGTTCAGACACACAGATGGGAGACAGTTGACATTCAAACAGCACAAGGCCGGGCGGTGGTGGTGCACGCCTTTAATCCCAGCACTCGGGAGGCAGAGGCAGGCGGATCGCTGTGAGTTCGAGGCCAGCCTGGTCTGCAAAGCGAGTCTAGGACAGCAAGGCTACAGAGAGAAGCCCTGTCTTGAAAAACAAACAAACGAACAAAAACAAATCAAACTCAGTACAGAGCAACTGTGGGTGGGATCTCAGGACCTGGAGCTGCCTGGGCTCCTCTCTTCCCTCAAACACACACTGATGCAAGAGGGCGCTCACCCTCAGCACCTCCAAGTGCGGAACAGTTAGTCCCCGCCAAGCTGCAGCCTGGAGGGAACAAAAATGCTCATGCTAAGTCAGTATGAATTTTGGAGAGGGCAGGGGGGTCCTCTGAGTTGGGCCCACATGTCTGTATCTTTTAAAACATTTTTCTCAGTTCTTTGAGAATTTCATACAATATATCTCAATCATATTCACTGGCAACTGCATAACCCTTCCCATACCCACCTCCATCTCCCCATCTCTCCCAAATCCGTGTGCCACACCCACCCCGGGTGGTTCAGCTCAAGGACAAATGGCCCTGAAGAGGCCAACATAAGAACCAGGAAACATGAGCTGGGCGTGGTGGCGCACACCTTTAATCCCAGCACTCGGGAGGCAGAGGCAGGCGGATTGCTGTGAGTTCGAGGCCAGCCTGGTCTACAAAGTGAGTCCAGGACAGTCAAGGCTACACAGAGAAACCCTGTTTTCGGCTATGAGGAATAAAAGGCCAAGCACACAGGTTGGTGTGAACCAGACCTGGAGGGGGAGCTCGCTGGAATGTCCAGTGTGCACCCCACCCTGCCGCCTCCCAGGCTCACTAGCCCATCACTCCAGACAAGAGCTGAGCAGGCAGAAGTTCTTGCAGCACCACGAGGAAAGGAAGAGGCTGGAGAGGCCCCATATTCACTGTGCACTGGACACCGACCCACACCCCATCTTCCCCAGGGCTCTGAGTTTCAGGTTGTGGGACAAACCCTTCGCTGAGTCTTCCAGGGGCTAGGAAGGGAGGTGTTAGACAGCCCACCCTCAGACTCACCCCTCCATCACAGGGCCACGACCTGCAGACGGAGGAGCGGCAGCAGGTGGGTCTCAGCGGCGACCCCACAGAGGCGTGAGGAGTCACTGCCACCCAGTGCCTGGGAGCCGGAAGGCAGGTGCGTCCCAGAACCTCATGGGTGGGACCAACGAGAATAGCACAGGGCTGCCCTACGGCTCTAGCAGTGTCTAGTTCTGCTGAGAGCCTAGATGCCATCTGGGGGGAAGGGCTGGCCGATGGGGGCGGCAATATGAATTTCTTAGCTGTTGGTTCCATCACAGCGCCAGTAGAGGGCGCTCGGAGATAAAAGAAGCCCTGTGGGCACTGGCCCGATCACAAGATCAGATGTTTGCAATCAAGCCGGGTTCCTGTTCCCTCCCCCTCCCCCTCCAGGCCATCACCTGCAAATGGGCTTTGCCTGGGTTCAAGGCTGGGGAAACCGGCCCGGCCTCTCATCAGTGGGCGCTTTAGCGGCGGCGGCTCCTCTCTTTTCTTCTTTCCAGAAGTCTCTAGGTTCCAGGAACCTCGGAGAACCCAGGTGGCCTCTAGTGGAGGGCGTGAGGGGCGTGAGGGGCGTGAGGGGCGTGAATGAGGGGCGTGAGCACAGCTAAGTGAGCCTCTGCATTTAGGGCACCAGGAAGTCATGAGGCCAGCGTAAATTCTCCAGGTGAGCTTGAGAGAGGCGCACAGCAGTGGAGAATTAGCGTAGCTCAGTGGAGGAGGAGCCACTCCACACGCACTCCTGCCACACCTGGATTGTCTGGAAAGTACCCTAAAAATAACTATCAGGATGTTATGTGTTATTAAGATGCCATCACCTTGGACATGAGCACACGTAAAGTCGGCTTTGATTGTCAACTTGACACAGCTTAGAAGCACCTGGGAAAATGGTCACATTGAGGGGACTGTCTGCATCTGGGGTGGCCTTTGGGAGTATGTGTGTGTGCACACATGCGTGTGCATGTGCATGCATGTCTGTGCATGTATCTGTGCGTGCTTGCTCACATGAGTACATGTATGGTGGGCAGAGCGTGTCTTAACAGAATGACCCAGTGGCCTGTGGGCACCACTGTTCTCTTAAGCAGGGGTCCTGAGCTGATTAAGAGTGGAGAAAACAAAGCAGGCCTGCAGGTGCCCAGCCCACTGTCTCTGGCCCAGCTGGGCCTCATTAAAGCCAGGCAGGCGGTCTCAGGGCTCCTCGGCTGGCTTGCCGGCTCTCTAGGGCGTGTGTCGTCAAGCCTTCCTGTGCATTCTGTTCCACTTTCACCTCACTCTGCTAACCAAATACCTTAACCCCTCTTTCACGGCGGAAGCAGAGACACCCCACAGTACAGCTCCCAAGTTCCTGTGACCAGACCCGTAAGCTTGCTATGGACTCGCCTGAAATTTTTTTATTTTTATTATTATTATTATTATTATTATTATTATTATTATTATTATTATT
>OU015755.1:2262101-2273820 GCA_907169655.1 Acomys percivali | reverse complement strand
TGTGTGTGTGTGTGTGTGTGTGTGTGTGTGTGTGTGTGTGTGTGTGTTGCTGAGGATGGAACCCAGTGTCTTAAACATGTTAGTCAAATTCTCTATGACTTAGCTACACCTCTGGCTTTCTTTTCACTTTTTATTTGGAGACACAGTCCTTCCAAATTGCTTTGAACTCACAATCCTCCTGCCTCATCCTCCCAAGTAGCCTGATTTCAGACCTGTGCCAGCAGCAGTTTAGTTTCCACATCTTTAATACACTGAGTAAGCCCACTGAAAAACCACCAGTGTATGCCTTTTCTTCCTTTGGTATTGTTAGTACTTTCTGAGCCAAAAAAAAAAAAAAAAAAAAATCATGAAAACTAAGAATCAATTTGCTTACAACTCATGGAGGTCAGTTCTGTGTCCGCCACGTGGACACGGACTTCACGTCATCTAGCAGATTTGGTGGCAAACCTTTCTGGGTTTTGATTGGAGCAAAACTATTAGGCTGAATGTGTGAGGGGAGGGGTGGGATGTGTCCCTTATGTGTGTGACATCCAGGAGAGTAGTCTGCCTTCCATCTTCCTGTGTCTGCCTGGGAGGGCTTGATCACGTCCCTGTGTGTATTTTATTTTCTCAATAAAATTGCTTCTAAGACTTTAGCGGAAAGGGACCTGAGACACTTTGCTTCGCTGGCTAATCCATTATACAAATATCTATTGAGTCCAAACACTATGGTAAGTGGTGGAAATTAAATGAAACAGACAAAAATCCCTGCCCTTGTGGGACTGAGGTCCTAGCAGGCAAGGCAGAAAAAGCAATCGATTTGTATACGATGTAATTCTGAGAGACGCTAAGGAAGGAAGCAAGACAGAGATGGCAGAGGGGATGGGTCAGCAGGTAGGGTACAGATGAAGGATCTGGAAGGTGCAGCGGTGCTTTTCGGGGAAGACAGGTCAGAGAGGATGAGACCCGAGGCAGAACTGGCTTAGTGTTAATGAATCGGGCAGGGAGTGTTAAGGAGTGAGGGGTGAGTGATGGGGCAGACTCAGGAGTAAAGGGAGCTCTGTCCAGTGGGATCTGGGAAGCAAGCAGGAATCTGGGGCAGCCGCTGTAGCCCAGAGCAGAAGAAAGGCGCAGCACGTCCTTTCCACATCTGATGATAAATATTCTCAGAATCCAGAGCCCAGGGGAAATTAGTGAGGCCACAGCTCTCTCTTCGCCTTGCTCCTGCTGTATTTACCTCCAGGACAAGCAATAACTTAAAGGTGCCGGGGGAAATATTGAATGCACCTAGGCATGAGGCTGAGAGATTAAGAATCTTTCCTTTTGGCACATGTGGCTTCTGGTCTTGTCAATCTGAGGAGATTTAGAACCGCCTAGAAGAAACAGCTCTGGGTCTGTCTGTGAGGGTCTTAGGAGGGATGATTCATGCCGTGGGCGGCATTATCCTACAGACGTGCAGGGTCCTGCACTGAGTAAATGTCTCCTCCTCGGGCAACCAGAGCAGCAGCGCTGGTCTCTCTCACTGTCCATGCGATGTGGGCAGCCACATCTTCTGCCACCACTACTGTGGCCACTCCAGGCAAGGGACTGAGTCCTTCCACTGAGAGATAAAGTAACCAATACGCCAGGGCCCTTCTGTGGAGCCTCATCCTTGTGTTTGGAACCATCATGCCTGTCTTTGAATCCATACACATTGTCAATTCCCTGCCAGGGCCTACTGAAATGTCCATAGAGACATAAGGGATTTGTGGACAAATAGATGGAACTAGAAATGATCATACTGAGTGCGTTAACCCAGAAGCAGAAAGACTCACATAGTATATACTCACTTATAATTGGACACTAGCCCGAAAGGCATGTCCCATGAAAGTCTTCACTTACCAGGAGATTGGGATAGATGTGAGGACATCCTACTGGGACTCTAGGTAAGAGAAATATAGGAGAATGGAGAAATAGAAGGATCCAGAGGGTCCTAGAAACCTACAAGAAGAACATCATGACGGGTGAATCTGGGCTCAGGGGCGGGGGGTCTGCTCAAACTACTGCACCAACCAAGGACAATACAATCAGTAAACATCGAACACCTACTCAGATCTAGCCAATGGACAGGACATTATCCACAGTTATGTGGAGAGCAGGGACTGGAGAGCTAGGACTGACTCTGACACAGACTCTGGTGACCCATATTTGACCACCTCCCCTTGGTGGGGAGGCCTGGTGGCACTCAAAGAATAAGCAGGCTACCAAGATGAGACTTGATAGCCTATGACCATAGTGTGGGGGAGGAGGTCCCCCTCAGTCATTGACCTAGGGGAGGGGAGTAGGGTGAAAGCGGGAGGGAGGGAGGATCAGGAGGATACAAGGGATGGGAGAACAATTAAGATGTAATCAGAATAAATTAAAAAAAAAAAAAAAAAGAAACGTAAGGGAAAGTATCCTAAAATGTAATTAATTTCTGTGCTGGGGACGGATCATTCTGATCATTGACTTTGTTGATTTTATTGACATGGAACACACACACACACACGCGCGTGCACACACACACACACACACGCACACGCACGCACACACACACACACACGCGCACGCGCACACGCACGCACACACACACACACGCGCGCACGCACACACACACACACACACACACACACACACACACACGCACACACACACGACAGCCCGTGTATGCTGTTGTCCTTTTAGATGGCTATAGTCTCCACAGGTTCTTTATTAATGAGTGAGTTCAATGCTATCTCTGAAATGCACTGTTCTTCTATTTCTAAGAGGTCTTGTATGGCTTCATCTTTGAAAAACCTAATGCCCATATCCCCGGTGATTCAAAAGCCACTACTTCAGATCAGCTCTTCACCCGTTGGGTGCTGTTGGCTCTGTGTGTTCAGTTCTGAGTCCTTCCTCCCCCTCACCCCGACCCCAACACGCGTTTGCACACAGGGTGCAATCTCACCCCACCGCATGGCTGGTGGTGAGCTAGCTGCACAGACTACAGGTGTTTTGAATGAATGTTAGTTACCATCCCCTCCCTGTGACCAAAGCAGCTTCAGGGGAACAAGTCTACCTCAGTAGGAGGCCTATGAGGGGAGCATGGAGAAGCAGAAATTGACGCTGGCTCTCGGCTCGCTGTCTCTTTTACTCAGCCTGGGATCCCAGCTCACGGGATGGCGCCACCTGTGCTCAGGGGCCGTCTTCCCCCCTTTGGTTAATGGTGTCTGGAAGTGACTGCACAAACATACCCACAGGTGTGTCTCCCAGGTGATCTCAATTCAATCAAGTCACAAAAGAAGGCAGACCATCACAAATGAGAGTCAGATACTTAAGAAGGCGGACTTATAGAGCAACCTGTCGGGACTAATTGAGATGGGAACCGTAGGCGGTGCCAGTGCACTGTGAAAGCTAACTTTACACTGAATTCTGCGGCTACTCCTTCCTGGGGCCACCAGAAGGGCTCCCTAAGAGTCCCTTTTCTACCACTGAAGAAACACTGAGTGTCCCAGTGGGTGGCGGTGGGGTGGGTGGACCTGCTGAGCCATGACATAGATTGGATCATGTTGCTCTCAATGTATTTGTGTCCTGGAGGCCTTGGCCAGGTTGAGCCTCTGGTTCTGCGTGACAGGTGTCCTCCCAGCATGCCCTCTGACTGACTGTGGTGTGACAGGGCTGAGGGAAAGCTGCCACGGGCTGTCTGTCGTGTAACTGTTTCCTCAAGGGGCCAGGAAGGCTTATAAAACTCACAAGACACAAGAGTTCCCTCCCACGATCAGAAAAGTGCTAAAAGATTTCTGGGAGAGAGGCAACTCTTCTGTGGAGCTGCCTGCAAGTCGTGCAGGGAGACCTAAGGCTACAGCTTCTAGGAGCCTCCGCCGCCGCTGCTGCCCAGGCTGTGCTGTGCTTCTTTCTGGTGATGCCAGTTTGCCCGTGCTGCTGTAAATAACCCTGATAAGCCCACCGAGCAAGTTATGTATAGATGGAGTCATGATTTCTTTGGTTAATCAGTGCCCGCTCTACTTGCAGCAGAACAGATACAGATTCCCCACAGCAAGTAGCACACAGCAGAGGCTCCGTGCTACATCCGTGGAAGTCCAAGAACAGCCTGGGGCCAGGAGCACAAGAGCTGCCTGGGAGTCAGCTTGGATTTGCTGAGTCTGAATGTGCAGTTTATTCTGACCTGCCCCCCCCCCACCGTGATTCCTTACATTCTGTAGTTTTAGGGTGCTGGGTAACAGCCTCCTTCTCACCTTAGGTGCATCAGCCTTCAAGTCTGGGACTCACCAGCTTGGGCACCAGGCTCAGCCACTTCCACCTTTCAGGGTCACCACCTTGTCTGTAGAGGACAGGCTCTGGGGGCTATCACTGCCCTGTAACTTACTAAAAGTTGGAAGAACCCCTAGAGAAGTCTTGTGATGGGAGAGCCTCTATGAAGAGATCAGGGATCAGTATAGCCTGGGGTGGGGCTGAGCCCAAGGGCACTTCCACAACGCAACTCGCCTTTGGTGGAGAGGGCAGCGCCGCCGTGCCCTGCACAGTTCCCATGTGGACCCTGAGTACCAGGCTTCACTCCTTGTCCACTCTGGGGACCCTCACTGGACACAAAGAATGAGGGGCAGAAGGAAACGTCTTTAATAGCATAGCAACATTAGGTCTGGAGTCCCTGGAGGAACACTGCCCCCCCCCAGAGCCCCCAACCGCATGGCTGGGCTGAGGCGTGTGACTGCATTGCACACTCTGAGCAGACAGATTTCACATTGGGAATGTAATAAATAGGTACTCAAAATGACAAACAGCACAGGCAAGGGGTTGTGTCATGGTTGTTTTCTCATTCCAGCTCCTCCAAGCAGGGCTGAGAGGCCGGCCCACTATGACGGGTATTCGTAGTCCTCGGCGCTGCGCCGGCCGAAATCCATCCAGCCCATGTAGTCCCTGTCACTTATCCTGTGACTGGGGTCCAGGCTCTGCAGGTTCTTAAGAGCAGACATGCGGCCAGAAGGAGCTGCGGGTAGAAGAGAGGAAGGAGTCCAGAGCCTTAGATCTCTTAGAGATTATGACCAATTTAAGTCAGGACTAAAGAGGTGCAGAAAGCTAGGGTGTGTGTGTGTGTGTGTGTGTGTGTGTGTGTGTGTGTGTGTGTGTGTATACACGCACGCATGTGGTGTACATAGACGTATATACGTGTGCATATGGACATCTGTGTGTGCCTCGGTATCTTTTCCATCTTATTGAGACAGAGCCTCTCCCTGCACCTGGAGCTCACTGCCTGGGCTATACCCGCTGGTCGGCAAGCCTCAGGGCTCCTCCTCTCCGCCTCCTCAGCATTGGGATTGTAGGCACACACCACACCCAGCTTTTTCATGTGGGTTCTTGGGGGGGTTGAACTCAGGTCCCTGGATCCACACAGTGGAAGAAGGACAGCAGACTCCTGTGGGATGTCCTCTGAGGGCCACAGGACCACCACGGCACATAGCCTCACAAATAAATGTAAACCATAACGGAATCAAGTTCCCTTTCTACATGAGTATTGTTTGCAAATTATTATTTTGAAAGCTACATCCCTTAAAAAAAAAATAGCCCGAAGATTTAACTGTCAGATTAACATTCAAAGAAACTGAGTGAGAAGAGTCACAAAGGATGAAACTTAAGTCAGCCACTTTGGCCAAAACACAGTGATTACCATGCAATGGATTCCAGCCTGTGGCAGCTGCGTGACCTGAGCAAAGAAGGGGGCAGTGACACGATTCCCCCCGCTGCAGGCACATGCTGTGCTCCCAGCCCACAAAGGGTTGACAATGGCTTCCTGAGCTTGTAACCAGGGTAGCACCTTCTGGGCTGAGGGGTCCCTCAGGACCCCCTTGGGGAAGCCCAAACCTGTCCATGGCTCTCACTGAGCTGGGACCACAGTGCTCCCACCTTTTGGGTATTTTGTGGGAGGCCACGGGCCTCTGGCAAGCGCAGCCAGAAGGATTACTTAGTGATACGCCTTTGCCAGGATCCAGTAAGCAAGCTAATGAGAGGGTCATTGGAAAAAAATGCAGGGAAATAGAGGAGTGGTTACCTGGGGAGAGGATCAGGAGGGGGCAGCGGAACTAACGAGTGAGCTTGGTGGGGTGAGTGTGACGTGAGTGTGCTCTGTGCAGTGAACGTCACAATGAAACTAACTCACCACCACGGCATAACTATCACATTATTAATAAGACATTCTTCAGATGACACCACAGAGGCAGTTACCCTGACTTACTGAATAAACAACCCCACATTTCCTCTCTCTGTCCCGTGCCTTCCCAGCTTGGGAACTGAGAGCTGCTCAGTTGAGTTCCTTAGACAGACAGCCCCAGCCTGTGCAGAGAAAGAAGCCCCAACTGCCTGCCTGTCTGCCTGCTCACTACCTCAGCAACATATGTGTCTGCTTCCCCCGTGTAGTCACAAAAACACAGCCTGCCATCCCGAGGGCTCAGGGATCGCTGTCCACCCTGAGGGCGTGGCGCCCCCCCCCCCCCCCCCGGACACACACACACTGGTCAGTGCTATGGCCGTGCACCACTCAGGGTGGCTGTGTTTGGCCCATGCCTGGGTCCTCACTGCTCTGTCCTCTGGCGTGGTGCTGCCACCTCTCCCTCTACCCTTCCCAGCGCTACACGTGAAGGGACTCAGAACCCTACACGTGAAGGGACTCAGAAGCCAGTCACGGGGTAAAGCAAAGGGACCCGATTCGTCTTATACCCTGCTGCCTCCCAGATGCCACTGGCTTTCTTTCTCTTGGCTTTCCAAACATGAAAAGTGGGCGAGATGCTCACTGTGCACTGTGATACGGGGCTGAAGGAGACTCACAGAGGTAGCGTCTGGTCAAGGGCAGGGGGTGCACTAGAGGTCCCCTACCATCGCAGGAACATGTAGCCGAGGCTGGCCTCAAACTCACTGCGCAGCAGGGCCTAGCCTTGAACTGATCCTCCCACCTGCACCTCCTGAATGCTAGGCTCGCAGGTGTGCGTGTCTCCACGCCCAGTTTCCTTTGGTGCTAGAGTTGAACCGGGACTTTGGTGCACTGTAGGCCAACAGCATAGTGAAAAGTGTAGAATGCTTCAGAAGGGTCCGCTGGTGGTCCACACCAGAGGGCCGATCCTATGCGAGGGCCAGAAGGTCAGAAGGCACAGGGAGGGGGCACCCAGGTCTTCTCACTATCTGGTTATCTATCTATGTATCTATCTATGTATCTATTTATGTATCTATCTATGTATCTATGTATCTATCTATCTACCTACCTATCATCTTCCATCCCCTTCCTTCCCTCCCTTCTCTGTTGAATTAGCAGGAAAATTACCCAGAAAGGGGTGGCTGTAGGGTAAGTTCCCAAACAGGAAGTATGAAATCTCTTGATTTCCCCCTCATCCCCCCCCCCCTCTCATCTTCATGTGCAACTCCACCAAGCACTCCAGTTTCCCCTCACTAGTCAAGCCAAATGCAGGCAGGGCGACAAGCCATGGGCTGCTCAAATGCAGCCAGGGCGCGTTGGGTTCCTGAGTTCTGCAGAAAGGACGCCCACCTCCCAGGTTTTAACCCAGTCTTCCTGCTCCAGGTTAGCAGACCCCAGCCAGAGGCCACCATCCACATCACTGTGGATAAAGGCAGAGAAGAAAGCTGTCTTGAGGGCTGCCCTGGAAATCCCGGAGCCAGGAGGAGATCTGGGTTCCTCTGCCTTCATCTCCTACATCCCGCAAGTGAGAGGTTCGGAGACAGGAAAGGAATACGCTGAACCGCCCACTGGACTCATGGGGGAAAACCTTCCAAGGCTGAGATGCCCAGCTGTGGACAGCCTTGGAGACACCTTTCCAACATCTCTAGAAAGGCAAGGTACATCTCTACTTGGGTGGCCATGTTCACTCGCAGCCAAGAGAACGCCCGACTGCTGCTGGCGCTCTGAGGCCGGAGGGGGGAGGCGTACAAAGCGCCACCGCTCTTCTCAGCACCGACCCCACTACCCCTGCCAGAGGGCTTCCAAGGGTCAGTGTCTGGGTGGTCCCCAGTCCCGATGCAAATACCGCAAAGGAGATAGGGCGGACCTGAGGACTCTCTTTAATGTTGTCCTAAAGCACGGTTAGACTTCAGCCCTAACACCGTGCCAAAATCAATTCAGAGAAGGGTCTGAGGACCCAGGCGTGGGCCAAACACAGCCACCCTGAGTGGCTCCCTTAGCCAAGAGGTAACTCCTCTGCCCACCTCCCTTCTTGGGTGCTGCGAGCACCACCTGCCTACTGCACTGTGCGGTATCGCACACCTCAGGGAAGAAAAGTGAAAATCTTGTTGCTTGTTTGTCTCCTGTTTCCTCCTCCCTGCGGGTGCTAAAAGGAATCAGGATTGGGATCTCAGAGCCACAGCAGAAGCGTGAGGGAGAGCGGGCTTCCTTACCTTTGCGGACCTGCTGGATGTATCGCGCTAGCAGTGCGCCCAGGCGCGCTCGGGGCTCGCCGTCCGTCCTGAGCATGGCCCTCAGCTGCCTTCGGGGTGCCTCCTCCAGCCGCTGCACCTCCGGGTCCTCAGCTTCTGCAGGGGCTACCGGTTGCGTCAGGGCGCCTGCAGCCAGAACCGCCATCAGCACGCACAGACACACGCCGCTTTTCATGGCTGTGGGGAGCGAAGGCGAGGAGCGTGAACCAAAGGTTGACCTCGGCGGGGTTCCAGCCCAAAGTCCCGCACCCAGACGCCAGCTGAGGCCAAACGTGGGGGCTGCAGCCGCGCCAAGGTTAGCTCATGCCTTAGCCTATCCAAGTCCCTAGCTGCGCCCTGGTCACCGCGCGCCCTCGGGACACTTCTGCCTGGTTTTTATACCCAGGGCCCCCGAATCCTGCAGAGAAACGAATTTTTTTTTTCTGCCCGATTTTCTCCGCCTGCTTCCCGCCTGCTTCCCTGAAGTTCCAGGACGCCTTTGTAGCTTTTTTCTTCTAACCAGAAAAGCACTGAATGAAAAGCACTGTGTGTGTGTGTGTGTGTGTGTGTGTGTGTGTGTGTGTGTGAGAGAGAGAGAGAGGGGGGGGGGAGGGAGGGAGGGAGCGCAGTGGGGGATATTCCTGGAGAGAAATGAGAAATGCGGGAGATCAAATCTATTCGTTACATTAATAAACGGGAAGGCTACGGGAAGCATCATTTAAAGCAAAGCACGGGCACGTAAGTAGAGGTTGTGTTTCTAGAGATCCCTCGGCGTTTTATAGGAACAAACAAGGGACCACTGTGCAAAATAAAACCCAGAAATCTGCGCCCAGTCCTGAGTTGCGGCCAAAGCCCCACCACGTATGAGAGCTGAGCAGACAGATGAGTCCTGAGGCATAACGGTGCATTTCTGTCCCCAAAGCCCTGATCTTTTTTTTTTTTTTTTCTGCAGCATTTAGAAAATGAGCATAAGTCTTAAAACCTCTTGGTGTATTTTTAAAAATAATTGCAAAGTGCTCCGAACAACAGGGAAACCCTAAGAACGGCCATCCCAGCCTTGCCGCGAACAAGGGAACACACAGGAGAAAACAAAACCGGACACAGCAGTACCCACCCAGACGCATTTTAAAGTCCAGCGCCGTTATTTCTGACTTCAGGAAATCCTTCCAGCTGTTAAAGGAAGAAAAGCACAGAAAATAGGAAGACGAAACAGCAAGGGGTACAAAACTGCGGGCCAATAGTCTTCACAGTCCTGAGTCCTGGTTCGGCCAGCGGAGGAACCTACTTACCTCTGGCTGGGGAATCAGCTGGCGTTCGCTGTTTCCAGCGGAGCAGGCTGCTGTCCAGCCAAGTTCAGGGCAGGAGGGAGGGCGGCTGCCTCTTAAATAGCCCCGCCCGGCGCTCGCGCAACCAGTCATCTGTTTACCCAGCGCTGACGCAGTCCGGCAGGACACGTGCTCAGAAGGCGGCACTGGGGCGACCACCATTGAAGTTGCCCAGAGCGAAGGGAACCCGCCCAGTGGATGAGGGTAGCCCCTCCCAGGCTGGGTACTTCCAAGCGGCTTTCTTCTTTATCTAAAGAACTTCCTTCCCACCTGTCGTCGCCTCCCCAGAGTCGCTTCAGGCAGAGAGTCTCCTCCTGGGTGGGAAACGGGAGTTGATCTGTAATGAAGAAGTGAGCTTCGGGGGTCAAGCGGTCCATCAACGAAACTGGGGGACCCTCACAGGCTGGGTGCCAGCGAGTGTAACTCTGGCGTGTTCTCTGGGACCACTTTCAGGCCTCAGTGGGTTCCCACGCGTGACAGAGAGGAGTCGGGCTGTCAGGTTCTCAGAAGCCAATCGCCCGCAGTTGGCGTCCTAGGTCTGTTTTTTTTTTTTTTTTTTTTTACACAATTGTAAGAGCTGAGTGTACCTCCCGCCTTTGCGCAGAAGAAGCCATTGGGAACAGATTTCTTGCTAGGAGGAGTTCGCACCTTGCCCACATCTACTGATGCTCCTGGTCGCCAAGTGGCGCCAGAGAGTGTCTCAGGCACCCCCAAGCTCTGGTTGGCTGAGGCATCCCGACTTGGCTCGCACCTTCCCAGAGAGCTCAGATAGCCCTTTTCTGTTCAGTCCCTCTAGAGTCATGGGATTCCGCTGGGATAAAGATTCTCAACAACCAAGAGGGAAAAGGGGCGCCCACAGCTGTAGCGCGAGCATCCCTGAGACCCAGGAAGTCCCTCTACCCCATTTCACAGAACAAGTGTCCAGGACTTAGGAAGTCCCCTCCCCCCCCACCTCCCCAGGCAGTCCCCCAGCTAGCCTGAAACCTGGAATCGATCACCAGTCAGCCATGCTCTCAACCCCTTCTAGCCTCAGTCTCTGGTGAAAGAAGAAAGGCTTGGAAACACTTTCTAAATAAAAGATGTACCAGGTACCAGCAGACCTTGGTGGCCTTTAATCCTAGCACTCAAGAGGCACAGGCAGGCAGATCGCTGTGAGTTCGAGGCCAGCCTGGTCTACGAAGCTAGTCTAGGACAGCCAGGGCTACACAGAGAAACCCTGTCTCTGGGGCGGGGGGGGGGGGGGGGGGGGGATAAGAAAAAAGTATCTAGCTCTGGAGCCTTCAGGCTGAGAGGAACCATGGAAAAGCAGTTAGTTAGTTTCCTGGTTGTGGCTCTAGAGTCTTTGTAACCCAGACTCAACATGTTTTAAACAATAACAGATTAAATTAAAAGCCCGGGCTGTGGAAATTAGTTGTATTTGTGATGGATCAAGCATGTCTAGAAGTTTGGCCTAAAACAGGACGGCGCACAGCTGATGCTCCCTCCCCTTGACCGGTGACCAAGATATGGGTGTTTAGCGCACTCTTTCCCTCCATCCCTTTCCGCATGATTTATGAACCAGGTCTAGCCCCTTGAGGACACAGGGTGACCAAGACCTGACAAAGTAACTACCCTAGTAAATAAACACCTGGGGCTGAGCAGGAGGCTGTGGGGGGGGGCCGGCTTGGGGGTTGGGAAGGTGGCTCAGTCAGTAAGATGCTTGCTTTGCAAGCACAAGGACCTGAGTTCAGATCCCACTAAAAGCCAGGGAAGGCGTTCTCCCAGGGCTAAGGAGGTCTACACAGGAGGATCCCTGGAGCTCATTGGAGTAGCCAGCACACATTGGTGTGCTTTAGGTTTAGTTAGCGTCTGCCTTCAAAATAATAAGGTGGAGCGTGATGGTGGAAGACACCTGGTGTGAACATCTGGCCTGCACATCTGTATACTCATGTCCCCACACAGTCATACACGCGTAGACACCTGGTGTGAACATCTGGCCTGCACAT
>OU015755.1:2219853-2232811 GCA_907169655.1 Acomys percivali | reverse complement strand
TATATATATATATATATATATATATATATATATATATATATATATATACATACAATAAGCCACCACAACATTCACTGTCCATTAGCCAACTGCCACTACATACCGAAGATGCTCGGGGGTTTGACAACCCAAATAGTTTTCCAGAGTCCTTTTCTTTTCAACTCCTGGGCCCCCACCCCCACCCCGAGGATCAAAAGGAAGCTATTTTGGGTACACTGAAATGGAGAATAAAAACTTCAGTCAGTGGGTAGACTTCAGAGAGTGCATGAGGTAAGAGGGCCTCCAGCTCAAAGCACAGTCTATGGGGAAGCCCAAGGCTGGGGTGTGTGTGTGGCATAGGTCACTTTCAGCATCAATACTGATTCCCTATGAGAGATCATTTTTATTTTAACAGAACTTCTCGAGGTCTTAAGTGGCACTGTGGTATATTGTCTACTTGAAATTAGCAATGTAGGGGAGATATGTAATGAAAAAGAGAAAAAAAATGGAGCTAGACTCCAAGGCAAGGAGGAACCTCCCTCATGGGGTCTGCACACCTTCTCACAAGAAGAGCTGGCAAGCCACAAGCTGGTGTCATAAGGAGTGGCGGGGAACTGGTCCAGGGCTGCCCTTTGAAGAGCTTTTTCTGACAGGATAGAAGGTCATCACTGCAGATCTGTCGACAGGCCTAATCTCTCCCTGCTCTGCTCAGGAAGTGTGGCTACTCTCGGCTCATCCATAAGATCTGCCACTGTGGTCATTCTAATGTGGCCATTGTCCCCTGGGACAGGTGCAAAGACACCGAGAACTTGCTTCTGCCGCTGGGCCCTTTCTTTGGATGCGCTTCCCAAGGCTGGTGTCTGAGTTCCTCCCTCAGCATCATGCCTATTTGTGGGTCCTTCTGCTGGGCCTTCAGACTCTCAGGTCTCTGTGTTCTGCCAGCCGATTCCTCTCTGGAGTTTGTGACGCCAGAACCTGGACCCTGGCAGCCCGGCCATCCACCCTCATGGTCAATTAGCAAGAAGTGCTTCTGAAAAGCAGAGAAAAGAGGGTTATTCAACATGTATTCGACTCATGGGCAAGAAGATAAGCCAAGAAGTCCAGTGATGATCCTGAAGTAGCCTGGGTTTGAGTGGAGCACTCGGGATGTGCACAGCCAGGCAGTCCTGGTCAAGGGGCGTCTCCCTGCCCAGCCCGCCCACCATGCCTGTCTCAGTTCCTTTCCTTCAAGTTGTCCAACAGTGTGAAACATCTTCCTGGAGGGCAGGACCCCTTAGCATTTCTGCCTTTTCTTTCTCCCAGCATGAGAATCCAGGGAGGAAAAAAAAATCCTAATTTCCTGGGGCCCTTTGTTTCAGTGGTCTGATAGCCAGCGGAGGGACACAGGAGTCTCTTCAGAGTCTCTTTGCTCCTGCCAGACGGCTACCCTCTGCTGCTCTTGGTGGCCCATCTCTGTAGAGGGCGTGGCTGTTGCGTGTGGAAAACCTCTGGGGCCAGCTGGCAGCTTAGCCGGCTGGAAAGGCATCCCCAGATGCACCTGTGGAAACTAAGCATGGCCTGGAAATGCCCCAGAGGACATGGAGGCCTACCACCTGCTGGAAGAAAGACACCCCTACCCGTTCCAGCGGTCTGATGACACTGCCTACAGCTCTAAGTTGATCCGCTGACCTTCGTGGGGGGGGGGAGAGAGCCCTGATGTAAAGCGATCACCTCACTAGTCCACAGAGAAGGACGCTCAGCCAACCTTCCCTGTAGACCGGCGTTTGAGTAAGGGCTAGTGCAGTTTCTGATATTGTCCCTCCCAGAGTCCCTGCCCACAAACCTTCAACCACTTGGTCTCCTCTGGATAGAGGACTAGTTAACAGGCAAGAGGAGGCGCTAAAAGTTAACCCTTCTTGAACAGTTCAAATACCGCGACGCTCAGGCTATGACCCCTGACCCCTGACCCCTGACCCCCGACCCCTGACCCCCGATGCCTTTATACTCCACACTGTGTGATGCCTTAGGGGAGCTATTTTTTTTCCTTTGTAAGAGGAAGTTTTATTGTTCATTATTTACCATAATAGTCTCAGAAAGAAGAACAGATTAGCTCGATCCAACATGATCTGCAGTTGGCAAAACCTAGTGAAGCAAGCGTTCTGATTGCTAAGGATTTAATTTGTGTGCTCTGGATATTTAGCCAGATGTAACTCTTCAGACGTAATCCAGGGCAACGCATCACCCCCCACTTCACTCTGATAGCACACCACCTCCCTCCATTATGGAAATGCCTTCATTAAATATCATCCCCGGAGGACTGGTTCCTGAAGCATATAGCCATGAGGACAGTGCACAAAAAGAAACCTGAAAATAAAACTCTGTATGATAATTCACTAATCTAAGGAAACAAATCTAAGGAAATAAATTGAGTTACTAATGTACTGGTCGGTCTATGTGGAGGCTCTGGTAGGGTAACTGAAAACAGCTGGTTATGTCCAAGCTACACAGCGGAACCGTGCCCCTAGCCCAGCACTGGCCCTGGGAAGCCAAGTGTTCTCCCCGCCATAGGCCAAATACAAGAATCCACCTTCGTGTTTTCCCTTCCCGCAAAGCTATTCCATAGTTAGGCTGGACTGTGGGACGGTCTTGTCCAGAAACAGGAAGGAGGGAGGGACGCCGGATTCTTTTCCTGGTGGCCCACAGTGACGTCAGATGGAACCCACTACTTCCTTTTGTCAACGATGTCAATGTCAATGTCATGGCTGCAGCCGCCTACTTTGTTGTTGTTGTGGTCGCTTTGCTCACAGTGTCGGCTCCATGGCCGCTGTGAAGTGGAGGTTTAGAGGGGACCACTTGCTGGAACACAGGTATGTGGGATCCTTGAAGATCAGAGCGGAGTTCCCTGACCGGGTTCTGGTGGTTGTGGAAAAGGGGAAATCACTTTTCAGGGTGACATTTGGCTCAGCTTAGAAGACAAGGAAGACTGACAACTCTACCATTGAGCCACCTGTCCATCGTGTGTTTGTGTGTGTGTGTGTGTGTGTGTGTGTGTGTGTGTGTGCGCACACACGCGTGTCCCCATGCCGTTCTTACCCCTCACAGAAGCCTTTCTTTACTAGCTGATCTGTCTGCTGTGTCTGGGATTTCTCCAGTGCTTCCTGTTGCATCAGAGCATTTTCCTACCTTTTAATTCTTCAGCTGACAGGGAACACTAACCTGAGGAAGACTCCTAGACGGTAACAGAACCACCTAGACATTTAGAAATGTATATTACATATGTGGCACATATTACAGTATGAAATGCAGTGTCTGACCTGAGAGCCAAGGCCAGTAATTAGAATTAAATAATGAAGATTAGAATCTGTGATGGCCCATAGCCAGTTATCAAGGAAAATCAGAGCTACAACTAAGCCAATATAGGCTGTGAACGCACTGTTATTTTCAATAAATTCCAGCGTAAGTCACAAACCTGGCTGTCTCTGCTTTGGGTACAGCTCGCTCATGACGGTGACAGCGTGGAGTCCTGTTGCAGAAAGGATGGCCTGGGCTGCTCACCAGGGAAGGAGTCTCTTTAAGCTTATGCAAACTGCAGGATCCCGTAGCAGCCCCATGGGGGACAACTGTCATCCACCTGATCGTGACCTTGTGATGACCGGATGTTAGTGCTGAGTGACACAGGTCATGGGCAGACACAGCACCGTTTGCCCCAATTAATTGGCATTTCACCCAGATGTCATTCATGTTGATCAACTCAGATTGGTCCAGACTGGGCAGACTGGGCAGACTGGGCAGACTGGGCAGACTGGCGATCCCTAACACTTTAGATGATCTCTTTGGACCCAGTACAGTCCTGGTAGCCATGGCTGTTCTGTGGTCTGAAGGCAACACCAATGCTTTGGGTGATCAAGTTGAGAAATATAGATCATGATGAAGCTAGAGCTAATTCAGAAAGGCTTGGAATGTTAAAAGTTTGTAAGCAGAAGAAATGCTTGGCCAACTTACTGAGAACATTCTGGATGCCAACAGTTATCCAGCCCTGGGCAAGAGAGCCTGAACTAAAGCAGTGACCATGGAGACAGATGGGTGGGATGGGTGAACAGCATTGCGGAGAGGGGAGGGTGTCCATGAATCTCAGCGGCCACTGTGTGTGCATGGTGAGGGAAGAGTTCAGGAAAAACCAAACCAAACCAACAACAGCAAAAACCTCCAGACTCATAGAAGGCAGAAGTACAGACTCCAGCCTGCATTTGAGGAAGAGACACCGAGTGGAGTATATTGGGGGGTGGGGCACAGGTGGGGCAAGCTTGGGGCAGGAGCTGCCTCTTGACATCTGATCAGTGCATACCAGAACCCCCAGGATGTTAACCCAACCTGCAGATGTGATTGGCTAAGAGTCCCAAGCCCAAACTTTGCAATGATGGTCATCTTTACAGGATGAAGAGAGGTCACGACAGCGCAGAGGTGGGGGTGGGGGTGGGGACAATACACGTGTAAACAGGAAATGAGTGGCTCACCAGCAGCCAGGGAATTCTGGGAGGCACCAGAGGCTTGAAGAAGCAAAGAAGGATTCTGTCCCCTGGGGTCTTCAAAGTCGCATGGCCCTGCTGACAATGCATTGATTTTGGGTTGTGCTATTGTTCCAGCCCCGGTTCATACACTTCTGAGAGTTCCCGCTACAAATACTGCTTCATTTTTTTCCCCCCGCTAAGATACAACGCTAACAAGGGCGTCCTTACGACCAAATACTAAATAAAAATAACCCCAAAGAATTACCATAATGTTCTTTCTATCTTATAATTTTATGGACTGACGCAGGCAGTTTCTGCCCATCACAAAGGCTTTATGAATGGCACGGAAAATAAGCACCCATGGCCAGCAGCGATTAGCAAGATGAACACCCTGGGCACACCATCCCACAATGCCAATGGCTTCCAGGGGTGTAATTAGGGCTGAATTTTTCATGAACATAAACATCGTTTTCTTTGTCCACTAGACCAGGCTTTGTGCTTGCTTCTTCCCAGCACTCTGCTGAGGAAAACAGAAATGAAGGGAAGACAGACTGGAAGCAACTGCAGCTAGTGCTCACTCCGAGAGTGCCCTTCACCCCCATGGAGCCAGGAGGCCTCAAGCACTGACAGGTGCTTGGAAGCAGGAGGTAACACAAAAGTCTTTTGCTTAGGTGTAAATAAATCAACTGACTCCATACATTTCAAGCCACTTAAACAATGAAATGTGAGGTGATGTGATTGGAACTGCTCTCTGAGGGCTTGGTTTGGTTGGGTGGTGTCTGGACCGAGCCACGGCTCCGTTTGAAAGGCTTTTTCAATGACATGCATCAGCCAGTGGCCCCCCAGAATTGCACTAACAAACAAACCCTCCATCTAACACCTCCCTGAGGGCTCCTCTTCAGTCGAGGCAAGTTCTCTACTCTGAGGCGATCTCAGTTGGCTCCTGTCTCTCATGGCAGGCAGCTGGCCTTGCACACCGTTTCCTCCAAGATAAGAAACATCCTTCGGCTGGCGCAGTGGTGCACAGCTGAAATCCCAGCCATCAGGAGATCGTGGGTTTAAGGCCAGCCTGGGCTACAGTGACTTTCATATCACCCCTGAGCCTACAATGGATGGGGGCCGACCAGTCTCCTGTTGCCTCCAGGAAAGTGCTAGGCTTCGCTTTGATGACCACACTCTACAGCTTTTTAACTCTTTTCTCCACTAGCCAGACCGGGTGCTTTTCAAATCCTTCTCTTCTCCTCTTTGTTCCTAAGCCTTACTGAAAACCCAGGTAAAAGCGGCCAGCAATAGCCATGCCACCGCCCAAATGCTGTGAAATTTACTCTGGTAAATTAATTATCCTGTTATGTTTTAATTAAGCCTCACTCCCGTTTTCAGGGCACAGGCAGAATGCTGAGACGTTCGTTGACAGCATGTAACAACATCGGGGCGTCTAGACATGACAGCATGTAACATACGGGGCGTCTAGACATGACAGCATGTAACATATGGGGTGTCTAGTTCGGCTCCCAGAAGAGTGCTGGCTCCCATCCGAGTGTGCATGAGTGCAATCTTTGATAGTCACACTTTGTCCCATCTATGTGAAATTGCCAATTTGACACAGCTAGATCAAGAGGTGAGCCTCAGTTGAAGAGTTACCTAGATCAAAAATTGGCCTGTGGTCATGTCTATGGGAGGTGGTCTTGACTGCTAATTGATGTGGGGGAAGTCAACCCCTTGTGGGCAGCAACGTGTTCTGGGCAGGCAGTCCAGGGATGTATAAGAAGAACTTGGCTCCAGCATTACCATTTCCTGGGGCCCCTTTTCTCCTCACAATGTACATTTTGGATTTCTCTTTACCCCATTTGTTCCTTTTCATTATAGACCTGTGTAAGAGTGGCCACTGATAACTGTGTGACACAGTCAATACTAGGCTGTCTTGAAATCTCCTCTGCCAATGATAATGATCCAAAAACAAAACAAAACAAAACAAAACTCTTCAATTTGGCCTCATGAAGATTTTTAGGAAAAGAGCAAAATGCAGCCACATTCTTTGCCAAAATATCACAAGAATGGTCTGTAGCCCAGCTGCTAATACTAATATTATCCCCTCTCCAGCCATCCCCCACCCCAAGCTGAGCAGCCTGTATGGTACACATTACTGTCTTCCTGTCTCCTACTAAGATGGCCCGTTAAGCCCCACTTATAGCATCCAACCACTTCCCAAATCCAAAGCCTCAATGTCTACATTCCATCCACAAATAGCAAGGTCAGACCTGTCACGGCAATACCCCACTCCTGGTACCAACTTCTGTATTAGTTACTGTTCCATTGCTGCAATGAAAAACCATGATCAAGGCAACTTATAGATAAAGCATTAATTGGGAGCTTGCTTACAGTTACAGAGGGCCAATCCATTATCATCATTGCAGGAAGTGTGACGGAGGTCAGGCATAGTGCTGGGAGAGTATCTGAGAGCTCACACTTGATGCACAAGTTGTGGGCTGAGAGAGACACTCATCCTGGTGCGGGCTTTTGAACCCTCAGAACCCACCCTCAGGGACACATCTACTCCAACAAGGCCACTCTTATTAATCTTTTCCAGAGAGTTTCACTAACTGGGACCCATCATTTAAACATATGAGCTTATGGGGGTCATTGTCACTCAGACCACTACAGGCTTCATAGGAAATCCTACAATCTTAATGTGGAATTCTATTTGGTTGTCTGGGCTTCCTCAGATGTCCGTCCCTCTGTTTTATTAGTATCATTCTTAGAGTCTTGATTTGTTTTCAGATATTTTGTAAATTGTGATTTTGTGTTCATGTTTTCATGTGAGTTTTTCTGAGAACCTGTGTGTGTTTCCACAGCCCACCACCAGTGTGAGACACATGTAGTGAGAAACTTACAGGTTTCTGGGTGTATGGGTTGCAATTTGTTACTGGAGCATCAACTACAAAGGGTGCTCGTGTCTCTTAAGCATCCACTTTCCTGCACTGTCACCTTCCTAGGCGTAAGAAGAGATGTTCTTTCTGCCATGTCCTATCCAGGGTCCCTCCAATCACCTTCAGCTTCTTCTTCAAACATGGAGTTCCTCTGTGTCCCATCCTTTCCAAGTGCCCTCTCCTATATGAACTGAGCTTTAGCCTTCTTGACCTGGTCCCATTTCCTTGTGGACTTTCAGGACTTCAACTAACATGTTTCTCCTGTTTTACAAAGATAGCTATGGGTTTTTAGATTTCTTTTCTTGTTTTCTAGAGGTTTTGTGGAGACATTAAAGTGTATTTGATTCTCTTAATTGAAGAGATACACTTTCTACAAGTGACATGGGTGATTAACGTCAGTGCAGCTGTTCTCAAGTTCCAAGAAGAGATACATAGACACTGTAAATTTAGGGTTTCAACTGTTCTCCATTAACAATCCTGAAGCTAGAAGGAAAGAATCCAGGGATCATGGTGTCCTCAAACCCCAGTCTTGTCACAGGTCCATCTGTCATCCATCATAATAATGACTTGCTCACACTTGGTAAGGCAGCTGTTGTCTCAGGAACACTTAGAGTCTCAACGCTCAGAGATGAAGTCGATCCCACTGATTGTGATGATAAATGGTCTCAAGGCACAAGCCACATGCTTAATAATTGCCACTTTATCAAAGATGTCTTTAAGCAGGCTTTTATAAGAATACTAAACACTCTGCATGTAAAAGCCTGAAGATTGCAGATGGAAAACTGCCATTGCTTTGGAAAGAGGATGAATTAATTTGCACAGTGAGGAGCTACAATGATGCAGCAGAGAATGAGACTGAAACCAGTAATGATGACAAAGACGCCCACTGCTCTGCCTTCCTGTGCTCCTCTGAGAAGGGTCAGTTCCCAGGCATCTCCCTCTAACCAGGGGCTCCTCCCTCCTGTCATCACCCTGAAGGTCAGAGAGGAAACCTCAATAGTCAGGAATTCTTGATGCTGTTTCTGGTGACATCAGTGAGTCCCAGAGACCTCATGCCACCAGCCCTGCCATTCTGGCTTCAATCCATGCGTCTCAAGGTGGACCACTGGTGCTCCGTGGCTTCCTGTGGGCAAAGTAGGCCACTGGTGCTCCGTGGCTTTCTGTGGGCATAGAAAACCACCATTTATGGTGTTGTTCTCTTCTGGAAAGTTGGTTTTCCTAAACTATTACAAGGGATATTTTCGACAGTCATGTATGGCTAAAAAGACACATTGTATCAACAGTATCAATCATGCTGAAGATCAAATATGGAAGCTGGGGATGCCTCAACCAGTGATGTGTTTACAACACAAGCACAAGAACCTCGATTAAGTGCCCAGAACCTATGGGCATGGTAGTGCAAGCTTGTAATCCCAGCACTGGGGCGGGGGTGATAGAGACAAGCAAGCAGATCCCTGGAGCTCCATGGCCGACCAGCCTAGGCTACTTGGGGAACTTCAGGCCAGTGGGAGACCCTATGCCCAAAAAGTAAGCAGGATGATGCTTGAGAAATAACCAAGATTGTCTTCTGGTCCACGCACACACACACATACACACACACACACACACACACACACACACACACACACGCATGCATACAAACACACACCAGCATAGACATAGACATGTAAACATATGCACACATACAAACACACACCAACATAGACATACACTCACACACACAAAGGAAAATTTAAAAATTAAATATGAGATGTCAGAGAAACACCAAAGGCAAAAGGTGACTTCTATAGTATCCATTTGATTCCATTGTTATCTTTCGTTCTGGATGCTTCACTCTGGAGTGCTGAGAAGGCAGATCCGCACAGCCCTCCTCGGTCCTGATGTTGCCCCTTAGCTTTCCTCCCTATATACAGCCACACATTAAAGTTCCCAGACGTCCCTGTAGCGAGGGTTCTCTGTAGCTTGGGATAGAGTCAAGGGTCACATCTGAGACTCCTGAAACCAAGGGCCAGATGGCTGCCTGGTCCTTCCTTTGTGACGTCTGGGACAAGGCCCTAATGGTCCTCCCTTGACCACTGAGACAAGGGGAGGGACAGCAAGTTCTTGCTCAGACAGTGGATATGGAGCTGATTCCCTCAGCACGTCCCTCCTGTTGAGCAGGATGAAGTAAGGTCCCCTTGTCATTCAAGAGCAGCCTAAGCCCATTCAGTCAGAACTATCCAGGCTCTGAATGTGACATTAGGCTCCAAGAGAGACACTATGAGGGTCTTGGCTGTCTTCGCTAGTCAGTGACAATCAGTGTTTGGCTCTTAGAGAGTGACTCTGAGAATCAGTCTGTGAAAATGTGAAGTTCTCTTAGGGGAAGGAAATGACAGAGGACCGGGCAGGCTTTTTTTTTTTTTATTGCTTTACTTGCCTTTTTTGTTTGTTTGTGTTGTGTTTTGTTTGTTTGAGACAGGGTCTCCAGTAGCCCAGGCTGGCCTTGAACTCACTGTGTGTCAGGTCCCAAAGAACAAGCACCGCCCCCACCCCACCCTGACGTGGTTCCTCTCCCACATCTTAAACCTCTCCAGCCCAGAGTCTGGCTGTGCTTCCCGCAGCCTCTCTCCTATGTAAACCGTGTGCTCTCTTGGCTCCTGGTCGGCTTGTGTTGGCCTCTACGCCTCTCCTCTTACCTTCCTCTCTCCCTCTCCATCTGCCTCTGGCTGAACTCTCCCTCATTGTACAATAAACCTTTCCCTCAACTGTGCCTCCAAGCGGGCAAGCCCTAATTTGCATTCACTGTGCAGCTGAACTTTTGATCCTCCTGCCTCCACCTCCTGAGTACTGAGAATGCAGCTCTGTGCTCCCTCATCTGGTTTTGTTGGGTGCTGGGAACTGAACCAGGGCTTCATGCCTGCTAGGCATATGCACCCCCAAGTACATCCTCAACTCTTGTTTTAGTCTGCAGAGCCAGCTGGCCTCACACTCACTCATTTTGTCACTCAGCTTGCCCTCAAACTCGCTTTGTAGTCCAGGCTAGCCTCAGACTCTTAGCAGATCTGTTTTTCTGGTGTGTGTGTGGGGGTGGGGTGGGGTGGGGTGGGTGCAGGTAAGGACACACATTGCAGCGTCTAGGCTACATCGAAGTCAAAGATTTTCTCCTCTAAACCACACTCACGAAAATCTCAGCTGCCAAAGTGTTAAAAGCAGAATCTAAGACGCAAAGAAGACAAGTGTCCTTTCCAGGTATTGCTCTGGGCAGCCCTGACAGATTCTGGGGTAAGTGATGTGTCACAGGGGAGGGGTGGGCGTCTAGTGAGCTTGCCCAGGTTCCGCCTCTCAGCAACTAGTTGGGGGCCACCAGCTGATTAGTCAGTCTGTCTTCTGGTCAATCAAACTCTCTTGCAAGACCACTCTGGACCACACACACACAACTCTAGCATCCATGGGAAAATGTCCAAAGCTGGAGCTTTCCAAGCCCAGAATCAGGCTGTCTTTGGAGACTTTGGGAACCTTCCTGAAGTTTCCATTAGCCCCTCATCAAGCCATCCCACAGGATCTGTCAGAGGCTCTGCAGAAGCAAATGTCTTAGCAAATGTCTCTGGGCTGGTGAGACTAGATTGATGGCCTCCCTGACCCACATGATAAAAGTGTGAAGTGACCAACAGAACAGAATGGGCCACGGCAGCCATAGCTGCTACAGTTTATGGATATTTTATTGTGATTTTTTAAAAACTCTCCACCGTGCAAAGTTCCAGGCATTTGTAAAAGCACAGAAAGCAATATTAGGAGTCTTCCTCACCATCACCCACATCCGTTTCTTACGTCACGGCAAACTGTAGGACAGCTGTGACTTCACTAGTACATCACACGGTGGGTGCCATTCTTTGAGCACAGCCATGTGCCAATATTCTACTCCAAATTCCTCTGTAATGATCTAATGTCACGAGTTAGTGTGTGTGCCTATCTTGTTCATGAGGACTGCATTTCCCTCTGGGTTCTCCCCCCATCCCCCACCCCCCCCACCCCACCCCCCATCCCTGGCTCAGAATCAGCTTCTAATTGCTAAGGCAAAGAACCCCCTTCCCTCTCTAGGGGTGACAGCCTCGTGTACAGCCCTTCTCCCCACTGGCTCAGACCCGGGGACCATCCGTCACTCTCTCATTAGGGATTGGCTTACGAGCTCTGTGTAAGCAGAGTACTGACTAAGCTGTTGCACAGCCGTCCAGCTGGGTGGGAACTAATTACAACAAGTCTGAGAACCCAGCTCCGACTTCCAGAGCCCTCCAAGGGTGTTCACTGTTCATCTTCACCGTGGACTTGAAACTTTGGGTCTTTTCCTTAACAAGGCTCCGTCGGGTTTTGTGTCAACAGCCCAGAAGCGGTTCTAAGTACTGAGATGCGAAACCTGCAGGGAAACAGCTGGGGCAGAGAGCTACCTGGTGGCCTTTGATGTCGATGGCGCTGTACAGAGGCAACCAGGAGAGTGTTTCCAGGGACTTCATAGCTTGATCCAACAGATAAGACTCTGCCCAATTAGATGACTAACTCTCACTCACTCTCCAGGAACTGAGAGAGCTTGGCACCCATCCCCCAGCTCTGCTTCAGGGTCCTGGCAGAGGTCCCCTGAGAACTGCGTGCATTCCTGTGGGGCCCAAAGCTCTTTGCTCAGTATCTTTCTCAGTGTCTGCTTACCTTACCTTTTGAGACAGGGTCTGTTGTCTGAATCATCAGCTCACTGCATAGACTACACTGGCTAGCCCACAAGCCTAAGGGAGCGGCTTGGATTACAGGTGCACGCCCCCACACCTGGCTCTTTGCAGGTGCTGAGAATAGCTCTCGCTTGCACAATAAACGCTTTACCAACCCGGCCGTTCCCCCCCCTCCAGCCCCAGCTGTCTCTGCTGGATGTTGTCAGCACCCAGTTTGATGGTGTGCCCCGTCCGCCGGATGGTGTCCCCCATCCACGGTTTGCTACTTGCTCTTTTGTTCTGTTTGCTACATGCTTAACAGAGTTCATTTACTTGAAACTAAAAGCAAGTCTCCCGTAAATCATTCTCCAGGCAGAACAGGGGTGCATTTCAGATAAGAACCGCAGCACCTCCTATTAAGAGGCCCTCCTGGCCAGGGACAGTGGCAAGGCCACAACCCGAATCAGGCACACCACCCCAAGCCCTGCACTCACACCGGGCCATGGCAGCCACAGCTCAGTCAACAGACTCCAGTGCTGGGAACGCGGCAGGGAGGGGCTGGGTACAGCTCTAGGGAGGCTGGCAGGGCCCAGCCCTTCCTCATTGCCATATCATAAATGTATAAAGTGTGTGCTTCCTCCAGAACTGACAGGAGGGTTGTAAAGGGTATATGAATATATATATATATATATATTCATATAAAGGGACTCCAATAAGAAAAGGTAGAATGAATGACCTTAGACTGGTAAATGTGTTTTGTGCCCTTGGGGAGAAATGGCTTTTAAAAAAGATACATCCAATCTGTGCTGTGTGTGAGTGCATGCATGTATGTGAGGCTGCGTGTGTGTGTGTGTGTGTGTGTGTGTGTGTGTGTGTGTGTGTGTGTGTGTGT
>OU015755.1:2176588-2190808 GCA_907169655.1 Acomys percivali | reverse complement strand
GCTGACCTCAAGCTCACTATGCAGCCCAGGCTGACCTCAAGCTCACTATGTGGCTGAGGCTGAGCTTCAATTCTTGATCCTTACTGCCCTCATCTTCTGAAAGTTGGGATTGTAAGAGTGCACCACCAAACCCAGTTTCTCTCTAGCTTTTAAACACACCAAATAGTCCTAAAAAAGTTCCCTGTATGAGATCTCCCTAAGCAGACACTTGAAAGAGCATGCAAATTCTAAAAAGTTGGATGTTTGAGGCAGAACTCTGAAACAGCAACAATGGCCGGATAGATAAATAAATTAAAACTTAAAATAGCATAATGTACTATGTGGAAGTTTTCAATGACCGTCGTCTGAACTAAAACATTTCCATTCTCAGAGGGAGGTTTCTTAAGACCCAGAAAGTGAACAATTCACAAGTCTCAGGAAGTCCCTGAAACTTACAAGGCTCTCAAGGCCTCTCCTTTTCCAAGGTTATAGAAGCCATGAACAGTTCCTTGGGGAGGAGATTCCAGCCTATCCATCTGCATACAAGGCACACATCACACATCACGGACTGCAGTTTTACAGTTTTCGTGAGTCTACACTGAGGTTGGGGTGGGCTTCTAGATGATATAGTGTCTTTGAGATGTCCATGTGCCTGTAAGTAATTCATCACTTATATTCCTATAAGTGACACTGATAATGTCTCTGGTTTGCCAAGCTGGACTTTAACATAATTACTCCTTTGATCTCTTGGGTGAGTAGACATTTGTTCACTTTGCCCCAGGATCGTGTCACAGAAGGACTAGACACAGGGCTATAGGGCCACAGTTTAAACTGAAAATCACATTGCAGACACAAAGAAGACGTTTTTAAAGCAACAATTAAAAGGTCTTCCCTTGGGGCAAGGCGTTGGAGAAATGGCTCAGCAGTATAGACCACTGGTCGTTCTTTCAGAAGACCTGGGTTCAGCTCCCAGAACCTACATGGTGGTTCATAACCATCCATGCAACTCCAGTTCCAGGGAATCTGATCCCTTCTCCTGATCTCTGTGGGCACCAGGCACACACACGTGTGGGACATACACATCTGTGCAGGCAAACATTCACACATTATAAATAAATAAATAAATAAATAAATAAATAAATAAATAAATAAAAAACATTGATCTCTGAGACGGACTAAGTCAGTAAAGACGTGCTTACAGTGCGACCACGAGAGCCTGAGCGCAAGCCCCAGAGCCACGTGAAAAGGCAAACGCGGCAGTGAATCCCAGACACGGGGAGCAGACACAAAAGGCGTCTCTGGGGGCTCACTGGCCAGTCAATCCCACTGAATAAGTGGCTTCATGAGAAACCCTGTCTCACGTGGGGAAGACAGCTCACATCAGTGCGCAGCCTTCACACTCGCACACGCATACACACACACGCACACACACACACATAACACACACACACACACACCGGGGAAAAAGCACCTCTGAATGTCTTCATGAGAGTGTTTTCAGAGAGGCTCCACTGAGCAGGGCTGGCCCCCCACCACGAATGTGGGAAGCACCGCCGAGTCCTGGGTTGGCCAAAAGGAAACCGACGCCAGGACCCAGCATTCACCTCTCGTTGACTCCTTGACTACCATGCGGCCAGCCACCTCACACGCTGCTGCCACCACAGACTGTACCCCCTCCGACCGTGAGCCAGGACACGTGGGCTTATTTCCTGCCTTCCGTGGCTCCGTGGCTTGTCATGGCCTTGTTCAGCCTCCAGAGGGCACTGCAGGGGACGTGCCACTTACCAAGCTCCCATCCCTTCTTTTCCTTTCACAATTTTCTTGACACACTTGATTGTATCCTTTAAGTCTGGATTCAGTAAAGCTGCAAAGGAAGTGAAACGGAGTGACACCGTGCCGCTCGGTGGGAGCTAAGTGCGGTCGGCCTCGCTGCCTGCTGCAAACAGGAGTGAAGACCCTGACCCACCCCTCACCAATCAGGGTAGAGGGACAATGCTCTCTTTACTGAGGCCCAAGGATGCTCTGCTGCAGAGTCCCCTTGGGTGTCAGGAAGTCCTTTCCTGGCCTCTTGGTGCCGCCCTCACTCAGGAGCCACTATCCTTTGCGTCTGCCTCCAGCTCCAATCACCAGCCATATGGCCTTGGGTGTGAACTCACTCGCTAGCTCTGGGCCTCAACTTGTCCATTTACAGAACTGGGTAGAAACAGCACCCTACTCTTGAGAGGCCGCTGTGAGCGTTTACTGAACTGACACCTGCGAAGGGCTTGGGAAAGCTCCTGACAAGGCTCCCTGAAGCTCACAGGACACAGGGGAGTGGCCCCTGGCCAGCTGCCTCCTCTCAGCCAGAGCTTCTTAGGTCCCTTTGGGCTTCTGGTCTCCTCCATACAACCACTTCTGGCTGTCATGGTGACAGTATGGGTCCTCTCAGAGAGAGCAATTGTTTCCCACGCTAAGCTACCTGAGCTCCGCTGCTTGCCCCTGCTCCCAACATCCCAGATATCCCAGCACCTTCTGGGCATGTTTTTTTAATCTCAGTTTTTAATCTTTTTTCCTTCTCAGTCTAGCATCCCCCTTCTCAGCGTCCCTCTGTCAGGATAGGTAGGAGTCCACCTCCCAGGGAGAAACTTTAGACACAGCCCAGGCCAGTACCCTCCTCCTGTCTTCTCCAAACATACAGGTCCTACAGCCTCCAGTGCCCCAAGGGACAGAAAGGGACCCACCAGAGCAGGACACGCTGCAGAGGTTCTTGCCGTGGTCACACCAGTCACTGTCACGAATCTGAAAGAGGCCGAAGCCAGTGTAGCCGTCCTGGGAGTTCTCATAGACAGCTGAGGGGTTGAACTTGCTCTCAAAATAAGCCAGGCACACCCCTAAGAGGTGGAAGAGCATGGGTGTGAGGAGGTGCTGGGCGGCAGGCGACGGGGTGGCAGGGTGTGGGATGGAGACTAAGGAGGTGAGGAGAAGGCCTGGAAGAATCCCACTCACAGTTTTCAAGGCTGTAGCCCTCAAAATAATCCAAGCCCCCATCACGTAGTTTCTTAGCCACCACGCAGCGCCTCAAGATGGCGGCTCCAACAGGAGTCAGCAAATAGCTGATAACGAGAAGCGCCGGGCACAGCTGCATCGTCTCCAGACTCTGGTGGCTCAGGGCTGAGGACACTGCTAATGGATGGTCTCAGGCAGCTCCTTCCAAGGTCACAGGGACACTGGACTTCCCAGGCGAAAGAGAGACAGTGGGGAAGGGGGGGATTCAGCGTGTCCAGAAAAAAAACAAAAACAAAACCAAACCACATCATCACATACCTGCCTTGTTTCTCTACTAACGTTCCTGAAAACTGGGGTGTCTGAGGCCCGCCTCACTCAGACCTCCCATTGGCTGAGGAAACTACACTCTGGGAGTCAGTCCCCTGTCTCCCAAAAAGACCCAGTGGCGTCTCGGACTCTAGCTTTGTCATTTTGCTCCACCAATAGACACGGATGCTCAAGCCCTTCCCTCTCCCTCTAGTCAATGGAGTCTATTGTCAAAGTAAAATATGGTGTACATTTTGGGCAGAAGGAAGAGGAGGAGATGACGAGGAGGAGGAGAGGGAGGAGGGAGGAATAGAAGAAGAGATGAGAGGAAAGAGAGAGAAGAGAAGAAAGAGAGTGAGAACGAGAAGAGGACGGGGCTGAGGGGGGAGGGAAGGAAGGGAGGACGGCTCACGGTATGTACACCACCGAGAACAACCACAGCTGCCATGTTGACTTAGCTGCATGGCTGCTTTTAGCCTGAAATGTGTCCCAAGTTGTGGCCTCAGCAGTCTTAGTCCCAGGATTTCCGTTAGCGACCTCCACTGACCTTCCCCCGGCTGCCTACACAAGGGACAGTCCCAGAGGACACGTGGGCTGCCTCATAGTGCCTCCACTTCCTAGTCTGTAATGGTGGAGCGGTCTCTCAGATAACTGACCCTTAGCCTCACCTCCTCCACTTCTCCAGCGACCATTAAACCTTTCTCTTGACAGAGTCATGCTGCCGTCTTCAAGCACAGCTGAGCAATGGCCCCAAACATGTACAAAATGTCACCTCGAGACACTGCTGGATCCCCATTCCTTGCACAAGACCTCGCCTAGCTTGATTTCCCAAGCCCTCAAGAACCGGCCTTTCTACTGCTGAACCTCCACCAAGAAGAAGCAGCAGCACAGCCACTGAGAACTCTTACATACACCTTGCCTGGGCCTGTCTGCGAGCACCACGCCCCTTTCACGATGTACCTACCGGTCTCGGCTTGGTGCCCTCAAACACAGACCCTCCCCCCTCTACAGGCCCCACCCCCACCCTCTATACACACACACTGTGCTCCGCCTGCCGGTCTCTTACCACCACCCCTCACCCCCTGCAACTCCTTGAAAACTGGTTGATCCCATGTGAGGTACCCCCCACCCCCCGCTGCCCAGCCTTTGCTGCCCACAGTCCCTTCCTTCACCCCTAGGGAGTGGGAATCCTGTTTTCAGACTTTGACCCATGTCCAAAACAGAAAATACATGGCTGGAAAGCAGGGCTTAACCTCTTTCCGGTGTGTCCCACACTCCGTCACTATAGTCAGTGAGCAGTCACCCCACACTGCCATGTATATGTACACATACATACATGTGTACATATGTTCCCCCAGGTAATAGTCCTATCCTCCTGGGGCTCCCAACCATGTCTTGGGCTAGAAACTTATTTGTTGGGGTTATTCTGTGTATTGGAGCTCTGACATACACCTGGAGGGTGGCTTTGGTGTGAACTGCCCCCACCTGGAGGGTGGCTTTAGAGTGAACTGTCCCCTTAGGCTCAAATGTTTGAACCCGTGGCCCCAGGCGCTGATGCCATTTCCGGAAGAGCCCTTAAGAGGCTACACCAGCCCCACTTCCTGCCTGTTCCTTGCTTTCTGATGGCAGATGCGATGTGACAAGTCATTGTGTGCTCTTATACATGTGAATGTCACCTCATGCTCTTGTCACCATGCCTTCCCCACCATGAGGAACAGTGCCCTCAAACTGGGGCCACAAATTAATCTATCTTTAGTCTGTCGGGTATTTGGTCCCCTCGATAATAAGCAAAACGCCCTCGGGAGAATAAAATTGTTCTCTGTCATGAACTAATGGCCCAGGTGAAACCCTGAAATGGGGCAAAGGTGGTGAACATGTTCAATCCAGCCGTGTGGCTGTATACCTGCCGCGGTCCCAGAAGGAGGCAGCATGTGAGATGCCAATTGCATGTTCAGCCTTGGCACTCAGATAGCCTGGGTCTCAATTGTTGCTTTGCCCCTCGGGAGTTAGGATGTTAGTGACCTCAGAAGTGACCGTATTCAAGTCACTCAACTTCTCTGTGTGCCCGTCTCCTTGCCCGTCACGCAGAGGAAAATACCCCTGGCCCAACTGTGCTGAGCAAGTGAGTTCAACATAGCGAGCACAGCATGCTCTGGTGACAGCCTTGTTCTGAGTCCTGCATGCATGCATTAATAACTGAATTTCTATGCATATTGAGCCCATGTTGACATTCTCCAACTGTGCAAACACTATTTCAGGAAACACTGGGCTCTGCTCTTGCCCCCTTCCCTCAACAGCCTATTCAGCAAGAACATAGACGCTGTTCTAAACCCCACCCACCCTCCACCTGCCTGTCTGCCATTTCTCAACCTAGGTCACTGCCATCTATGACAAATTAGGGGTTTCCAAAAACATCCCCCGTGCACCTTTTGCTCAGTTCTTCCTGGCTTGGCTCCCGAGCCTCTCTGTAGTCTCACCCCGAGCCACTCCAGACCCTTCTTTCACCTCCGCTCTTCCACAGGCTCCCTGCACACTTTCCTGTGACCACACCACTCCCACACGTCCTTTGCACCAGCTGTTCCTTCCGCTCGGAACTTGACTTCTTCGACAACCATGGTTCTAACCCTGGCTGCCGACCCATCCCGGAAGTTGGCTTTGATCCTCTTTGTGGTACACCCTAACAGTGACCACTGCGTCAGCTTGTTCTCTGGCTCTCAGACCAGAATGTAAACACTGGGGGTGCGTAAAGCTTGCCTGCCGCTGTCTCCTCCCTCAGAGGTTAGTGCCTGGCACACAGCTGGCTCTCAAGGATCTTGGTGAAGGAGTGAGGAGGTTTACCCTTCTGAAACTTGTCTTCAGATGACCAAGCAGGGACCCTGTTGACAAGTGTCCTCTGCAGCGGGTATTTGCTGCCTGTCTCTACTCCTGCCCACAGAGGCCTGCCTGCCAGCCCAGCAGGGTGTCCACGATGCTTGCTGGTTGGGTGCTCTACCTGCACTGGGTCCCTTGGGCTTTCTCAGATGCCCATTCCTTAGTAACGGATTTGTCTTCACCTGAGAGTTTCTACAGCACTGGTCCTACTCCATGAGCAGCTCTTCTAGAACCTTCTCTATGACATCTGGGAACCAGAATGTTCTGAACGGGGAGGAATCTGTTGCCTCTGACACCACGTTAGCTTTCTGTCCCTGCTATAGCAACGCATGAGCAGACTCAGAGCGGGGTGCTGGCAAAGTCAGGCTCCTTCTGAGGATGGGAAAGGTGCTCTGTTCCCTTGTTCACACAGCGTGTCCTGAGAACATGGTTTTTGTTTGTTTGCTTGTTTGTTTTTCGAGACAGGATTTCTCTGTGTATGTAGCCTTTGCTGTCCTGGACTTGCTTTGTAGACCAGGGTGGCCTTGAATTCACAGCGACCCACCTGCTTCTGCCTCCTGAGTGCTGGGATTAAAGGCGTGCGCCACCACGCCCAGCTGAGGACACGAGTCTTACAAGTGGAAGGTATCGGCTGACTGCTGAGGGCTGTTTGTACTTCTCCTTCTGTCCCTGTCCCTGGTCGTCAAAGGTGTCAGAGTGAGTCCAGTTCCCCTCCCTCCCTGACTGGCCTGTCTCTTTTCCTCAGGCGGCTCTTCCTGCCCTCTCTCCCTCCCACTATGCTGACTACTTTTGTCACTACACTGGTCCATCCAGGCTTCGGGGAAAATCTCCTCAGCTAGAGGGCCATAGCATAAATCACATCTAAAATTCCCTTTTGCTGGTAGCACATTCTGATGTCCCAGGAGTTATGTCAGGGACACATTTGCCAGTACAGTACTTGGCCAGCTACAACAGAAAAGCCCTTAGCCAGCTTGTCTGCTCACGAGGCCCAGGACAGACGACTGCCCCCCTCCCGTCTGTCTCTCTGTCTCTATCTCTCTCTGTCTCTGTCTCTGTCTCTGTCTTTCTCTCTCTCTCTGAAAACATCAGTTTGGGTTATTAGGTTTCAAAAGTAGCAGACCTTAAGGTAGGACAGAGGTGTGGTTCCAGCTATCTTGGCTAAAACTGGTAATTGCATGGTTGATTTAAAATAAAAAAGTGGAAACATGCACACACGAAGGTGTGTGTGTGTGTATGCGTGTGTGTGTGTGTGTGTGTGTGTGTTTAAAACTTATTCTACATTACTCCTTCAGCAAAACACTTTTTGATAACTCAGATTTTCCGATTTTATTTTTTCTTTCTTTCTCTCTTTCTCCCTTTCTTTCTTTCTTTCTTTCTTTCTTTCTTTCTTTCTTTCTTTCTTTCATTGTCCTGGACTCGCTTTGTAGACCAGGCTGGCCTCGACCTCGAACTCAGAGATCCGCCTGCCTCTGCCTCCCGAGTGCTACGATTAAAGGCGTGCGCCACCACACCCAGCTTTCCAAGTTTCTTAACGTGCTCAACTTACTTTTGTTGTTACCTTAAGCAGGAGTGACTGACTTGTGTCCAGGATGGTTAGTCACCTGCCTCTGCCTTGCACTCTCCTAAGCTGGCATGTCAGCACCGAGAGGATGCTTGGCTGCCACTAGCCCCACAGCCATGGTGATGGCGTACCCATCGCTGCTCACACCAGAGCGCATCGTGCAACCTGATGAACTTCTGAACAGCGTTTGACGTTCTTCTTGGGTCAGCACACCCCTAAATCCTCTCTCTAGTCAAGAGATCATGTCTCCTCAGGAGAGAGCAGAGGTGTTCTAGTTGGCCTGACTTCTAGAACCTCTGCCTCCTCTGTGCCTCATTGCTGTTTTTGCAGACTTCTTATTTCTCTGTGGAAACTAGTACAGCTACTTGGGTGAGCACTGAGGGTCAGCGGGCACCCTGGAAAGCATGCCCCGTGCTACCATTATCGAACTGGTTGAAGGGCAGCGACGGACAGGCACAGCCCAGGAGGTAAGTACAGGCAGCTAGTGTTCTGACTGTTCTTTCGGAACGAAGCCACGATTAATCACTTGCACGCTGTCTAATGCTGCTTTGGGCTGTCAAGGCAGAACTGAGGCCGCTTTAAAGGCCCTTGAAATCTGTAGTGTTCACTACTCAAAATAACATCCCCCTTGGAGCATGGATTTGACGGAGCAACTTGGCTTTGCATTTGCCGACAACTGGCTGTTTGGTCTTGTGACCCCTCGTTGTCCTCTGAGCACATCAGTTTCTCCATCATGAGGCCAAAGAGACAGTGTGCACGAGGCTCAGAGCCTGACCAGGAGTGTACGCAGATAACAGCTCTCAGAAGATGGGCAAAACATCATCAGCAAGACAGGGATGCAGTCGACCTGACTCCGGTCTCTGTCTTGTCCCCTGCCTATAGCACCACAGTGTTCACATGCCACTGGAGGGACGGATGGCTCCACGTCTGATCATCGGCACACACAAAGCCCAAGGTCCTGGCACCCGGACTCCTGGTCAGCAGGTGTCTCGTGTCGGACACTGCTCCGATACAGACCCTTCTATGCAATTCTCCCTAGTGAGCAAGTGCAAGAAGACGGAGGGAGGAGGCTACACATGTGGACTCCAGCTTCGAGGAGAGGAAGCGGTTCAAGCCCTCACAGTCAGCAGCAGAGGGAGGGGCCCAGAGGGGTCACCCCTAACTGTTCTCAGGATGAGTGCTCCCTTTCTGGTGTGGCTGGCTTTAATGTCAGTCAGCCAGCCTTCAGCTAACACCACTTCTTGGTGAAGAAACCCCACAGACAGAGAAGCAGCAAAGGTTCGGGGAGATGGGGTGGGCACGCGGCTCGGCTGGCGATTCTGCGAGCGTGCTCGAGGCAAGAGGATCGGCGGTTTGAGATCACCTCTGACTACATAAAGAAACAGGAGGTGACCCAGTCTATACTCGGCGACGTGACGTCCAACCTGAGGACTGGGAAACATACCACATGCTGACTATATGACACAACAATCCTGTGTGTGTGTGGGGGGGGGGGTCCTTTCTGGTTCAGGATGGGTCACTTGGAACCAGTGAACACAGTGCCCTTCCCTCTGGGTTTGTTAGCTACAGCAGAGAGAACGCTCACCACCAAGGTCTGAGGTGCGGCATCACAGCAGTGGGGGGGCACCCTGATCCTGGGCAACCCGAATGGGCAGCCAGCATCACATGGGGTCATTGCTACCGAAAATGTCTGACCCAAAAGATCATGAAGGTACATGAACGTTATGAAGGTAGCTGGACGTCAACGTCCTGAGGAGAATGAAGAGGGAACCGGAAAGACTAAGGCTCCATAACAGCCTAAGGCAATTTGTTATCTTTGGTCAGGTTCTGGGATCATTTAAAAAATAAAAATAAATAAAAGCTGTAGGAGCCGGAGAGACGGTTCAGTTGGTAAAGTGTCTCCCATGAGTGTCTCCCATGCAAGCGTGAGGACCTGGATCCAGTGCCCAGTACCTTTGTAAGAGCCAGGCCTCAGCACCCTCTGTAGGCCTAACGCTGGGCATGGGGCAGGGCTGTTCCACACGGGGATCCCGGAGCTGATTGGCTGGCCAGCCTAGCCAATCAGTGAGCTCCAGAGTCAGTGAGAGCCCCCCCCCCCCCCCCCCCCCCCCGCCCCCCCCCCCCAGCTCCAAAACCAATGTGGAGAGAAGCTGAGGAAGGCAACCAATGCCAACTGCTCACTCCCGCGCGCGCGTGCGTGTGCACATACAAGCACACGTGCACGTAAGACAAAAGACAATAAAAACTATAGAGGGCGTGTGTGGCGCTTCAGATCAGGGCCTGGGTGGCAGTTGGTGGGAAGGTGCCGCCCTTGCTCTCTCGACAGCCCAGTCCAAGTATTTAGGAGCAAAATACCATCACTTCTATAGCCTGAAAGGGGGAATGGGCGGGTGGCGCGGTGTGAACTAAATCAGATTAGTGTGAACTAAACTAGATTCAAGAATCTAGACCTGGCTGGTGACCCGGGGATGAGGACCCAGCCCCAACCCCCTGAGTGGCAGCTGTTCTTAGAGAATAGGGCCCCTCAGCATGCCCCAGCCCTGAGCACTCAACAGACATCTACAGAACCTTCCATGACAGGTGGCTTGTGTATACTGAACCGATACCCTCGGGTACCACAGTCTATAGTTATATCTGTATCTGGGCTGAGATCTGCACCAGTGTCGGTACAGAGTCAACACATGCCTTTACAGCTCTTTTATTTTCTTTGTTTTACATGCGTGTGTGAGCGCCAGTCAGCCCAGGCCACCCCTCACCAGAACTGGAGGGTGATGGTCAGCATTTTCAGTTGAGCACGTTCACACATGCACAAGACTGCGACAGACCCCAAACCAGAATCCCAAGAAAAGAAGGCTGAATGTGCAGCTAAAACCACCTTAAATGAGCCACGGTGTTGTTTAAGTATAGGACAGACATCATTTCAAAGAAAGTGGGACCCGCGCTTAGTGTGCAGACCAGCTCTGACAAGGACATCCTCGTGAGACACAGAGGAGGCGTCCCTTCTAAGCCACCTGGCTTCTTCCTTAAACACAACTACATAGAGCAAGACGTTGGCATTGCCGCCAATGAAGGAGCCAAGAGGGCGGCAACAGCATATGCAGAGTCCGACATCACTGCCCGCCCCCCCCAGTCAATATCAGCAGCCACCACCTCCAGGCTATGCCACGCAAACCCAAATGCCCGCCAGTCACATATTGCCTCTTGATGGTGAGTGTCCCGAGGGATTGGTGTTGGCTGCCACACCTTCCTTTTCAAATCAAAACGTCCTTAGCTGTGGCGTCACATGCTGAGCTTAAAATACCAAGCTGGCCTCAGGAAGACTGCTCTGCGTCTGCACACTCACTAAAGGCTTGAGAGGAGGAAGGGTGTTCACAGCCTGAAGAGAGGCCAGGGAGGTGGAGATATTGTCTTTTGTGAACATTCTTCTTGCTACCCATGTGGGGACAAAGCTTCCCTCAGCTACCCACAATGCAGTGCAAAGAAGGAGAAAGACTTCAGGCTGTGCCAAGAGAAATGCTGCACAGGGAGCAGGCAGAGGACCTGTCACGACTGAGCGTGGTGGGAGGTGGCAATGCCATTCTGGTCCCTGAAGCCTGATGAGCCCACATCACGAAAGGGATGGTAAAAAAAATGACCGCACAGTGCCACCTCACCCGGATAGCCTTCCACGGTATACTGGGAGACACTGAGGCATCAGTTACAGGAAGACAGGACATGTCTTGGTTGTGGGGCCTCCCCCCAAAGGACCCACATATCCATATGCTACACCCTTGAGGTGGAACCCGGCCTCTGCCACCCCTAGACCACTAACATGGGGGAAAAAGCAGCGGGCAAGGTAGCTGGAAGTGAGGGAGAAGTGTTTTCAGTTACTCCTGAGCCATAAAACAGAAAATGATGGGTGGATGGGTGGGTGGGTGGATGGGTGGATGGGTGGATGGGTGGGTGGATGTGTGGATGGATGGGTGGATAGATGGATGGATGGGTGGATGGGTGGATGGATGGATGGATGGATGGATGGATGGATGGGTGGATGGGTGGATGGGTGGATGGATGGATGGATGGATGGATGGATGGGTGAATGGATGGATGGGTGGATGGATGGATGGGTGGATGGGTGGGTGGATGGGTGAATGAGTGGATGGATGGATGGGTGGATGGATGGATGGATGGGTGGATGGATGGGTGGATGGATGGGTGGATGGATGGATGGATTGGTGGATGGTTGGATGGATGGATGGATGGATGGATGGGTGGATGGACTGGAGCTAAGTGAGTAATGGCTCGCCTTTATCTGATGGCTCTGTTCCAATGCAGTCAACTTCCAATGACTAAAATGTAAATTTGACTAATTGACCAACACATGAATTTTTCTACCTCCCATGGTGACACCCACAACAGGCAAGAAAAACACAGGGTCACAGACCATGAGTCAAGAACAAAATAACATTGGTGTGGCTTAGCCAGTAAAGGACCTACATTGCAAACTTGAGGATTGGAGTTTGAGTGAAAAGAAAGGCAAGGCACACTTGTGTTTCTAATGGCACACGGTGGGAGGCAGGCAGCTCCTCTGGAAGCTTGTGGCCCAGCTAGACAGGCTTGTGTGGCACAGTAGCAGGCCCAGAGAGACCCTGTCCCAAGGGTTGGAAGGAGCCTGAGGACCAACACCCAGAGATTGTCCTCTGACCTCCACGTGTGCTGTACATGCAAACACCCGCACCCCACATTCCCTCTCTCTTTCTGTCTCTCTCTCTCTCTGTCTATCTCTCTGTCTCTCTCTTAACTATAAAGTAATTTTTAAAATCACATTTGTACTGTTTCCTGTTTGCACCTTTCCGTCTAAAGAGCTGACATAAGCCTCGCACAGATGAGACTCATGCCAGAGGCTATGTGCAGGGGCGTGCTGCTGCATGGCGCTGTGGTGGTGAAGCTGAGGGCCCTGAGGTCATGAAAGTCCCACTGCCCCATTCTTTAAGGGACCTAATGCTTCCAGGATCCAGTCACCCCACCCAGGTCACCCAGAAGGCAGGAGGCAGACCCCCCTCTGTCTGACCCCAAGGGGTACCCCCTTAAATCCACACCCACCACTGCTTTTTGTGCTGGTTCAGTAAAATGCTTGCTGCCTTGCAAACACAAGGACCTGACTTGGCATCCCCAGCACCCGTGTAAAAGTTGGCCATGGCAGCACCTACCTGAGACGCAATGCTGGGAGAGGGGGACAGGCAGGTCCCTGGGGCTCTTTGGCCAAACTGGCCTCCAGGTTCAGTGGGACACCTTGTCTCTCAAAAAAAAATGTGGATATTGAACAAAGAAGGTATAAGGAGTCAACCCCCTACATATGCACACATGCACACACACACACATATGCACATGCACACACACATGCACACACATGCACACGCACACGCACACACGTGCACACACGCGCACACATATGCACATGCACACACGTGCACACAGTGCACACATATGCACGTGCACACACGTGCACACACATGCACACATGCACACACGCACACATATGCACATGCACACACATGCACACATGCACACATATGCACATGGACACACATGTACACATGCACACACATGCACACATATGCACATGCACACACACATGCACACATACACACACACACACAAATGCACACGAGAGTGAGCATAGTGATTTGTGCTCATACAGAAGTCTAAGCCCTCTCTGGACCAGACTTTGAGTCCTATAGACACGGAACATGAGCAAAATGCCAGGCAGGTTTTGGACCCAAATAAATCCACAGCTCAGGCTGGAGGGGGAAATGAGGGGAGGCTGATTGCCAAGGTCAGTCAGGGAAAACCTCATCTGGCAGCACATGCAAAGGGCACACGCAAGTCTCCGTGTTTCAACTTCAGTGCATCTCTGATTGTGGATGCTCAGGAAGTAGGTGATTCTGCCACCAGCCTATGTTTGCTCACCGGTCGCTCTATCGGCCAGAATGACATCACCTGGTGCGAACAGTGCCCGCACTGAGCCCGGGTTGGGGATTAGCAGGAAAATATCAGCCTGTGAGAGGCCTCAGAGCCGCTGTGAGGATCAGCTCCCAAAAGGCTTTTTTTTTTTTTTTTTTTTTTTAAATCCTAATACGAGCAGCTTGCCTGTGTGGAGAAAAGGGGGCTGCTGAGACAGGTGAGATCCAGGTGCTGGCTCCCCAGACAGACAGGAGTCAGCCCCTTGTGGTCAAATCAAGGTGCCATGGAACACAGGAGGGGTTGGCAGGAAGACACATATTCCACACTTTCTGGAATTCTGGAGACCTGTGAGAATTAGCACGAACACAAGTGTGCTGGTACATGTCCGTACGCCCAGCGCTGCTCAGAAGCAAGCAGAAGCAGGAAGATTGGGTACTCGAAGCCATCCTCAGTTTACATAGTAAGTTCGAGGCCAGCCTGAGATAGCGACCCTGTAACCTGACCCCCTCTCCAAAGCAGGTGTGTGTGTGTGTGTGTGTGTGTGTGTGTGTGTGTGTGTGTGTGTGTGTGTGTGT